>JAPZDV010000020.1:6344343-6468051 GCA_029814665.1 Acanthurus lineatus
GCACTAAAAAATGAGTTTTGCTCTGAGCCACGTTTATATTTTAAATGGAAACGTCATGACTAGACTTGGTCACTGTGTTATTTACTATATAAATCAGCTTAGCACATCAGTTGCCAAAGGAAGCCTTTCTGTTTAGTGAAGACTGTCTTATCTTGCAGTACCTGTAAAGAACAGTCATTATCTATCCCACAATGTGAAAATCCTGCTCACAAACTCCCCTCACTGTAAGATCAGAATGCAACACAGCTTCATCTTTATAAACACTGAATGCTGATGAGTCAGTGGCAGAGGAAACCAATTGGACAGACCCTGCAGATTAGATGTGAGGATTTGCAGTCTAATTGAACTTCTGAGAGGATGATTTGAAGAACAGTATGCATGGGCCCTGAACACTAGTGCTTGTGTTGCGTGGCAAATGTAAAGGTACCACTTCTTGTTTTAAGCAGTTTTTTTCTTCAAATCCCTGTTCTCTCTCCAAACTCTTCATATAGATTATTTCAGAGATTTTGACTCTGGGCGTCTTCAGGCTTTGAAAGGAATTGCATCTAATTACACCACTAGCTAGACATTTTCTCAGTTTCTCTTGGCATTTATGACTATTTATTTCTGTCTCTAGACTTGATTTTGAAGAACAGACAATCAACCTTGAGAAAGAGAATATGAGGACATTTGCAGCAACAGTGTCATTGTTAAGCTATCAAAATCTAACTTACTTTTTAAAATAAATTTTCAGATCGAGTATGTCAGCAGCAAGGCCTCTCTCTCTGGGTGCCCTTCCAGAATGCAGCTACAGCAGTCACTAACTTATATAAAGGCAAGTAATGACTGACTACTTTCTGTCATGTAGATTAATGTCTGATTTAGTTGCATTTTGTTTGTCTCTGTGCAAATGTGAACTTTGGTTGTGGTGTTCTAATTTATTATGAACGTCTTTCCTGTTGTGACATCAGAGAGTGTGGATGCCCGCCAACGCAACTATGACCTAGGCATCCACTTGGGCTACCAACGCAGGAACAAGGATGTGATTGCATGGGTAAAAAAGCGCAGAAGAACTATCAGACGTGAGGACTTAATCAGCTTTCTGTGTGGCAAAGTCCCACCACCACGGACAGCTCGTGCCCCACCCAGAGTCGCAATGGTGTCTGCAAGCCGACCATCACCCTCAGAGACCGGCAGCTCTGTGGAAACTGACCTACAGCCTTTCCGAGAGGCCATAGCACTGCATGGTATGTCACAATGCCATGTTCAGCAGCGGTCTTTGCATTATAAAGATAAGACGCAAGAGTTTATATTGTTAACATGACCTAATATTTTCCTCCCCCCCTTAGGCCTTAGTGGTGCCATGGCAAGCATTTCTGTGCGTTCTGGTCCTCCTGGTTCCCCAACACACCCTGCCCAGTCCCTCAGCCGTCGTAGGAATGGTCTCCATGATGTAGACCTCAACACCTTCATTGCTGAGGAAATGGCTCTCCACTTGGATTCCACAGCCAATCGTAAACGAGGCCCTGCACCCTGTAGTGATGTCATCACAGACTCACCTACTCATAAACGTAACAGGATGCTCTGAACTTTTCCCACACCACTAAATCCCTCTTCTGTCCTCTGCTTGGTGGCCGACTGGACTGCTGATGAGGACTGATGCCTTGGCCTACCATTAAAATCTTTCTCCATTTCATCGTAGTTGCGATGCTACAAATAAAGGAACTATTACAAACCCAACATATTTCGCCCCTTTATTTTTCTTTCATTCCCCCCCTCTGTGGTCTCATGCATCAACTTCATAGAATTGCTTTGTTCTTTATCTTGAAATTTTCTTTCCTGTTTGTTTGATCCCCCTCAGTAGATCTGACACCTAAGTAAAGACATGTCTCACTTGAAATACTCAAATTGCACAATGTTGTGTTTAGACATGTTTTTCAGGGTCCTTTGTGCTTCACATCTGATGATCAGATGAACCAGGCTGTTGCTTACACTTTAGGAGTTCTCTTCCTCATGTTCTCGAGCACTTCCTCCTCCTCCCCCTCTGTGGAGTTGTGGCCAAAACAGACCGGACTGAAACTCGGACCCCCGGGGAGGTTGAACTGCCTCCCAGCTGTGTGGCTCGACTCAAACCGCTTGTCAGCGTGTGTATCACATTCTGCTGCTGCTCTGTGTTTGCATATCTGACAGCAGAACTGCCACTTACTGTGTTGTACTCGTCTTTGCCTTTGAGAAAGCTGCTACAGTATTTCTGTGCATCAGTGAGTGTGTGACTTTGAGTGAGTGTGTGGATGTGTGTGTTTGTGGGTGCAGGGTTCTGGCAAATCCAGTACCTACTTGAAGGAATTAATTCCTGTTTTACTTAAATTCATCCTTTTTTTTCTCTTAAGTTGCTGTTTTCAGCCAAATCCCAGGTTATATCACAAAGCAGGTCAGCCAGAACACAGATAGGGATTATCAGTACTGTTAGCCGACACTTTGAACAGCGGGGTTGATGAAGGATGAAAATGCAAGTTTATCTTCAACAAAGATTTTCCTGCCTAAGTACCATTGATCTGAGCTGTTATTTACAATTTTCTATAGACACTTTGACCTTTAGGTATTGTCATGTTTACAAAAAAAATCCAAATATGCACTGTGTCCCTTTCAGCATTAACTATGTTTGACTGAGTGCTAGTCTCATCATGTATGATTTAAGAGCAGTAACAGTGTTTAAAATCTCACATTTAACTACTTTGTTTCTATTTGGCCTATTGATAAGAACTGAATGTGGTGCTCTGTCATCATTTTTCCTTTGTCCTTAAGATTTACAACACTTTCACACTTACGTTTTCAGCTTGAAACAGAAAATTACAACAGTGCAGTTGTCTAAAGTAATAGAGGGCTGTGATATTTTGTTCAACCAATGGGTGGACTGTTGGGTGGGATGTTAAGCAAGGCTTGGGACACTTCTTTTGCTAATTTTACTGCTTTGTGATTTAATCTTGTGTAATGTGTGTAAATAACATGAAGGTGCTGTTATATGTGGTACATATTGTAAAAAGAAGTGCAAATCCATTGGGAAGTCCATGTACAATTCTGACATTAAAGAAAATACAAAAGTTGACCATAGCTGTCTTTTAGTTTTCGCCCAGTTGGATTTCACATTTTACTGAATCTTTGCATTGCATGCTTGACATAGTCTTATTTCACCGGACGTATTTTTACTCTCATACAGGACATTATTGCAACTTACCTTGTTTCAGTATCAAAAACAGAGGATAAAGAGTGCAATCATGTGGAAAGACCTGAGAGTTTCAGTTATTATCTTTTGCAAAGTGCCTGCTCTGTCAAAATATTCCTTATTCCAAGATTCTTAATTGTTCCTTTTTAACTTTTTAAGCTTGATATCCACAAATTATTTAACCCTCAAATGAACTCAGTAGTTGAAACTTTGACTGTAGAGTTGACTAACTGCTGTATAGCAAAGTTCTGTAGGAGCAGGTTGTCAACAAAACAGTTCAGCTTTGCCAACACATGGGGGCGACACAGACTACTTTGTTCAGCTTTGTGTCAAAAGCTCTCAAAACAGAAGTGGCTTGGAAAGCTAAACACATTAATTAGGACCTAAATGCCACATTAATTGGAAGATAACCAAATATTGAACTTGCTAACAACATTTTGATCGGTGCTGTCTCATTAAAATAAATATCTTAAAACTCTCCTTGTGTCTCTGAAGTTACTCCTTCAAAGACATAATTTGAAGTATTTTCTACACACCTAATAATAATAATAATACATTTTATTTGGCAGCACCTTTCACAGCACTCAAGGACACTTTACAGAAGATTAAAAACACAATAAAAATAAATAAAACAACGACACTTAAAAAGAGAACAATGAAATCACAGGGAATATGCAGATTTAAACAGATGAGTTTTGAGTCTTGATTTGAACTGGGCAAAAGAAGCAATGTTATGGATGTCTGGTGGGAGAGAGTTCCAGAGTTGGGGAGCAGAGCGGCTCAAAGCTCTGCTCTCCATGGTGCTGAGGCGGGTGGATGGCATGGAGAGGTGAAGGGAGGAGGCCTTCAAGGACAAATCAAAGATATTAAACAAACATAAAAAGTAAAAAGTAAAATGTAAGGGGCACTTAGCCATAATTACAAAATCATTGAAATTGAAGCATTTCAGATGCCGTTTAAGGTGACTCAGTGCATTAGTCTGCAGTTGTAGTCACCCTGATGAATAATTAGAGGTTGTTATGTACTTCACCCAGGCAGTGACATCTTTTAACAAAAAATAAGGTGATTAGGATGTCATTGATACCCATTTTAAAGCTTTCAGCCTCTACAAAGGAGGATGTGTGTGTCAGTCCTGTTAATGTGCATGTTAGGCAGAAGCACTTGTTAAAATCAGCAGACTTAAACATAATTTCCTGGAAATCAAAATCATTAGCCCAGAGGGTTTAACCATAAGGCCTCACTGCAAAATTAGTTGTCTTTTTCCACATTTATCTGTTCAAATGGGCCACAACCATTTTCACCCACACAGATATTCTCACACTCTTTCTAAACCACCCCTACAAATTTTGTCCAGTCTTGACCAAATTTGGAATACAAAGCCTGCAAAATCACTCGGTGGGAACCATTCGTTTTTTTATACCCCATACATTTCCTCTGACTGTCGACAATTTTGGCCTTTTAATCCATTTTGTACAAATGTAGGAAATGCAGGCATATTTTGATTCACAATAGTTCTGCAAAATTTTATGGAATTTCTTGCTTAAGGTGCACAATCGCAACACAATAATTTTAATCGAATTTTTTTTGGCTATTCAGTAGTAACTAATTTGACTTTTTTCAAAGTTTCAAAAAAATTATTTAAAAAATGTGTGCCAGTCAGCCAGTGGATGCTATACAGACACTTTTAATTTATTACCGTCACCTGCAGCAAGACCCCACACCCCCAATGCACCTACAAATAAAAATTATACAATGTCTAGTATAAATGACTCTTGCCCCAGGCACTCACCCCCCTTCTGATTAAGTGCTTTGAAAGGTTTGTTTTCTATCACATCAAGAGTCAGTTTGGATCTTCATCAGTTTGCATTCACGGTACCATCACAGGCCGGATATCAAACAAAGATGAGAGTTCATATCAGGTAATTGATTTCAGAAAAAAGGTGGCAAAGACACACACCACTCTCTGTGTCAGTGAGACTGAGGGGGGGCAGGTGAACAGTTTTAGGTTTAAAATCACAGTGAACATGACATGAACATCATTTAATAAATTTCCCAATAAAAAGTTCCTGTCAAATCTTACAGACGAGTGATAGAAAGCATTCTGTTTGCAAACATCACAAACTGGCATGGGATGTGCACAACCAAGGACAGGAAGGCTCTGCAAAACCACCGACAGCATCACTGCAACCCATCTACCAAGCATCCGTGATATCAGAGAGGGGAGGTGTCTGCACAGAGCACAAAGGATACTAAAAAGGCCATTGCACACCAGTCAAGCATACTCAGACAAACACAGACACACACACACACACACACACACACACACACAGATGTTTGTTGTTTGTAGTGTGCCAAGCCTGTCTGTTCTTGTTTGGACATGTTTGTTCACATCGACCAGTTCAGTCCGTGTTTGTCCATGTTTTATAAAGTTTGGTTGGTTTCCCATTCTTCCAAACAAACAATTACTTCCAGTACGCATATTATTTGTGTATCTATATCAACATAACGCAGGCATGTCCAGCATCAGTGGTAAACTTACTGGACAGCTTTGTATTTGTTGTTATTGTTGAGTTGAATTAGGTGATTTAGCTTGAATTGGCTTTGTTTTGGACCTTAAGAAGTGAGGAACTGTGACAGCTGTGGGAAACCAAAAAGAAAAAAGCTGTATGATGTGTCACCTCGGCTATTTCCATCCAAAACAGTGCAGTAAAATTGAGGCGATTCCTGAAAAACTCCAGGGTTGTACAAGATTGCTGCAACCTAAACAAGCTGATGACAAAAATGCTGTAAAAAAGTGGTTTCACCTTTTCCAGAAGCCCTGCAGTTCTGCTGTGGTGTGACTAAAGAGGAGATTACAAAAACAGATCTATATGGAAGCTCACAACAAAGATGAAAAGCTCTTCTGAGTCATTTTCTTAACAATCTCTTGACTCAGATTTCATTCTAATATTTATAATATTTCTTAACTAATGAAGATGCCTCGCCACTTTTAAACACTTTAAGTTAAATTTGGTTTAAACTGTTTAAACTGCAAAGATCATAATTTTCCCAGTTGTTGAAAAATGCCTAAGAAATATTTTATTGTATGAAAAATGCTTCATTTTATATCATTTTCAGTGTCAGTTGTAGAATAAAAAAAAACTTAAAATTGCATTTGGAATGACAATCTTGTGTTTTAAAAAAAATAATAAAATATTCTTGCATCTGGTGAAATCAACCAGCTTGTCTGTAATTATGTGTTTTTTAAATACCAATCTGGATCTCGATCTGTTTTATTTTATTTTTAAAATAACAAATGCAGACCATTGTGCTGCCTTGGTAGATAAATAAGCCATCTTTCTAGTTTCTTCTTTCTTGTTTTTTGGTCTTTGATGGACAGAAATTTTCTGATTTATAAGGAACTTTACAGAAATTACTGGGGTGGTGAAGGATAAGACTCTGCTTATTATCTTGAAATAATAAGAACGTGTTCCTGTTTAACCATCATTTACAGAAGAAGGCAAAGCATAAAGAATTTCAAATGTTACAGTAAATTTTAAACCTCAGTATCTTAATGAAACAATAATAGAGCCACCAGTGTGCACAATAGAAATAAAACTGAAAGCTGGGCTTATAGTTCCTACCTTTCCTTCAACTCAAAGAAAAATTACAATACCCATTCCCTGCTCTGACCCCTCCTTGCCCCCAATTAACTTTCATACGGTTCCTAAAATAAGCCAAAAATGGTGCTTCCCCTTGTTTAGCAGAAGTCTTTGCAGGTATTTGGTGCGACATCTCTCCTTGATCTGGCAGCCAGTTTGACCTCAGTGCCAGAACACATAACCGCTCTTGGAAACTAAGCACTGCTGTCTTCACTAAATCTCAGCCAAAGAAACCACCGCACATAAAGAAAGTCGAAGGAGGTGCCACAGCCTTTGATGTGCAAGAGCAAAACTACCAGGTCAACAGTACTCTTGGGCGAACTTTTTGGGCTCCCCCAAGTGAATGCCACTGTTTGATCTCCTGACTCTACCAGTCCTTCACTACAGAGGAAGATAAAGAACTGCACTCTCCATCCTGTTATTTCTTTCCTTTGCTAACACTGCACGGTTGTTTTTGTTTCATCATGTATCTGAAGGCTGCTTTTTGATGGAACCATGGAAGAGGAGCAGAGCTGACCGCAAGCTGTTTCACACTTCAAAAGAGGCACCATCCATGTGTGTGTGTGTGTGTGTGTGTGTGTGTGTGTGTGTGAGGAAGAGCTAGAGAGAGAGAGAGAGAGAGAGAGAGAGAGAGAGAGAGAGAGAGAGGGAAAAAGAGACATGACGAGAAGCAACAAGTGTCTGAATGTTCCAGAAAATCCCTCGAAGATGGCCATCTGCGCTGCACTGGTGTCAGTTCATACACACACACTCAAAAACACACACATAAAGGTGTCTCCTAGGACTCCGTCTGGTCTGAGAGTGCTGGTGGTGTGTTTTTTGTTAACCATTAGACACACGCACACACACACACACACAGAAACACACATACAAGCGTTCATTCCATCATAGAAATTGTTTGTCTGTGTGGGCCTGACCACAGGGGAGTCTTCAATGGCAGACAGCTGGTGATCAATGAAGCACCCCTTATCATCTTGTGCACGTGCAGATGTGCGCTGATGTACACAGCATAAACACAACGCGTAATGGTAATTGCTGCACCAGGTTGTGTTAATTGAATGAGGACGGCATCCTTATACACTCACATAGACACAAACCCATTAACACATTAGCACATGCACATAAACAGAAGCTGATCAGGCACACTGAGAATGTGTCCCCGGAGAGAAAGAGCAGCCGGAAAGTATGGAGATGGAGAGGTGGTGGAGGAGACAGGGAAGGAGGAGAGGAGCAGGAAGAGAGGTTAAACACTCCCCAGAGACAGCTGCTAGTCGGGGCTCTTAGTTTTGTGCACATAGGCTATGGTAGGTGAGCAGTGCGTGGCGTGCATGAAAACACAAGGTCTGGGAGATTGTCTCCTATTTTTGGTTCTATGTTTTTTGTGAATGCTCCTCCTCTTCAAAAGGAGCCCCTCCCTCCCCTCCCTCTTTCCTTTTCTCTCAAACATAAACACACACACACACACACACACAATCACACACACACACACCAGATCTTCAGAGCTCCCTGCGCACCAGCATGTCCCTGTCTTCCACAAATGCCATGAAAAAAACCCCACAAGCTGATCACCATAGCAACACGTTATATATCTTCCAGCAATATTTATCCAACCCAGAGAGGAGGGGTTGTGGTAGTGGTGGAGGGTGGATGAAGAGGGGAGGCAGAGGTGGTGGTGGTGGTTGCAATGGTGGTGTGTGCGTGTGTGTGAGTGTGTTTATGTGTGTGTGTGTGTGGGGGGGGGGTCGTGATGCAACTCCTCTAGAAATCAAACGGTCATTATAGAGGAGAGCTTGCGGTTCAGGTGGGTGGCCACAGGGTGGCAGCAGCATCCAGCACAGCTGGACAGCAACATCAGCAGGCATGTCACTTCACGACCGGTAGCTTTCAGTCATGTGTCACCTAAAGCTTACAGGCATTAGGTTTTTATCCCAACCAGTTACTACACCAGCTTATTTCACTTTTTATTCTGAGGTGTGCTAATATGTGACATTGGCTTTTGTGGTTTGAATGTCAGTCCTCAGCTTGATGGTGAACGGTAAATGGCTGCATTTATGTACAGCTTTTATCTTAAACACTTCAAAAGATTTTGGTCGTTTATTCGCCTGAATTCTTCACACAGTCGCACACCACATGTAGCAGGGTGGGGAATCTACCCATTAGGATTAATTTGTGGTTCAGTGTTTTTCCCAAGGACACTTAAAAATGCGGGCAGCCGACCCCGAACATGAGTGACAACCACTGGAGCAGACAAGAAAGGTCCAAAAAAGATGAAGCAATTCCAGCGCATCCTTACAAGCAACACCTTCAAATGGGATGCTGGGCACGCATTAAAAAGATGGAGAACATGATTAAAGAAGAGAAAGAAAAATGAATGGTCGGGCAGAGAGCAGGAATGATTGCAAGGTCCCCCTCCTCCCCAAGCATAAGGATTAGATGTTGTGCTGCTGGCTGCAGATGGGTTTGGGCTTGATTCTGTATGCGTGTGCACAGTGTGTAATGTGTCAGTATATATACGTGTGTGTGTGTGTGTGTGCGTGTGTTTGCTTGTGTGAGTGGGTTTATTTTTTGGGCTCAGGAAGCAGGTTAAGCAAGGAGGAGAGAGAGAGAGAGAGAGAGAGAGAGGGAGAGAGGGAGGGAGAGGTTGGGAGGAGGAGGAGGAGGAATAAGAGGAGGGAACAGGATGAAAGGATGTAGGTGAGTCTAGGAGGAGAAGAGGCCTAAATCCTCAGAGCGCTCTTGGGAGAGAACAAGGAGAGACATGGAGAGACTAATGATGTGAGAAGAGGAGAAAATGTGGAAGACAGAAGAAAATAGGAAGAGACTGACAGAATGTGTGTGTGTGTGTGTGTGTGTGTGTGTGTGTGTCTGTGTGTGTGTGTTCGAGAGAGACATATAGACAGAAAGGGTAGGTAAAAAAGTGTAAGTGCAGCACAAGTCTCCTTGCTCACAGGTTTATATAGAAAAACCCAACAGGACCTGACAAGAGTCTGATAGGATCAGCTCTTCTACGTGTTCACTCACTCATACACACCTACACACTTGCCCTCACACACACACTCACAGTCCCACTTGCCCTCTCTTCAACACTGCTCCATTTTTACAGTGCTTGAAGTGATATTTCGTTTTGGTACATTTTAAATTTTTCAGCAGGCTTTACCTGGTGTGACTTCATGAGCCATTAGCCTTCGACAGCGGCCGACCTGTACAGTACCTCTGTGGGTCGATCGCTCAAATTCAGGCCCTCACCGGACTGTTTCCACCATTAACTTGAAAAACTGAGCCTGCAAAACAGAAAATGTTGTTTTCGGCCCAGTGGTTTTCACCATTACGTTGTTGTGCTTTTTCTCCAGGGGGTTGAAGGAGACGGAAATGTGCAGATGAAGTTTGTCTTTGGTGCTGTAACTATGAGTCTTTCAAAGAAAGTTGATGAAATTTTGATAATGAATCATTCATGTTGTAGTTTTAGCTTGTACTTTGTGCAAACTTCTTTGTAGACAAACAGTTGCACATTAAGCCTTACTTTTTTTGTTAGTTGTTGAGGTTTCATGTTTTAAAATAAAAATATATATTAAAAACACAACATTTTTGGCTTCACAGATGTAAGGATTTGTCTCCCGACTCAGTTTTATAGTATCGTCTTATTTTAATCATGTTTGGTAGAAGCAGGGATTTTTAGTAACTTAAGGAACAAATACTTTTCTTTTTTTTCTTTCAAAGCTTCACCTCTGCTCTTACTCAGGTGTATTTTTTAGAAAGTTTTTACTTCACTTCCTGTGCCAAAAGCCTCTGCTATCACCACCACTTGTCATTTGATCACATAACAATTGAGAAAGCAAAACTCAGATCAAGAGGCAGCTTCCAGCAGTGATCCCGGTCCACATCTGGCCCCCTTTTTTTTCTTTTTGTCCAAAATTTAAAAAATCTAAAAAAGACAACAGTCACATGATGAAGTTTTCACTGTGCCTCCTGGTAAAACACTGACGTCTCTCCTCCTCTGACCTGTTCAAGCATGATGAAAGAAGTTGTACACAGTATAGGTAAAAATATAGCTAGCTAACATTAGCTGTAAATTTTTCATGTGCGACTTAAATCTTTGATGTTATGATAACAACATTATCTGATCTTGTAGCTATAGTGCTCTGTTGGGCTTTTAAATAATCTTTAAATGTATAGTAATAAAATTAAAAATTAATATTAAAACTTAAAGTTAACTGTATTTTGATTAATTTATTAACCATGTACTTTTTTTTTTTTACATTTTGAGTAGTTTTTTTAAAATGACGTTTTGCACAGTCGGAGTAATTGTAGTTTTACTTGAGTATAAATTATTTGTACTCTGCCCACCACTGAGCATGGGGCTTTTTTTTTATCTGCCTAAACTCGAGGGATGACAGGAAATGTGGGAGGAGAGTGATGGGGAACTGTGGGCGTTGTGCCTAATGGTCAGCTAAGCCCCGAGACCGCTCGTATGTCTCGTTTTATGTCATTGTAAATTTATTATCTTTGGGAGCTTTGACAGTTGGTCAAACAAGACATGCCATGTGAAGACATCATCTGGGCTACAGGAACTAGTAATTATAAAGTCTTTCTGTTTTAATTTTAAAGGATTAAATGTTATTTTCTGTTCATTTTAAATCAGTAAAAAACAATCAGGTAATTATCAAAGTGAGTGGGCTTGTCATCCAGCTTTGCAGCTCCCTTAAGCTTTTGAGAATTTTTTAGACTCTTTCATCTCAGTGTTTTGGTTTTATAGCCCACAACTGTTTTCATTCAGGCTCACTGTGTTCTTGAGGCCCATTTTAAAAAACCCGCTGTGTGATACCTGCCCAGCACGAAACAGCAAGAGGTTTCATTTTTGATCTCAAACAGGACTTGAACTGCAATCTCCTGGGTGAAGGTCAAGAGTACAACCCCCCCAGCTCTGACCACACCTCCACCTCTCTGGGAACTTAATGCTCTTTGTACCATTTCGGTGGATGCAAAGACACTAAAAGGTTACCTAGTGCATTGAAATGTGACGCCAAGGGTTCCCAACCAAGCATACGGGAGTGAGGAATGATTGACCTTCTGCTGGTGGAGTTTGAACCAAAACAGAACAAGACAAAATATTGGACTTTTACAAACTTTCCAGAACCTTGATTCCAGGCTAAAGGTGTCAGCATACAAGTAACAAAGTGGTTTCATTGTGTCATCCGACCAACATCTGAAGGCTCAGGTGTTTAGCTATTCTGAGCAGCTGAAGGCAAAAGTGAAAATCCTGCTTTCATGGAGAAGGTGAGACAGGACAATTTGTTTAAATGCAGACATGAGCCTGTACATTTTTATTCAGTCCTTTTGTACCAAGTATTTTATTCGAACACTCATCTAATGGTGGTGTAAGGAGGGGGCTCTTGTCAGTTTTTTGGTTTCAGAAAAAAAGAATAGCGCCCCCCAATCACATGTCAGGAAGTTGCACAGGAGGAGGATTTAATCATTTAACAAGTTTTTTTAATTTGAAGCATATTAACACCTTTTTGCATCTGGGGACTCATGTTCACTGCTTCAAATTTATGAGGTGTTTACATGTCACTGCTGTGGTTGATTTGTTTTGCTGCCCCCAAGTGGCCAAAAAAATAAATAAATAAAAGCAGAAACCCAAGAGCCGTAAATGTGAAGTGAAGCTGTCCAGCTGAGAAATGAGGTCTTTTAAGCCCATTTAGGAGAATTCAACTGAGAGGTTATTCTGAAAAAAAAGGTTGAGTGCAGGAGGAGCTTATAGCATCAGAGAGGTACCAAAAATAAAAATTAAAAAAAATCCTTTCGGTGACTCAGGATGAAGAGGCAGATTGGTAACCTGACTGCGCCCAGCAGGTACAGGAACGCAGCGTGAGATTACTGTCTGAAGGTGGAAAGATCATTTTCATGAACTCCTAAACCTGCTAGACGTATAATTTGGGAGGTAGCACCGAAACACTTAAAAAGGGTCTCAGTCCATTTCCTCAGTGGAGGTCAGTGTGAAAGCTTGTTAGAGGAAGGGGCATAATTTTCATCTCAGCTTTGGAGGAGAGTTCTGCAGGGAACTGTTCAAGCCACTACAATTATAGCCTTCGCTGACGAGAACTCTGCGCTCTTAATGGGATACTACTCATGTGCATAATATACTGCATGTACTCCAGGTCTGGTGCTTAACATGACATACTGACCCGAACAATGAACTGAGAGAGGGAGGAGGGAGTGCTAACCTTAATTCTGAATAACACAGTAGCGGTGAACATCTCGGGAAGGGAATAATTTGAATGAATGAATGAATAAATGTTCCCAATTTATCAGGACTTAAAACATTTCTTATTTAATGAATTATGGAATTGTTGTAAAAAAAAAAATTAAAATACCAATTTAATTTTTGTTATTACACACTGAGTTCTGTGTGGGTTTGATAAAATTTGTCTTGCTAATTCATTAATAAGCTGTAGACCAGATTAATGCTTGGTTTCTAACCATGTGTTTGCATAGACAACAAGTTCGCCATATCGACTTAAAAGAAGAAGACATTGATGTTTTGTTGATAATTAATTTCCCACAAGTGGCCAAAAAATTATTTGCTGGAGTTCGAAATCAACTACCACCTGGAAATTGATGTTTGCTAATGAACTTTAGCACCCAAGTTATAGTGTAATAGTGACACCAGCTGCTGCTAAATTATCACAAGTGAGCTCTGAGTCTCATTAACCGTAATGGACATCCTCTGTTTTACTTTTATCGATCTGCTTTAATAAAAATAAAACAGGCAATATTTTCCCCCTGAGTCTCTGTGAACGTCCATGATGTTTGAACCGGTGGAGGCAGAGTCTCTGTCTGTCTGCTTCTCTTTCTCTCAGACGTTTGAGGAGAGGTGAGATTGTCATGGACACTCTATAGACTTAATTGAGGTGGATAAATGATTTATATGAAATATTAGAGGTGACAAGTCTCCTTGCCTCCTGATAAAATTACACCTGTGTTAAAAGGGATGGTGCGAGGGAGGATGAGATTCATTCTGACACGCTGTTGTGCTTAAAGGTTAAGCTATGAATTTTTAAGATGTAACTTAATATAATACCTATGTGTCTATATGTAGAGACACTGGTAACTGTGTCCTGTGATTCCAAAATAAGAGGGAAAAAATCCACAAAATCCTCTGTTCTCTCTAAGATTTATTGTGAAGTGCAGTCAAAGCTGACACGAGGCTTCGGCAGTCTGAGCTAACCAAATCAAATCTGTACATTTACTCTCTGCATTTCCCCGGATATTGTTTTCCTGCTGAGCTGTAATGGAGGGGTGGTGACACAATGAGCAAATTATGTGCTAAAAAGACTGAGACACTAAAAGACGTTCAAGATGGCTGAAGCATACAGAGCATCTTTAGGAAGAATGAGGATTATGGATTTTATTCACGTCTTATATCAGTCATAGCCCACACTGCGCTGCAACCACGTTTTTTAAATGTAAACAGAGGGAATGATTATAGTTTTGTCAACATTTGGTCTGGCAGACATGGATGGTGGTTCCCATTTTCAAAAAAGGGGGGCTGGAGTCCAACTACTGAGGTTTCACAAGGCTGCAGGCTGTTATAGTAGTTTGTCAAAAAGAATAAAAAGGGAAAACAAGTCATGCACTGGATTGGAAAACAGTGCACTGTACTTCTCATTTTGTTTGTTTTTAGTTCAGCTGCCTTACTTGGTAAATCTCTGTTAGGCCAATAAAAGAACCACCAGCTGATAGAGGGGGCAGTCATTCAGGTCTGACACATGCCCATATATAATAGTTTGAACTGTCATTGAGGTAATGCATTGTTTATTCTGCAGAGGGCAGTAAAGTGTGAGCAGAGGAGTTTGGTAAGAACTTCGAGTTCTGCAGAGTGTTTTTTTTTTCCTCTCACTCTTGTGCACACCTGAATACCTGCTGCAGAAATCAGCTGCGACTGACAGATTGTGGTGACAGTTTCAGAGGGTTAGAAAAACTGGATGATGCAGATTCTCCCATCCGAACACCTGCGGAAGTTTTCATCTCTTCTCATTCATTATGTTCAAACTTTTTTTTTTTTTAACAATGCGCTTTGGCCCTCAGCCTCCCTGGGAAAGCCTTAAGAGAAAACTGTTTTGATCTTCAGACTCAGGAGGGATCTGCTCTGACCACAGAGCAGCGGACCAACAGCTTCTCCACACACAGATAACGGAGGAGTTCAGGGAATTTGATAATCCTGTGTAAATGTGTTGTGTGGATTTAGAAACGGCTTATCCTTGTTTTCCCTGAGGTGTCCTGTCAGAGGTGCTGCAGGAGTGTGAGATGCCAGGGTCACTGCTATGAGCCCTCACTCCTTTTTACCGTCAGAGGGAGAAAAGAAGTGCTCACTCTTCTGGTATCAAGTCAACCCTAAACCCAGGGATCCCACAGGAGCACCTGCAGTAAGTTGAAGGAAGTTTTTCAGGGGAAGTGGCATGGAGGAAGTCATGTAGCCTGCTCTGACCTGAATAAAAGCCCTGAAAGTGGATGTGCGGATGCAAGGAAAATTAATTTTACAGCCACATAATGAAGTTTTCTCAATTATGTAATTCTTTGCTCTCTGCCCAGCTTTGTCAGGCTTCTTTGATTCTCAATAGTTCAAACATTGCTCCATTTTTCCAACTATTTACAAAAAATGAACCACACTGTATTGATGTGACATGGATACAGTAATCTCTTGTCTGAAAACCTTTCGGATTAGCCACTAAACAACGTCTGAACCCATGCTCCATGTGTTGTTGGTAGGAGTCCACCTTTAATTACCCAGTGCCGTTGTCTCTAATGGTTAAACAAAGGCTTTTGTGCTCCGCTGCAGCTTGAATTATGAATTCAGAATACATAAGCGAGCATCACAATGCGGCATTATAGAGATGATCTCCTCATTTATATAAACGTTTCTGACCTCAAAGCCCATCAGCCCCCTCAAAGACAGACCTCACTTAACAAGAACCACTGCTCCCTGACTCTCACACTCAGATGAAAGTGACCCATAAGGTAACGTATCGCTTTATCATACGTGTACGTGACTTATCTGCAATGCATGCGCTAATAAGTGCAAGACTCAGCATGAATTAATGCATGAATAAATGCATGACATTTAAACTCATGAGGGTCCATGCTAATTAAGGAGTGTAATGTGTTAATTTCAAACTTGGCACATAAAAATCTAACATTAACTTACATATGTATCTTATAGCTTCATTAGCCTTTTGGGTCAAACTAGCCCGAAGCCTGAAGCATTATTTCATGGTGGCCAAGTGAGGATTAAAGTCACTTTATATGTTTTTTGTATTTGAAGTCATCATTTTTATAACTGGAGTCTTTTTTTAAATCTGACTTAAGTATGTAATGTGGCATTATAGATATATACAGCTGCCTGATCCAGCTTTGAGACCACAGCTCTTCTTAACCTCCCCCCCTCCAACTCCTCATTAGTCTTCTGTCAAACTGCTCCGTGGATCCAGTTACGTAAAAAAAATTCAAAGAAGGCTGGATTTTTTTTTTTTATGTATTAATGGTTGTGAAATTATAATACATAAGGCTGCAACTAATTATCTTCTTTATCAATTAATCCATATTTTGGAAATGAGTCTTACTAACAGTCTCTAATGCAGAATGTGGCTAAACATCATTAATGAGATTTTTGATATGAAGTGACTCGCACAAGTTGTGATTTGATAAAATTCTTAAGTTTGATAAAAACGAGAGACGTAGAGTGTTACACACTCCATCACAATGACACTGCTTACATGCCTGCATAAAGATTATAAGACCATAATCCAGTCTCCAGAATAATTTTTTGGACTGATCCTTTCTGCTAACTGTGGATATGCTGAAGCTTTATGTTTCAGATATGTTGAAAATGTACAAAAATGTAATTCCTGGTTTTGTAGCCACAAACACAGCTGGAAAATACTCCCATCTCTGCCATCCCTCCCCCCTTCTGATGTAAAAGTCAGATAATAAACTGTGTATTTTATCAAAAAGAACAAATATACTTTTATATTCTGCTAAATGAGCAGAGGACTAAGAAACACTACATTGTATTAGCAACATTTCTCCACAACTCCACAAGTTTAACCTTATGAAAAATGATAAAATGCCACTGATAATTTAGAAGTTTTTAAAAAGAACGTATTAAAAATTCAGCTACATTTGGTGAATTTTGTTGGTGAGAAAAGAGTTCATGAATTTTAAAAGATCTTGTCAGCGAACACTTTTTGTGTCAAACGAAAAATGATTCACAGTTTAAATCACATAGAATATTATTGTGCGAACTGTGAGGAGTGAACACAGTCTGAGCCAAAAAAAAGTTATATCTGCTGAGTCATGGATTTATAATGCATTAATTACTGATGTTAAAATATGAATTTATTAGTGTTTCAAGTAACGTGCACTGCAGGTGTTTCATCTTCAGGTTTTCTCCCCTTTTTTGAAGTTTAACTGTTTCTTTACAAAATCTGCTCTCATGTCAAAAAGCTTAAAAAAGTGTGTGTGTTCGTGTGTGTGTGTGTGTGTGTGTGTGTTTGTAGTGATATTCCTGATTGGTAGTTTCAGAGTGTGACAAGTTTGTGGTCCAACTGTCAGCTTAAGTTTAAGTCTGAACTTCAGGCCAGTCAGTGTGAATGTGTGTGTCTGTGTGTGTGTGTGTAAGTGTGTGAGTGTGTGTGTGCGTGTGTGTACGTGTGCGTGCGAGGACAAAGGATGCTGATGCTTAGTTCACTTCAGTACAGACACTATTTGTCTTTTTTAAGAGCTGTTATATGCACACAAACAACGCACTCACACACTCTCACAGACACACACACACACACACACACACACAGTGTGAGTTCACAGATACAGACACACACAGAGGACTTTTAAACAGTGTCTTCCTCTCTGTCTTCCTGCTGTAAATCCCTAAGATGGCGGTCATGGCTGTCACTGACGTCAGCACGGTGCCAGTCAGCTGATGACAGTGTCTCCTCTGCTGTTACAGGTATGTGACTGACTCCCCCTGTGATGAAATGAAATCCGACAGATTAAAAAGGAGGTGGACAGCAGGAGAACCGCGGGTGGGGGGGGGCAGTAATATCTTGTAAAAGTCAAATCTTTGTCCGTGCCGTCACACTTCTTACAATTCTAATTTGACGGCTGCCACCATTCACTATCCCTCTGATTTCCTTCCTTCTGTTCATTCTCTCTGTTCGGCAGCTTCTCAGTCGCTTTCTTCTGCTCTCTACTGTATATCTTTCTTTCTCTCTCCTCCTCCTACGCGCGCCCCCTCACCTCTTTTCTCTCGCCGTTTGATCAGTGGAGCAGCATCTCAGCAGGAGTATTTAAGGAAAGAGAAGGCTCCCCTGCTTTATTCTCTCTTTCCTTCCCCTCTGTCGTACATCTCTCTGTGTTCCTGTTAGCATCTCTCCTCTATTTTCTTCTCACTTTAATTTTTTTTTTTTCCTTTTTCACTTCTCCCTCACACACTTTCTAATCTTTTCTCTTCCAAAGAGTCTTCACAGTGGATCTGGAACAGTAGCCACGATGCATGTACTCACGTCTTTCAGTGTGTGTCTTTAAGTGTGTGAACAGAGAGGGTGAAGTAGTAGTGTTTAATTACACAGCAGGAGGGTTGCCTCTGAGTCACTCAAACTAATCTGGCCTGAAGGTGCAGCTCCGGAGACCTGCATTGTGTGTGCGTGTGTGTGTGTGTGTGTGTGGGTGTGTGTGTCTATTCCTAAAGGCCTCAAATGTGTGTAACTGTGTTTAAATCGCAGTACTTCAATTTTTATTATCCCATTATTTATTTTGCAATTTCATAGATCAAACAAAAACTGAAATATGGCGTTGACTCAAAAACGTTCTTTTTTAGCTGCTTCTGGCCTTTTATTGAACATAATAAACAAGAACAACTTAAAATGTTGCACTGGATGAAACATGTTATATGTTTTATTACCATGAACCAAAGAGCTGTAGTTTTTTTTTAATTCCACACAGTAAACACTGACTAAAACTCACTAGAGTATCTGATGTATTTATACGCTGGTACAAATAGTCCCCGGGAACTGCTCTATTTACTCCTGTCTGGGTTATTTTAGCTAAAAACTACACTACCCAGCTGTGCAGGAAGTTGGAGTAATAGAGTAAGTGGGGTAATTGGGTAAGTGTCGAGGATGGTTGACTCTGTCAGAACTGTCTGAGTTTGGTAAACCCCCCCCCCTCCCCCCCCCCCGAACCCACAGCTGAGAATCCAGCTGAGGATCCGCGTCCGACCTTTTCAACTTACTGAAACAGACGATCTGACATCCACACCCCGCTGCAGTTAGTGGCTGTGCAGAGCTGAGAAAATAAGATGAGCTTGAACTTTGCTTTTTTTTTTTTTTTTTGCTTTAATTTTTCAGAAATGTGTTGACAGTGAGCAAAGCTGTCAGAAAGAGCGCAATGAAGAAAACTGTAAAGTTACTCAAGAGGAAACAAACTGAGAAATCAGTGTTAGCAGTTTGCAGTACTTTGTATGTACATATTTTAAACAGTATGACACGCTGTGCGTCTTCGTCAACGCTGCGCCCTGAGTTAGGCTGTAGAATATACAGCACATTATGGTATATAAGCAGAATTTGTTTCTTAGGGTTGAATCCCCACGTTGAGGCTCAGGAGACGAAACACAAGGCAAAATTGTTCATCGGATGCGACAACTGCTCTCGCTGAGCTGCAGAATGACGCCTGACAGCCTCACACACCTCATCAAGTATTTACTGCAAACTATGTTTCATGCATGGCTGTCTGCTTGTGCTGTACGTCTGTCTTTATGCGTATGCGTGTGTGTGTGTGTGAATGTGTGTGTGAATGTGTGTGTAAGACAGAAAGTGCAGTTGAACAACTCTTGATAAGAGCAATACACCGCCAGAAGAAGATAGCAGTGTATCTTTTCCCTCTTCCTGACACAGGCAGACACACACACACACTCGCAAACACTTACAAATACACACGCACACACACACGCACACACACGCACACACACACACACACAAGGCCTTGAGAGTTCAGCTGGCTCTGCCCAATGCCGTGGGCAGTGAGCCTTTGTGGGGCACTGCATTGTGGGTATTGTTAGATACCAAGGCTGTAAAGAGCGTGAAGATAGAGTGAGAAAATAAAAAGAAAAAAAATGCATGAGAATGACTGACAGCTCAGATGTAAAGAGACAGAATAATGTAACGACTCTGAACCAGGAGAAAAACGTTTTTAAACCAAAGATGGTGTTAATTTCAGGTTTTACTGTTTGTTTTATGTAGCCAAAGTATTTTGCTAAAAAAACAATTTTCCTTTCACAGAAAATACTTGTTTCTGATTGGCTGTCAGGTGTCTGTTTGGTTTTGCACTGACTGGCTGCAGTTTCATCAGAGGACAACTTCAACGACACAGCGACTTTATGTCCTGATTCTGGTCTGAGTGACAGTTTTGCTTGAGTGCTCACGTTGAAGGACAGACGAGTGAAAGAGCAGGAACGTGACACAGCTTCATAATGTTTTTTAACCTTTATTAAACCAGGATAAGTCCTATCGAGATTATAAAACTCAATTTTAAGAAAGCTTTGGCCCAGACAGGCAACACCACAAAATAAAAACTAATTAAAAGAAACTGCAAAAAGATATAAAACAGTCAATGTTGCAAAATAAAATATCCCAGCAAGCAAAGTGCAGTTTAAATCTTTCATCCAAAAACATTAGATATTAAGTTGTTAAATAATTTAAAAAAGTTTTTTTATGTGTGTGTGTTTTTTTATTAACAGATGTTTGATATCCTTCATCCAGAAAGATGACACTTTTTTTTATTACAGCCATCAGCTCCTGGTAATATTCATCACCAAAGAAAAACGCTTCAGGATAGTTTCTTCCTAAAGGCAATTTTATGAAGAATAATCATCCCTTTAATCTCTGTCAGGTCCGAGTCCAGAGTGAGAGATCTTTTTGAGTTTAAACTGGAGTCTGAACTGAAGTTCTTGAAGATCTGCTGATCCTTTTGATCCAGAAAAGACTGATGTTTTAGTTGATCAGAACAGCGACAGAACAGATTGTAGAGGAAAAACACGGTAAAATGAGTAAATTGCACAAATGGGATGTAATGGGACGGGGCCGCAGAGGGAGCACTTAAAAGGTACTGCGGTTAATCTTTAACTCTTCCTAATGGTAATTAAACCAATTTTGGAAACTCTAAAATGAGGAAATCATATTTTTGGTTTTTGCAGCTGTTTCTAGTTGTCCCTTGAACAGGATTATGACAAAGACCTTGGTAATGTAAAGCGCTCCAGTGCAGCAGTCGATGGAAATGGATTTCACCCATTAAAACGACATGTCAAACGTAGGATGTCGATAGCACAATCCCATGTGATGAAGTGGAGGAAGGGTCAGCCTTTCACAGCCTCTCCTGATTGCTAAGAGGTCTCTGATATGCTCTGTTCTCTTTGCTGCCCGGGGTTGCTCATTTCCCTCACAGCTACAGGTGTCCCACTGAGCCAGGTGTCAACCCAAATGCCAAACATAATCAACACCTCTAGGTGGTCTTATAATTCACATGTCATCTATTTCTTTTTGCTTCCAGCCAAACCCTGGGAGAACGTATTCAATACCACTCCTGATTTCCATGTAGTCTCGTCTGCCGCAGTGCAGACATTTAAATAACTCGAGTTCCTTTGTGTTGGAGCGCAGCATGAAATCACATACCATTCTTCCATCCAGTCACCGGATTTGTGTGATGTTGTTTTGTTTTTTTTTTTTTTGTCTCGACAGCTGTGGCTCACACCAGAGCTGACCACACAAGGAAAGCAAACAAAACACTGCATGTCTTAGAAACGATATGGATGACTGGACATTGTACTTGTACCAAGAAAGTCAGGCAGAAATCTGCACTGTCTTTGTGTCCCATGAGGATTAGTAGAGTGGCCTTTGGCTCTGGAGCCAACTGGCTTATGAGTGGAGCAGGAGCAGCTGGAAGGAAAAGAAAAATGAGTCGGACACTGGACTTTTTTTCATGGATGCCATGAGGTTGACATTGTTATATTTCAGTGAAATTCATCAACAACTCTCGGATGGATTGCCAGGATTGGAGCTCACTTCCATGGGAACCTCAGGGACTTTTGTGATCCCCTGACTTTTCATCTTATTTTCCCAACACTTCACCAATTTCCTGTAAAACTACAGATTCTCAGTATTTCTGCAATTTGCAACCAGGGACACAATGAACACTTTTAATTCAAACAGCCTTTAAATTTCCTCCCCTACAGTGATGTCAGAGGAAAATGACCACTGTTTTAATAAGATCTACATCGATATATTAAGAGCAATTTCAGTGTCACTGTCCTGGTCAAACAGTCTTTTGATATGTGGACAGAAGGATGCAGGAATTTAATCACTGACCCTTTGATTAATGTCCGACCTGCTCTGGCGCCTGATGTACAGCCTCCCTGGCAAGGAGCGAAGGACAGGGAGGGGATTAATAAGGGTCAGAGAGATTTGCAAACCTTTTCTTTCATCGACAAGAATATAATAATCTAAACTGAGCAACTGCTAAAAAAAGTGGCAGAAAACAGGCAGGTAATTACAACGGCAACAGCAAGCTGTCACAGGTACAGCACAGAAAAGACCAGCACCCACCGTGATCGACTCAATACATGAACAGCAACATTATTTTCCATCAGGGAAACACATGTCGTCTAACATTTTAGTCTCAGACATGAAAAAAAGCCTCCCACTGTCTGTGTATCCCAGCTGACTGGGACAAATAATGTCACTGTAATTAAGTAAGAAAGATCCGACACAGGCTGAGTACTTCCCACCGGCAGCAGACATTACAGCCAGCATGAAACTCCTCAAACACCTCGGACAGCTCCTGCACGGCTCACAACCAGCACCACGGATAGAGACACAGATACAAACCTCTGCGCTGTCCTCTGCACTGTGAAATAATGTCCAAAAAATCGACTGACTGTGAGTCCAACCTCTTCAGCAACATCAAACTAAACAAGGCCCGGACATTTTTTATGTGATTACAGATACAGAAAGAAAAACAAATTAAAAAACAGGTCTGAAAGAAGCAAAGGATGTATATTTTATTGCCACACTTGGAGAAATTTATGCATAAACACACATCCTGTGTATGTAACCGGACTGGGACATGCATCATCCCCAGCACCGAGCTTCTTTTTTGATAAAGAGGAAGAAATACTTTATGCTCTGTGCCTCCTGTTGAGTCTCCAGTTTGTTTTTTCCTCCCGATGTGAACATAATTTTATACACGTCAGTACAAGCATTCTTCTTATACTGAAGACTTACAGGCTTTTTCTGTCCCATGTGATGCTCTAAAGAGTAAGTCAAAGCAGCAGAGCTAACCTCAACTGCATGGATGACTCAATTTTTAATTATCTATGTGGTTACAGTTAGATAATTTATGGCCTCAGTCAACAGTGCTAAAAGTCGGTCAGTTTACTCAACTGAAAAACATGTTTCACACTGACAACCACTTTAACAAATTGCTAACTGTTGCGTTGCTACGCTAACCTGGGCTGGTGATTAATCCTCACTCCAAGTTTTTCATGTTCGTAAACTACAATGGCTCTATATGGGTGTTGCATTAGATACCAGTGTGTGTCCCAATTTTCTTTAGATGTGTGTAATATTCCCAGTCTCTTGGTGTGTGTGAGGATAACTCACCAGCTTGGCCAGATCACTGTTTTACTTCCTAATAAGCTGCCGTCTCTGCAGCTGAGCTCAGTCGAATTCCCTATAGAGCCGAAATTTGCTATTCTTTTTTTTTTTTTTTTCAAAATGGATGAATGTTTGTGGTTCTGGGTAAAAAAAACCTCTTTGTATCAGTCTGTTTTATCTCATAGAGGCTTTTTCATCATGGCATCATGTGTGTCCTCTTCAACTCTAACCCAGAAGTCTTTTTCTCCTCCTCTTCTTCTCTTCTTCTCTCCTCCTCTTCTTCTCTTCTTCATGGGAATCTTGCACTTAAATGAGTTGGAGTCACAAGACAATAAACACACACAGTGAGGAACTGCTAGATTTTACTACAAGTTCGTTAAAATTAGGAAAGAAGCACAAACTCTTAACATGCCCTGTTTTTAGAAGGATTTTAAGTTACTGTATTTTAAGAGGTTTATATCTTAGGTTGAATTTATATAAATACATATAAAAACAAAACAAAACAACTCAATTCCCTTTCTATATTAAAGTATATTAAAAAATCCTTTTAACAAAAAAACAATGCTTACTTTTTCCAGAAGAGTCATTTAATTGATGATTTTAACATTGTTATTGTGCTGCTTTATAGATAGCAGCCTATGACATCATCGCTTCATCATCTGAACACTTGCACCTTTTTCATTACTTTGAGGACCACAAAGAAAATTTGTCTTGTCCTTCATTGACATATTTGTACTTGCCTGTGATTTACTGTTAAATAAGCTGAACCAAAGCTTCTGCCGTCCTCCTTTCTCACCTGCCAAACTTCGATGAAATGTGACAGAGAGATTTACCTTCTCTGGGCTGCAAATTATTCTCACAGCTTTGATTTTGCTCGACGACAAGATGACAAACACACGAAAAATTATTGTTGATGGTCGCGCCGATCACTCACAAGGTCAGTAATTTTGTAAACAGGAGTGTTTGAAGAGAAGAAACTGCTGCTAAATTACAGGCAGACCTCTGACAAACAACTGTTTTCAGAAATTAAGGAGAAAAGCAGCGAGATTTTATATTAAAGCAACCTTTTACATGGAAAAATGACTAATATATTACCTTTCTTATGGATGTCAAACTCAATACACCTGAAACAAAGAGAGCAAAAAAAAAAAAAGCCTCTGAATTTTGGGACGTAGTTTCACACATCACTCATCACTCTGCTTCACAAATGCACAAGCTGTCCTCGTTTGTCTGTCATGGGGAGTTATGGTTGGGGGGGGAGGTGGGTGATGCTGAGGGGACGATGCCCAGCGGCAAGCACTTTTCCCCAAGGGAGGGCTGAGTGCCTCTCTCTCTTTTTCCTGCCTTAAGCTTCATCATTTATGGAAGAGACAAAATAAAACAAACACAACAAAGCGACGCGAAGTGTTAGAGCTGCGACTCTCATATTTACACACTCTCGTACATAGAAAGGGTTGCTGGAGATGCACACAGAGAGCAGAGTTTGTCCAACTCCTTGTTCCTGCCTCCCATCATCCTTCAGCAGGCAGCAGTCAGGTGGAAACCCTCTATTAGAATAACACCAATGCTACACACTGTGTATGTGTGCGTCAGACTGGATGTAACATTAACGGTGTGATTAGCCAGGTTATTAAAGCTAAATTTACTCTAAATGTTCTGCGTCTATTTCTGCACCTGGAAGTACCCTGATTAGCATACAGCTATTAGCAAAAGGCATAGCCTGGCAGACCTATTTATGTGTGAGAGAGGGAGGGGGGGAGAGGAAGTGAGGCAGGGACTAGTTGTCATCAGTCATGCATGACATCTCTCTACGGTGTGCTTGTTTGAGATTTAAAGCTTTCTACCAGGGAAGCCATGTTGCCTTTGTTGCTCAAACTGAGCTGACTGACAGAGACTGTGCTGTCAATCAAACATCATCTGTCAGCGGCGACTAAAGCCAGCAGAAAGTCCACCATCAGAAGCCGTTTAGCCTGGATAAAGGGACACCGCAGTGTCGTAGTATTTGAGGACTTTAGAGGTGTAGATTAAAGACAAGATGGTTTAAACGGAGAGCATGAGGGGCTGAGACTGTCTGACTTTCAGTACTTTATGAAAAGAGATGCAAATGTGCTGTTTCTATAATGTAATGGACTCTCTCTGCCTCCAGGCAGCCTATGAGACGACACTGGTGACATCACAAGGGTTTTATCTCAGAAATGGAATAAAAGCGCGAGATCACTTAACTGTTTTCACATGTTGACTTGAGCATCTCATGAAAAATACACTGATTTTTGTTGTTTTATTTGTTCGTTTGTTTGTTCTTAGCTAACTGGCTCTCTAATGCTGCAGCTTACGTTCAGAAACCAAAGCTCTTGTCCTGAGTCGGAGCACATACGAACCCTGAGGCTCCACAGTGAGGACCAGACTTCTGTGTGCAGCCACATGGGGCTACTTAAGCTGACCACTGATGGTGGATATGAATCGCAAGCTGCTTATTGGTTCAATCAGCGTGTTTCTTTTTATATTTCTACATGTGTTAAACACAGAAGATGTGATGTGGATGTCAAGGATTGAGAGATGTTTAAAGGCACTTTTGATGCAGTTGAGTAAATAAAACATTAAAGTTCTTGATGCAGATGTTATGATAATGGTTTATCTCTGATTGGTCAACTTGATTATTATTCTGGAGTGATGAAAGAAAGATGCAACTTAATATTTTTTTGATAAGTTATATGTAATAACATAGAAAATAAAGAAAGAGCTATATGTCTGGAGTTATAGATGTTTGTAAGTCAGCTATTAAGACAAAATGGTCTTATCATTAAATCACACAAAACTATCAATTTATCCAATTTAACACAGGATCAAAGACATGCAGTATGAGAGGTACTCTGCCAAAGTTTTTTAGCATATTTCAGCTTGTTTTTGTTTTCAGACTTCAGCTTCACCTCAGCACTGTTTCCACACACCGCAGGAGGCAGCTGCTGCTCAGCACCAAGTGGCAAACAAACAAAGTTAGCAGCTTCCTGGAAAATATTGTGGAAGAGCTTAATAACCAAATATTACAATGAATATTCGACTGGAATTTGTCTGAAACTCGACTCAATAATTGTGCTTTTCATCTTCTCTGTGTGTAAACAGGCAACTCTTTGAGCAGTCATATCAACTAATGATAATGTGTCTTTCTTATGTTAAGAGCTTTTCCTGCTGCCCCAAAGTGACCAAAAATAAAGTAATATTACTTTAATCATTGATGAAAAGTAAAATTCTTTTTATGCTTGACTCAACAGGTGTGTTGTGAGTGTGTGTGGTTGTGTGTGTAAAACCCTGCAGATTTTAGTAAGAATATTAAAATAAGTTACAATACAGCTAACAGATTTTGCCTGATTTTCACATGAAAGTCTAATTAGAAATCTAAGGGAGCACAACTGCATGTGTGAAAAAGTTTCATAAATCATTTTGTGGCTCCAGAACTGCGTGAAGTAAATTACATAAAGTGATGCCACTGGAGTCTGCATTAGTTGGGGCTGTAGAAAATGAAAAAAAATGGAGTTGTCGAGTTAAAGATTGAGCAAAGTTGCTTATCAGACATCTGTAGCCCATGTTTTATCCTTGTCTGCTCCTTAACAGGCTACTTACAGCTAATGTAACTGCTACCACCATAACAGGCTCTCCAGCTGGATCACTGACGGTCAGGTTGCATTGTGAGTTGGGTTCAAATTTTAAAAAAAAGCAGGGATACGTCACAATGTAGATGTGAGAGAATCTGGACTGATTCACTGCTGTTGAATTTTTTATTTTTCTGAGTTAGCAAATAACATGATGCTGAACAATAAAGGTGGAATTTAACTGCGAGGGCAATGAAGCACCCAGACAAATTACAGAGCGCACACGCTGGAGTTATCTTGAAATTCATCTTCATTAAAAGGCAGCTATAAACCACATTACTGTAAACACAGCAGTGTTAAAGCACTTAAACCAGTTCTGTGGTGAAGTAAATAACTCCGTGCTCCGTCTGCACAGTCTGCACAGCAGCTGCTCAGCATCTTGGACAACGTTAGCTTTTCCTTTAACGAACAGTGCAGCGAAGAGGCTGCTCTCAACTGCTGGAGACATGAGGTTAACAACACAGCGCAGGAAATGGATTTGAGCGCTCCTCTCATTTTAAATCATGTATAGAAATAAAAAAAAAACTTAGGCCCATCAAGGTGTATCGACGTGCAATCGAACTGTGAGGTGCCTGGAGATTCTCACCACTAACTGTGAGTAATGTAGGTGCAAGAATTCGACAGAAAATATAAAAAAATCTTTGGTTCTGCAGCATCAATATTTAACTTTCCATTCTGCCTCCAACAGCGTAAGAAGAGCATGAGGCAAAATTGGTGAAAGTTCCATCAAATATGATTTATGCAATATAGATAGATAGATAGATAGATAGATAGATAGATAGATAGATAGATAGATAGATAGATAGATAGATAGATTTTTAAAAAAAGAGTCGATACAGTGTGTATGGATCTATGCTGTCAATCAATCATCATGTGTCAACACAGACTAAAACCTGCATAAGGTCCGTTGTCGGAGCTGTAAAAGGAGCCACTTCCCCTGGATTCAGACGCCCAGAACAAAACGTCTTCTCTGGCTGCGTATCAGTCCTGAGAGCAAAATCAAAATCAAAACTACCCCTCCCTCCCACCCTTCTTGCCCTGCTGGATGGATGACTTTGACGGTAAAACGCTGTCAATCCTGATCAAATCAGTACAAACATGGACTTACCCACACACACACACACACACACACAAATGGGTGCATTTACACACACACACACACACTTGAATGTCAACATGTTGAGAAAAATTGAGAGTTTTTCCTCTTTCCTCAAGCTCACAATATCCAGGGAAAATGGGAAAACATTTTCACGTCGAAAAACACACGCAGGCACACACACACATACAAACACACACACACATACACACACATACACACACACATTCTCACTCTCTTACACAAAGTGAGTGCTGACCGCTGGAGGCTGAGAATAGATGTTCCAAGTTGGATGCAGTTGATGTAACTATTATTTCTCCTCTCTTTCTGCTCTACTCTCTCCTGGTTCATGTTACACCTATCTCGTCTTCTCTCCCTCCTCCTCCTCTGCTGCTGCTCTCTCATTTCTCTCTATTCATCTCCTCTCTCTTTCTCACTCTTCTTCCTCCCCTTTCCTCCCCTCTGACTAGGCTCAACTCACTCCAGTATTTTTAGTATTTGTGAGTAGGCGTCGCCAGGTCCTTATGAATTTTCATGGGTTTGTTTAGTGTGTAGGCTGACACGCTGCTCTCTCTCTCTCTCTCTCTCTCTCCCCCTCTTCTTCCATCCATCTAGCTCTCTCTCACACACACACACAATCACAACAGTTTAAGAACACAAGTGTACATGCAAACACACACACTCACACACACGTGTTAAGTGTGTAGGCTGACTGCTGGTTAATGAGGATGTTTGAAGTCTTGGGAAGAGCCAACAGCCTACAGCGGGCCTGTCAAAATCAGCGCTATCACCCTCATCGTCCTCTATCATCCTCTGCTCTGTCTCCTCTTCTCCTCGACTTATGCCTCTTGTTTTCCTCTGGACTCCTCTCCAGCCGCGGGGTTGCTCAGATGGAGACATTCTTAATCCAGGAAATTAATTATCTTAATTTATCTGATTAATCTCACACTCCTACAGTGTGGCTATATGTGGTAAAATGGCCACTCTGATGTGTGTGTGTGTGTGTGTGTGTGTGTGTGCGCAGCCTTGGGGTTACTTTTGTGTATCTGCAGCAATGTGCACAATGTATGTACGAATGTATTATGAGTTGTATGTTACTGCAGGGGTACAAGGAACATGTATTCTGCTCCTGTGTGTAACAGTAATTGCATTACAGCCTGACAAGTGGGGCAGCTCAATTCTATTAATTAAATAAGAGGCAGGGGCTTGTGTCTGAGTGTGTGCTGTTACTCTGTCCATTAGATACGAGCATATGGATCACGTCAGGAAGAATTAGGCTGCTGGGGTCCTCACACCCTGTCCCAGAGGAAGTGACAAACAGACAAGCACACATACATATGCATACGATCATACGGTCCTGTAAGCAAAAAAACACTCGCGTGTGTGTGTGTATGTAGACGTTCTGTGTGTTTTGGGATGTTTTTCATGTGAGCCATTTCAAAGAAAGTCTTGTCGGCTGCAGCGGGACTCCACGCCTCTTTGTTCTCCTCTCTCCTCCTTCTTCCTTCTCCTCTGGCTGCAGCTGGTCTATGGCTAGTGACAGATCCTCCAGCCTCGGCATGTGTGCTGATTCGCAGCATGCATAAGTGTGTGTCCGTGTGTTATCTGCAAGTGTGTGTTTGTCTGTGTGCTCCTCTCTGCTCCCCTCTCCTGTCCCATTTCAGCCCAGATTAGAGCGTCCGTCTCCTGAGGGAGACAAAAATATAAAAATAAAGCTTTTTACCAGAACACTGATCTAAACACACACACATACACACACATATTGCACACACACACACACACTCATGCTAAGGGTGCATTATAAAAGCGGAGAGTGGGGCAGAGAGAAAGAGAAAGAGTCCTTTCACAGCAGAATCCAAAATAAACTTTTCTCTGAAGATAACTGCAAAGATAGATAGATAGATAGATAGATAGATAGATAGATAGATAGATAGATAGATAGATATATAGATAGATAGATAGATAGATAGATAGATAGATAGATAGATAGATAGATAGATAGATAGATAGATAGATAGATAGATAGTCATGTCAATAAGGCAAACTTCACACATTGTTACACGCTTAAGTTGTATTACATGGCTTTAGATCAAGCGATGAACTTTTGGGTTGCCAAGTTGTGAAAAAATCCCCCTGGCTGTTGTTTATCCTCCTCCAGTATAACCCGCTTTATGTCTTCAGCTAGCGTTTTAATGAGATCACCTCTAATCTACAGTTTCACCACTTACCTTCTGTACAAGCCTAAAAGCAGCTCTGTGAGGCTTTGCTTAGTCACAGCAGCGCTTTGAAATAAATATGAAATATGCTAACATGCTTACAATGCCAATGCCAATATCTTGATTTTTAGCAGGTATAATGTTTAAAAAGCATTTAAATTATAGCATATTAGCATGCTAACATTTACCAGTTGACACTAAAGACAAAGCACAGCTGAGGGTGATGGGTGTCATTTGTTATTGCTTGTGCAGATGTTTTTGTTCAACCACATTATTGGACAAAGTCAGATTTTGACCTGATGAAAAGTAAATTGATTGTCAAAGTTGGTTGAATTCAGTAGAATTTAACCTCAAGGGGACATAAATGTTGAATACTAAATTTCAAACCCAATAGTTGTTGAGACATTGCATTCAAAACCTAAAAGCTCAACCTCATAATGAAGCTAGATGAAAATCTGGAGTCTTTGGATTCATCCTCTGGGGACCATGAGTCAGCTTGCGGACCAATACTTATCCATTAGCATATTTGATACAATAGCTTATTAAACAGTGAGGAACTGCAGACTTAATAACTTCCTAATAAGCCATTAAGTTTGAGGTTATATAACAAAGTGATTAATGAAGGTAACTCAAGAGTCATTAGATATGTGTAAAAGCTCATTCTTTGGCTTTAAAATAATCATCTTGAGTCAAGGTCTACAGATTAGTTTCTTTCCGTTGCTTTTACCTGTGCTTCCTGGTTCTTATCAGTGGCTGGACTTGGAAAGTAGATTAAAAAACTGTTGGAAACCTTCCAAGCGAACCTTGGACTTCATCAAGACTACTTTTCAAACTACTAAAAATATCCTAATTAATACCTTATTACTGATAAATAGACCTTTAGGTATTAACAAATGCATTATTATCCTTTCATAAATTAGATATTAATTCACGTAGATGTTCTTCGTTTATTAAGGCATTTTTCTCTTTATTCCTAGATTGTTCTTAAATGCTGTACTGTTTGTTAATAAAGTGTTTATGAATATTTATATTTATCGCTTATAAATCAACAGTGAGAGTTAAATGAAAACTTTAGTTTGCCAGATTGTTGATAAAATTGGCTGATGTGTATCCGCTTACATAACTGGCTTTGTCTTTTTTTTCTCTAAATTAATCATCTTTAATTAATCAGCAAGATTTTCTACACTTTCTTTGACAGGTTAAGCATTTTTAAAAAGAGCTACAGAGCATTTTTGAAAGGCTTATCCAAAAGTGAGAAACCTACAGTGTACAGTAACTGTTAGCCAGCCTTTGAAGGAAGTGGTTTGTTTGGGTATACATACATGCTTATTTGCAGAACGTAAAGTGAAAGCACCCCCAAAACACTAATTATCACATCGTATTTTAACATGATAGCAAGAAGAAGAAGCATATTTCCATTTGTGAAGCTGTCCTCAGTAATGGCTTATTGGTTATCTATAAAGCAATAATAACTGTTCAATAAACCATTAACAAATCAATTACAAGACAGACAGACAGACAGACAGACAACAGATAAATGGATGGATGGATTAATCAACAAGACCCAGACAAGTAGAAAAATGTAACCTTTACTTATTTACAGATTGTACAGAGGTACTGAGTGACAAGGTAGTATTTACAACACAACTAGTAGCTTAGAAACCCCTGAACTTATACACAAGTGAAATACACTGCAGGGAGACCCAGAGGACTACACACCAACGCACTCCTTCCACCCAGTGCTGTATAAGAGCATGTGCACACTTGGACCAAACTAAGAGCTGTACTGACCCTGGAAACATTTTCCACATGCTCCTCCTTGAGGGTGACTGGCGTTGTGCAGGAGCCAGCTGGAAGCCATATTGGTGACATCACAGACCAGGAGTCGAGAACATTTAAGTGTCCAGGGCTTGAGTCAGACGTGGCACACTAACCACGGTGGAGGGGGACATTGGTGCATGTAGCCTAGTAGGTCAACTCAGGGAGAACTCAGGTGTTGCAGCAAAATAGGTACCACCAGAAACACAAGCACGTCATGCAATTTCAAAAGAAAAGAAAAAAAAGAAAGAAAGAAAAATCAAATAAAACAAAAAGTCGGTGTAAAAATCTCTGTGATGTTGGACATACAAAACTCATTCTACATGCTCTCCTAACCACAACAGTACAGACGCAACGTGTATGTGTGTGTGTGTGTATGTGTATGTGTATGTGTGTGTGTGTGAGTGCGTGTATGTTTGTAACTGTATTTGTATTATATGAGTAACTGCAAGGTCAAATGTTATGTGTGGGACGAAGAGAAAAGATAACAGATAAGTATGCACACACACACACACACAAACGCACACACACAAACACACACAAACACGCACACACCACAAACAACCTCTTGATAAACATATCATCCTCTGTCTTATATAAATGCCTCCACTGTGAAACACAAACACACACACACACACACACACACGCACGCACTCACTCGCTTGCTCACACTCAGAGGTGAAACAGCACAGACTCGTAGTGGAAGAGAACTATGTGGGTGGGAGGGGGTTCGGATTAACCACACAGGCTGGACTATCATTATTCATTGAGTGTGATTCAAATTAGAAACCCAGCTACGTGTTGCTAGTTACCTGGTTAACTGACCGGGGATTGTTAACTAGTCTGTTAACCCAGTAGTGAGGACTGTACAGTGAGGTCCCAACCAACAACACACTAGAGGAAAAAAAAAAAATTAGAAATAAAATCACACAATTATCTAAAACATGCCAGTCTTTTTTTTTTAAAGAAGCAGAATCAAAAGCCACATTGTTATTGAAATGAATTCAACACTTAATACCATTCAAATCAAACAAATGAAATCAGTTTGTAACATTTAAAACAAAGATTTCTCTGTACAGAAGATTAATATTGCAACCTGATATTGTGCATATAACTCACACACCTAACCAAAAGAGGGGCAGTGTTCACCGTTCAAAGGTGCACTCTTTGCAGCCAATATATTGATGGATTTATGTGAGTTTGTGTGGATTGTTGTGTTTTTATGTGTGTGTCTGTGTGCATGTATGTGAGATAGATGGATAGAGAGAGAGAAAGAGAGAGAGAGAGAGAGAGAGAGAGAGAGAGAGAGAGAGAGTAAGTAATAGATAGAAAGAGAATAGAGACAGACGCTCAGCTAATGGGATATCAAGTCCTTTTTCCATCAAAATCCTTGTGCTGAAAAATCAATGCCCTTACTCAGTAGATTATGGATTTCTAGAACACTCATACACACATTGCCAGCTCGTCGAGTAGTGTATATGTGTGTGTATGTGTGTGTGTGTGTGTGTGTGTGTGAGTGAGTGTTGCCTCTGTAACGAGTCACTTTGCAAACTCTGTGCTTTGCCATGTGACTCTCTGCTGAAACACAGCACTGTGTTCTCGCCAACAGAGAACCACACAAGCACCAGCTCGTCCAGGAGTACTAATTTGATGAGTAAATCTGCAACAGTGATGCACTCAGCCTCTAAATTCACAACGGAAACATTAAAATGGGCCTCGAGTTCTTTTGTTCAACATAGAAAGTTATTAGAAAAAAGTACTGTATCCTAAGAGAGCCGGTGTTGAAATTGACGATTTATTACAACTACTGATATTAAGTGAATTCAAGAATATGTTTAGTTTTAAACACCACGACTGAACTTTATTCTGCTGATACTCAATCTACTCAGTAGAAGGAAGCAGGGAAGGACCAAAAACACGAAAGATTTAATTAAGAGAATAAATAAAAAGCCAATGAAGGAAGAAGTAAAGGCTAGAAAGAGGGATGAGCTGAGTTAAAGTTATAAAAAGAAGAGAAAGCTTAAGAGTTTGTGTTTGTATACTGTATGATGCTGTACCCATTATCTGAATTTGCAAAAACCTCAAACTCACAATGGAAACTAACAGAACTGCCCTTAACTGTGCCCTAAAACCCAATGTCAAAGAGAAATAAGAGAAAAGAAAACATCTATCCAGCGAATGACTGAGAATATTCATATTTTTCAGTACAAAAGTGTTTTTGGTCAAACGTCTGTGTCGGGTGGCAGGGTATAAAATCTACAAAGTGCACAAAGAGAAGCTATCTCATAGCTTCGACACACACACCCACCCTAAACTACTATCCTAGACTACTGCGTATGTGCATGTGTATGTATGTGCATATATGTGTGTGCGCGTGTGTGCATATATGACCCTGTATAGGAGTTTAACTGTAACACAGGGCAGTAGGAAGCATGCAGTATGACCTGAAGGCTAGCTAAGAGAGGAAGCAAGGATGCTATACTGTATGTCTCGAGATCTAGAAACACTCGAACACACACTGTCGTCCTGATAGGCTTTTACTGGCGGCCATGTTTGGTCCACTTTTTGGAATGTTCAATTTTCTGACATCAACAATAGCAAAACAGTCGGTTGTGTTTACGTCCTTTCTAAAACCAGACACAGTGTGTGTTTGTGCGTGTGTGCTCGAGTGTTTGTACATCTGCGGGCAGGAGCTGATACACTTCACAGACCTTTGTTCTGACCAGCTGCCGGCCCTCCCAGTCTATTACAAATATAGTGATTTCCATTCAAGTCAAGGATTACTCTAGTGTAGTTTACTACTCTTTAAGCCATGCTGGCAGTGCAGTTTGGAGGCTCAGAAAACATACGATTTGACTGTAGAAATCATAGTGCAACAGGAGAGTCCTGGAGAGGGGCAGGTGTGTTAAGGTGAATTGCGTGTGCATATGTGTGTGTGTGTGCGTGTGTGTATAATCTCAGAGAGAAAGGGGTTTTCCTCATCCCCTTCATCTCCAAGAGGCTGGTGAGAGGGCGGGACAAGTCGGCTCGTCTTCCAAACACACTGTTGTATCTTCTGTCCGATCCCACCGTCGGAGTGAGACTTAGTGTACAGTGTCCCTCTTATTCCACCGGGAATTTCGATCTGTCTTGTCAGACGTATTGTCAAGTTTGTGCCTCGCTGCCCACAGCTTGAGGCTAGTACACACACTGACACTCACACACACTCTTCATCTTGTTTTGTGCCTCCAGGTGTCCCTGTGGCCCCAGCCCTGCCCTATAGAGGGTGTGATAAGAAGCAACGGTTTCTTTACCCTGCATCACCACTAACCTTTTAGTCCACAGCATAACTCCCCCGCATAACTTTCACCTGTGTGTGTGTCTGTGTGTGTGTTTCTGTATATGTGCTTAGAATCAGAGCTGCCTGGTCCGGTCACACACACCTCTCTCTTGCATGCGTGTGTGTTAGTGTGTTTCAGTGAGATTAAGTGTGTCGCGTGTGACCCTCAGACATCAGACTCAATGCTGGGCATGCGGCGGTAAAGCCGGGGCCTGTTGCCGCCTGCGCTCGAGGCTCGCGGTGCTGTCACATAGCTCATTGGCTGAGAGGCAGCAGGTGGGACCATGTAAGCCACCACAGGGGGCTCCTGCTGGGGGTAGAACACCTGTTGGTCGACATGGCCACCTAGCTGGTTGTTGTGATGGCTGCCATGGTTACCGAGGGTAAGCGACAGTGGCATTCGCTGCTTATAGAGCTCGTGGGCAGAACTTCTCTGTGGCATGCGTGTGACAGATTGGGGGGTGGGATCTCGTTGTGTTGTGCCAGGGGCTGACTGGAGGAAAGGGTTGTGAGAGGGGCGGTCAGGGAAGAGACTCTTAGAGCGCCGAGGGAGGGGCATAGGGGCATCCAGACTATGGTGGTGGGAAGGTGACGGAGAAGGGGGGCTTCGGCTGCTGAACGGACGATCAGAGCGCATTGTGAGAACATTAGCATAGGCCCCCTCGTCCAGGGTCAGCTCTCTCTCCCTATCTCTGTCAGGCAGGCTCAGCCCCCGCAGGTGGGTGTGCTGCTGTGTCTGCCGCTCAGGAATGCCATCCGGAAGCACATTCTCGTAGGAGTGCTGACGACTCAGCTGAAGGTGCTGGGCAGGCGAGGAGGAGGGATGAGGAGATGGTGATGAAGGGGAGGGCTCCAAGTGACTGACTAGCCCGTCCCCTTCGCCCACCAGGCCCAGCTCGCTCTGGGGAAGGTAGTGTGTAAACATGTCCCCGCTGTGTGGGTGAGTGTGTGTGTGGGAGTAGTGTGAGTGCAGGTGGTCTTCGCTGATGTCGTAGAGGTTTCCCAGGTGGGCGCAGGCGTCACAGCGGGCCTGTGGTGAGCGGACGGTGTACAGGCCAGAGTAACCGGTCAGCTTGGTCAAGCAGGAGCGACAGTGACCAGGTCTGACGCCTTGTGTCCCCGGTCCTGCACCCTGAGCATCAAACGAACCTCCGGCTTTCTCCTTCCCACTGGAAGAAAAAAAAGATACTGGTTATACCAAAAAAAAAAAACTATAAAAACACCTGAAACATGGTCATTTTCTGTTGAACATGATACCTGCTGTGTGTGTAGGTGCTGTACTTCTTGTCCTTCAGGGAGTGCAGGTCGGCCTCAGCGCTGTGACTGTGGTGCAGCAAGCTGGCATTCAGCTGCAAAATAGGTGTGTCCGCCTGGTGGGAGTATGTGCTGTCAGGTGGAAACAGGTCAGGGGGGTAACTGTGCTCGTCACCTCCCCCCTGGCTGTCTCGCTGATAGGGGGGAGCTGACTGGAGACTGGCCTGGTCAGAGTCAATAGAGTAGATCTTGGTTCCTCCGGCCCCACCTCCGCCTCCCCCACCCCTCTTCCTCAGCTGATTGATGGGCTTGAATCCACCCCTTGCTCCCATGGAGTCAGAATCTTTGTGTGATGGCGGCCGGCTGGAGCACTCTGAGATGTCAGAGTGCGGCGGCTCTTCAGGCAGGTAGCGCTGGCTCTTCATAGGTGGAGGTCCAGGTCCAGATGCTGGGGTGGGGCTCTGGCCGGGGCCTGGAGACGCGACAGAAGGTTGGGTCTTCAGTGTCTCCACACTTTTCTTCCACAGGGCTCGAGGTTTTGAAGCAGTGCAGGCTGGCCCAGCAAGGCGGGTCTTCCCGTTGTCGTTTGTGATTGACAGCTGGGGCTTGTTGGGGCTGGTCTGAATAGCGGGGGCTTTTTGCTGCACAGGAAATGGTGCAGCGTTGTTGAGGAGGTTTTTGTGTCGCCCGGACAATGACAGGAAACCCTGCGGACCAGCGGCGTTGCTATAGAGACCAGGACCCTTCGGGGGCAGACTATGGAGTGAGTTACCTAGGAGACAATGAGAGATGCACCTCAGACAGCAGATACAATGAATGGATGTTTGGATTGATGTTCAGCCAGTTTGCCGATACATTATCTACTGCCTTGGGCATCATCTAATGTGTTTCTAATCACGAGGAGAGCTTATACATGGCAGTCAACCCGATTATAGTGCGGAGTCAGCAACAAGGTGAAGGGAGTCACCTTTAGATATGCACAGACAACAAAGACTGTAAAGAAAAGGCAGGGTAACCTCTATAAGTATGAGCAATCCTGTCACAGGTGCCATGTTTACCTGCTCTGTGGGAGTAGAATCTATTCATCCTGTTATAAATGTTATTTAAAAATATATAAATGCTGCAAGATGTACTGTGTCTAACAGGGTATAATACCTTTCATCACATCCAGTATGCTGGGCTGTAAGATAACAGTGTTGCGTTTGGGAGAAGACAAAGCCATGGATTTGGCAGACTTCAGCAGATGCAGCATGTTAGCTTGAGGACTGAAGTCAAGCTCAGGAGTCTTTTTCTTCATATCTATATGAACACCATGAATACAGCTCCATATACCCTGAGAGGAGAAAAGGAGAGGAAAGGAAATTAGAGGAAAGAAAGGTAGAGAGGAAAGGAAATAAGAGGGTAAAAAGGGAAGGAAAGAGATAAGATAGATAATACAAGTTAATTACCAACTTGGTGACTTCACAAAAAGAAAGTTCAAACATGCCAAATACCAATTTCCTCACACGGTGTATTAAAAAGGACCTCTGCATATTTTTCTCTGATGCATTTACTTCAAACTTTAACCTCATTTTGTTTTGTAATGTGGCTAGAGGAGATAATCTCCACTATTTAAGATGAACTGCTTTCAGAGGCGCCTAGAAGATTAAATTTAGGTGATGATGTCACTGGAGGGGGTCTCTGAGTGCAAGGAGATGTTCTTCCTGGAGCCACTTAACCTCCAGTATCGCTGCTCTAACGGCATGCGCGCTCTGAGAGACAGACACACACACACACACTCACACACACACTCACACACATCTCGCTCTTTTTGTAAAACACTTAATGTGTGAAATGCTGCTCGTCTGGAATAAAAGCCCTGCCTAACACAGAAACATGACATATGAATAATGAAAGAATGGTCTGTCTGGATGTGCCCATTTCTATTTTGTGTGTGTCTGTTTAGGTGTGTGTGTGTCTGTGCCTGTGTGTGCATCTGTCTATCTGTCTGCCATGTGTGCATATATCTGTATATGTGATTAAACCTGTCCCTCACCTTTCTGCACCTGCATATGCGCTTCCATTTTTTACCTTTTTTAGACCAGAATCATGTATGTGTGGGTGTAAGAAAGAGAGAGAGAGAGAGAAAGAGGTTTGATTGAATCTATACAAGTGTGTGTCCACATCATTCTCTTAGCTTTTTGATTTCTCTATCCTGCCATCCATTTGCCCAGCGGTAAATTCATCTCTCCCTCAGCTGGACTCTATAACCACACTATACCCTCTTTCCTCTGTCATCACACACACACACACACACACACACACATTCATGTATATACCCTCTACATTTCTTACATAGAACAGTAACTATTGTACGTGTTTCCAACAAACTCATGTATTTAGTTTATAGTTTCTCTAAATTTAAATAGTCATGTGAGTTTCCCAATTTGTGTATCCCAGTTTGCATTTCACAATATTTAAGCGCTTTAAAGGTCAGGCAAATCAAATGAAAAAAAGGATTAAAATCAACTGCATTGTTTGAGATGCAATTTTTTGCACACAACAATGCAGATTGATAGTTGTTTTTGTAATTTACTGTGTGATGTTTGAGTTGATGCGGTGAAAAAACCCCACAAAGGCTACACAGCTGTCCTCAAAGCCATGATAATATGCTAAGGCTTTTTTTCTACAGTCTGAACATACAGCTTAGCTTTGTTTCTCTTGCGGATTCTCTGTCTTCTGCCCTCTCTGGCTTTATCTTACTCTTTTTTAGAGAAGTCTTCAAATCAAACATACTGTTTAAACATCAACAACATTAAAAGAAATTCCCAACCGAGTCCTGATATTGATATTGCAACCACCAGTGCTTTCTAACACTGTGAATCAATTCCACACATCAGTGGTTGCACTCTTGGGGATAGTGTTTGATCAGAAAGCGGCGTTCAGCCCAGCAAATTCTAATTATAGCATCTAAAAGTACTACCTCAGAGTAAGAGGAGGGTAAAACTGCTGCCCAGGAACCAAAACTGGACCGCACTCCTGCTGCCAAAACGCAGGGAAAGTTCATGGGAAAGGTTTCCTGGAGTTAAAAAGGTTCATCGAATACATTTCCTTTTCCTCACCCTGCTGATAGTGAAGAGCAGACCTGGCCTCCCAGAGCAGACACCAGTGAAGCAGTATCTCAGCCTCCAGTAGAAAAGGTGTTCAGAGATGAAAGTGAGGATAGAGAGGCCCATGGCTGTGGCCAGCATGTAGAAGACACCTGCCATGTTGTCGACATCCAGCTGGCTGGACATCACCTCATTTTTCTCATTGTGGCAGATCCCAGTCAGCCACTGGGCCTCCAGCTCCTCCATCTCACCTGTTGCAAAGGTGGTGAAAAAGGCAGTGAAGGTTTAAGATGGCAGCAGGTATAGATGAAGAACGGAGGAAAAGGAGGAGAAGGAGAGAAGGAGAAAAAGAAAAGGAGCGTATAGAGGGTAGAGGGAATGAGAGAGGTACGGTGGAAAAAGAGCATATCATTAAGGAAGATGGAGAGGCAAGGGGAGGAGGGGAGTGAGGTGAAGTGGTAAATAGATAGTAATGGAAAGGAGACAGGAGGTGGAGTGAAAAAAGGGTTGTAGGAGGAGGGAGAAGAATTGATAGTGATGGAGTGATAAGGAAAGATGGGAGGAATTATTATCAGGCTGAGTGTGCTTGTGTGTCGCACGTACATGCGGGTGTTTGCCCTGAATAAAAAGGCCGGGTGTGAAGCGAAGCGCTTTGGTGGTTTCAGCAGTTTGATTTCTGTCTGGCTTATTCTCTTTCTTCCACTCACACAATCTCACAGCTTATTATACAGAACAATCTTGAGGAGTAAACATACCAGGACACGATGGACACACATACACGCACACACATGCACACAAGCCCTGCACCCATGCACAAAAACCCACACAGAGTAATGATGATGAAATGGTGTGTTAAGACTAGCCCCTGATAGCTTTCTGACGGAGGGAGGGAGGAGAGATGGGGAGTACTGGGGGAGGGGGAGGAAGGAGGGAACTATAATAACACTAAAGGCTTGGAACAAGTTAAAAATTTAAACGTCAAGGCTCTGTGACTGAGATGGAGCAGAATGTGCGTCTCACCGTCTCCTATGATGCCCAGTATGGCCAAATCAACCAGGCGTTTCCAGTAGGATCCTTTCTGCAGAGCGATACCATAACCTGTGGTGGCAAAGATATAACCGCTGCCGATAGTGACCAGCTTGCAGCCATCGTCTCTGCCTGCCATGTAGTTCAGCACCGCAGCGTCGTAAATGAAAGCATCCAACTTTCTGTAAGAGAACCACACATACTGAATTTACTATCTAGACCAGGGGGTTCCAGTTTTAGGGTTGAGACCCCCTGAGGGGTTGCATAATAAACCTAAGAGGCTCTGACATGACAAAACATATATTTGTCACACAAAATCAGTTATTACGGTTCAATTTTTTTTCATTATCTAATACACTGGGTAATTTTCCTATCTTTTAGGCCCCTAAAAATTATTTATTTAAGACAGTTCAGAGGAAAATTTGTTGCTGTGTACTAATATTCTGGCAAATACGTTCATTTGCTGTAAGTCAGATGAGAAGAACGATATGACTGTATACGTTTCGGTGAGCTAAATATACAGCTTAAGGGGAGAGAAGTAGTGACAGTACCAACGTTTCTCAGATCCATGAACAAACCATTAGGTTTTTTCCAAGCGTTCTGTATTCTTGAAGCGGTAAGTCTCAGCTCAGCTCGGGCTCAGAGTCTGACTGAGACTCACTCTCCGGTGTGCACGCTGGTACAGTAAATATTCACGCACACAAGGACGTCTTTGTTCACACTGAGCTATAATCTTCTACTTGCAGGTTTTGTCATTATTCTGACATGACAAGTTGAATTCAACCAAAGGGGCCCCAATTTGTATCTGACGCAACAATCCCCCAACGTGGGCCCAATTCATCTGAGCTCAGCAAAAACAGAAAGCTTGATGTATGACTGTTAACCAAGCACAATGCAACAGGGGGCTGATATCACCAGCCCATAGCAGCAGAACCCTGTTTATAACTTCATTATGAGCAAAAAGAGGTTTTATATAAGCCAGTGAATACACCCTGGTACTAAGTAATCCCCCTGGGCTGCTTCATGTTAGAAATGCATGTGTTCATACAAAACACTTTGAATTAAACTGCTCACTGAAGGGCACATGTTAAATGTAGTCATTTAGAATGCCTTGTTTGAAAAAAGGCAGAGAATGTGAGACTATGCATTCATTTAAGTGCACACGCATTTGAAAACAATATATTCAGATTCATTTTAACTGTAATACATTTTGTAGCACAGCCTCTCCCATAGCTTGAATGAAATTTTGACAACAAACACTTTCTTCTGCGTAAACAACCAATTTTGCTGAAGAAATGAAACACTTACAATTCTGCTGAACACATTAATTATACAGTTTTGAAGTTGTGTAAACAATGCCAAACATATGAGATATGAGAAACAAACTTTTTCTATTTCATATGCAGTATCAATGAAGGAATTGCAGAGAGGCAAAAGCAAAAGTAAAATTATATTTGGAGAAAATACCCTCAAGATCAAAGCACATAAAAACTAATGAACAAATGAAAGCACTGCAGCCATCCCTCCATTAGTGTGTGTTAAGGAGGGAGAATAAAGGTAGCAAACTCCAGAACAAATTACACTCTCTCTGTTTTGGCAGCTCCCCCTTTCCAGCAGCAACAAGACTCAATAATGAGCACTTGCAGACAGCGTCTGCATTTTACTGCCAGTGACACAAACACTAAGCACAGTTACTGCAGCATTTTAGCATGAGCTAGTCCTGGGCCCCATGGGGCGGCTTTCTGTGTGATGCAATGTCTTTTTTTGTTTGTTTTCACATGTTCTTAAGTATATACCCTGTCTGCAAACAGAATTACCCTCTCAGGCATAATAAATGTCAACTTGATGTGAGTCGGCTTGGCAGGTTTACAGTACCCAGTCTTGAGGCTGACCAGCGCATCCTGGACGCCACTCTGATGGTATTTGGTCATGTACTGATGCATATCTGGATAGTTCTTTCTGATGTTGCGCTCAGTGCTGCCGTTAGGAACCGTCCCGAAGCGAAACGGAGGAGAATAGGAGTAAGGACTCTGGAACTGCAGGGAGAGAATGAAGGAGAGCAAGAGAGACAGGCTGTTTAAAGAGGGAGTTGACAGGAAGTCAAAAGAAGCATGAAAAAGACAAGAGAGAATAAAAACAAGTGTAGGCTACAACACAAACAGCATGAGTGAGAGACAGCAAGAAAATATGAAGTGTGAGAGAAAGAAGAAGAAGGAGCGTCTATATGAGAGAAAGATCAAAAGTGTTAAAGTGAGGGAGGAAAGAGGAAGAGAGAAGGAGATAAGAGGAAGAGAGGAAAGTGACAAGAAGAGACGGAGGAGGAAGGAGGAGGGAGAGACAGTGGAGTGGACTCATCAGTCATCATCATTGTGTGTCCAGTCTAGCGTAAGACTGGCTGGGGTTCTGCTGACACTGCCAGCCTCTGCTAACTACACACACACACACACACACACATCCAAACACAAACACACACAGGTCTTTGATCTATGCAGCCTGTGTGTGTGTGTGTGAGTCCGTATGCGCCCCTAGGTCTGCTGTACTGGCAGTGTTAGTGTGGTGACAGCTACGGCCAGAGGGTTTGGACTGTTGAAGCCCAAGGGCACTCCCTGGAGAGTCCTGTCTGGCCGCAGGGCTGGCATCCATTACAAGAGCATCCCTGACTGTGAATGCATTTAGTTTCTTCTGTGTGTGTGCATTTTTGCATGTCCACATGTGTGTAATCCCACCTTCTTGTCAGACAGTCCAGTGACTTGGTCCACAAACTCTTCCTGGATCATAAAGGCAGCCAGGTTGGCAGTGTAAGAGGCCAGGAAGATGACGGCAAAGAAGGCCCACACTGACACGATGAACTTACTGGTGGTGCCCTTTGGGTTCTGCACGGGCACAGAGTTGTTAAACACCAGGCCCCACAGCAGCCATATGGCCTTACCGATGGTGAATGATGGACCATGTGGGTCTGAAAGACAGGTAAAGGAGCAGAGGGAGAAAAAAACAGGGAGTATTAAAAAAAAGCTGTTGTATAGAAACAAGAAAGGCTTAGGCAAATAGACTTTAAAACTCACATTTTCATCTGGGCAGCCATACAATAATGTAATAATCTACTTCACAACATTAATTATTTTATTCTCTCCTCAATATATTAGTGCCTTACGGTTGCAAAGCAGCAGATGGAAAAATGCTGCAAAGTGTCATTCAGAGGTCATATATTTATACAAATTTTCATAAAGGCCTCCATCTTTTAAATGCAGAAATTTCCAAAGTGAAAGTTTAGAACAAAGTGTCCAGTGACCTAGTCTAAGGGCATCATGCCTTCCTCAGAGAAGTGACATTGTAAATTTGTTTTTGACAGTCTTTATTGACTATAACTTTTATTTATGTCCACAGATACAGCAAATATTGGAACGGTCATTGCGGACATGGACATTTGTTTGGGTTATGAGCATAATAAATAGTTGAAGACCAAAAACTCTTTTGACCAACTAGAACAACCTTTGGTTTGGCAAGTTAAAGCCATAAACTGATGTAGAAGTGAACCACTGTAAAACCAAATCTAAAAAGAAGTTTTTAAGACTAGTATCTTCAGGGGTAAAAACAAAAAAAAAAAGAACACAACCCAGATTTCCAGCCTGGGGCAGTAAATGCAAGATGAAACAAACTCCAAATGGGAATCAATAAAGTTTAATGTTTAAAGCTCAGACCACATAACTGTCCACGGTTCATCTCTGGCTGGGGCTTTTAGTGCACGTCCCTCGCCTGTCTCCCCCTTCTCTCTTCTTGTTTCCTGTCTGGTTCTATATTGTGCAGTCCCCCCGGATCAGTACAGTCTTTGTGCTGAGCTAAGCTAACAGAGTGCTAGCCAGCCTTCATTTTCAGCGTACAGACACAAGGGTGGTTGGGATGAGTCTTCTCGTCTAACCATTCGCAAAAGGCAGATAAGAGCATTTCTCAAACTGCAGGACAACTTTTTTAAAAGATGCACTGTTCTTCAGGAGGTGAAACTATTTGTAAAAGTAAAACTGTTGTAATATGGCTCCACAGTTTATGTATTTTTTTAGCAGTGTGTTAAATTTAAAAAATTTGCAAACTTAATACAATGCTGAGCCTAAAGGAAAATCAAAAAAGAAACATAATTCACACACAACACCTGGATAAACCTTTGGTTTTATTTAAACATTAATTTGATCCGACAAGTATTTTTGTGTGCACACAACACTGATTGACAGACTCAGGGCAGCTGCAGGTTCAGATGTTTTGATCTTAAGATTTCAGTGCTTGTAACTAGCTCAGGGAAAGAATTTTAAATGCTCTGTTACATTACCTGAACTTTCTAGTCAGAGCAATAATAGGTCACTTCCTTTGTCCCAGGGGAAGCTTGGATTTGTGCTCCCTGCTCTGGGGAGGAATGATTGGTGAGATATTTCTGATCGTGTGTGTAAGCCTACCTTTGCCTTGGGCTAAGTTGCGGTTGAAGCCCAGCGGACTGACAAACTCAAAGAGGAAGACGGCGATGGCTGTGACAATGAGCAGCATCACAAACATCATCACCCAAACTGATGCACTGAAGGGTTCTGAAAAGGAGACAGGGAGAGAGAGAAAGGGAGAGAAGGGTAGAAAGTTAAAGAGAAACAAGTACATGAGGCAGAGAGACACCTTGGAGGAGCAGGAGATGCATGAAAAGTAAGGGATGGAGGGAAAGAGGAGACAGATTCAATAAAAAAGAACAGGGACGAGGGGGAGATAAAGCGAGGAAAAGATGACAGAGAAGACACAGAGAAGAAGAGAAAGGGAGACAGACGGAGAAAGAGAGGAGGGAGGGAGGGGAGGAGAGAGAGAGTTAGTCACAGAGAGTTTGACGGAGCACATTTCCATATTTCTCATTATTCCCTTGGATGGGAGCTGAGAGTGGGAGAGGCCCGGGGCGGGGGAGATGGTAGGGGAAAGGGGGAGAGAGAGAGGGAGAGAGAGAGAAAGAAAGAGACAGAAGGGGAGAGAGAAGAATCAAACTCCAAGTGATCTGATGTGCCCTGCTGTGGGCATGTGTATGTGATCTACTTGCGTATGATCTGTGCATGTGTGTGTGTGAGAGTGTGAGTCTGCATGTGTTTGGTGTGAGGCAGGGCAGGAGTTCAGAGAGCGGGACGAGTGCCAGAGACACTGAACCCAGACAAATTATACGTATGCATGCGTGTGTGTGTGTGTGTCCATTTGTGTGTGCATGTGTGTGTGTGTGTGACTACATGTGTAAGTATGTGACTGCCAGAGTAAGCCAACCCTGAGAGATTGTGCACTGAGGTGCCTCTAATATGAGTGCGAGAGATACTGAACCGTCACTGATACCCAGGCCCAGGCTCAACACACACCCTCACACACACTCCCTCACACACACTCCCTCACACACACACACATAAATAAAACGTGCTTTCATATAAATACACCCACAGAGCAGTCACCCTTTAACATACTAGTACATACAACCAAAGTACATTAATTCTTAACACATTCTTGATTCAATACACAAACATCCCAAAAATCATTCTCCCAGGATCATACACACTCCTTTTTTTTCTCACACACACACACACACACACACACCCTCACACCCACACACACACACACACATGGCTTAATACACAGGGACCAACACACGCATGGTCCAATACGTTTCCTCGCTCCCCGTCTCGCTCCAATGACAATACAAGACATTAGGCGAGCACGGAGGAGCGCTTCAGTTTCTAGTCATCTGAACAACTGGAGGAAGAGGATGAGGAGGAGGAGGAGGAGAGGCAAGTATCAAGAATGCTTTGTTTGAGCTGACTTTTCAAAAAACAGCTGGCACACTCCACTTCCTCTGCTCTGCTAGAAATATTAATGTGCTGAGGGTGTTGAGGCCCAGATAAAGTCAGGGTACAAGTGGAATATGGCCAGCATATACTATGTGAATAAAATATTCCATTTTATGTGTGGGATTTTGCCGACATGTAAGCACCTCCCTGCTCTCTGCTCCCCCCATCACTGGAGGATATAAGCAGAAAAGGAAGAAAGACAAAAAAATAGAAAATTTATAGTGAGGGAAGGAAAAAAAGAGTGATAGATTTACCGAGGAAGGCAGAAGGAGAGACAGTGCCGTTACTACGAGACACCATGACGCTGATGCCAGTCTCCACAAAGGGCACTGAGAAGTCAATAACCTCTGACCTCTCCTCATTGATGGTCAGGGAACCGACTGCCATCACTGCCTTCTTATACACCACCTGGTAGACAGAGAGAACAATAGTTACAGTGAGAGCATGACTCACTCTGCACTGACAGAAATAAATATAGTGAGCTCTGTAAATATTTGGACAACATCAGATGATTCCTCCTTTCTATTTTGGATGTGAAAAATCACAATGACTGAGGGTAAAAGTGCAGAATGTCATTTGTTGTTGGAGGGCATTTTCATCCATATCAGATAAAAAGTAAAAGTACAGCTGTCGTTTTCATAGTGCCACCATTTCTGGGTGTCTGAATTTATCCTGACAGTCGGATATTCTGCTTATACAGATGTCATTTTTAGTATGTGGTAAAATGTTATGTTTCTCTCCAGATTTAATTGTTTAAAGGCCTCTAGCCGTCCGCTCCGATGAATGCTGCCACAATCTATGGATCAAATTGTCAGGTTCTATTATAAGACGTTTTATGTTTCAGTTTCAACCTTTAAGGATTTTACCGTGGCGGCACTTAGCTTTAATTTAATCCAAATGAATAAATCATTTCCACGTAAGATAAATGATAGCGATCAAGTAAGCCTGGAGTCATCCTGCGGCTGTTGAAGAGCTTCAGTATCTGTACTCTTAAAAAGAAATACAATTGAAAATTTAACTTACAGGTTTATAATTAATGACTGTGACTCAATGTTCATTTATTAGGGTTACTTCACAGGTGACTGTATTTGAAAAAACAAACTTTTTCAACACCCGGAAAAAACTCCAACAGCATAATGTTTACAAATTAGAAAACATTAATGCAGAAATTTTGTGTGGTGACACATCAAATTAATTTATCATTGAGAAAAATTTAATACATAACAACAGGTTTAAAAGTATTCAAAAGTACCCTTAAATCTCAGATGAGCACACACATTGTAGTAGAGAATTGGCAAATGCTACATAGATACAAGTCAGTATAGTTGTATAGGTCTGACAATACAAAGAACATACACATAAGCAACTCATTTTTGTGAAGGGTATCTTAAAGGTTTACTGTTGGAGTGAAATCTTTGATTAAAGTTAGGTCAAAAAAGTTGCAGCTTTAAAAGATAAGTCTCCCAATACTTCATATTTTTTGAGCAACAGACTGGAATTTTTGTCAAGCTTTGTTTTTGAACGCAGCTGAATGACGTGGTCTATTTGATATGTCTTTGATTTATTTACGTTGTAGAGGAATGGGCTGACATTTTGACAAATATTGTATGTTTATGTCATTGCTTTCTGGGTTTAAGAGGGTAAATAACATTCCAATATTTGTCCATTAAATTATATAAAGCTGCGGGTTGCATCTGGTTAGCTTAGCTTTGCATAAATACCAAAGCTAAAACATAAAATGTCTTATTACCAAGCTTTAGAGGTGCTTGTGGGTGAATTTTGTACAGTTGGACAGAGTCAGGAAAGCTGTTTCCCCTGTTTTTCAGTCTTTATGCTGAACTAAGCTAATTAGCTGCTGGCGGCAGCTTCACATTTAGCACAAAAACATGAGAGTGGTATCGATCTTTTCATCTAACTTGGCAAGAGAGCAAATTAGTCTAATTCCCAATAATTACACAGAGAATCGGGGACACAGACTGACTGATATATGATAGTAAGGGACAGACAGATAGGAAGTACCTCTCCAACCATGCCGTTCCACACATTGTTGATCTTTTTGCCATGTTTTCCGTTTGTGACCAGGTAGAGGTCATAAGTGAACTTGACGTTTCTTGCAATCTTCTTCAGAATGTCAATGCAGAAACCTTTGCAGCACTGCTTAATGTAGGAACCTCCTGATGTGCTGTTACTGTAACATACAAACACACACACACAGAAGCAAAAACACAATTAGGTCACATGTATAACATTAGAGGACACTTTCACTGTTACATAGACAAGTGTATGAAGTGTGACTGTACTTTTGCAGCTTGCTCACTCCACATCTGGTGGTTCCATCAAACTGTAAAACTAGAGTTATGACAGTGCAGAGTCACCATAAATACAGCTGAGGGGCAGAGAGAGTTTGTACGGTGTGTGTGTGTGTGAGAGCGTGTGTGTGTGTGTGTGTGTGTTTCCCTTAGTGCCTGAAAACACAGGGGTACTGAGCAGATGCTGCCGGGCTTTAAATAGAGCTGGGCTGTGCAGAACAACCAACACACATTATTAAAATATCAGCTGTCCTTCCCCTCGTCTGTCTCCTCGTTCCTTTACACTGTCCTTTTCTCCCTCCCCTCTCTGTGTCTCTGTGATTCTGTCCGTAAGGAGGAGGTAACTCTCCAAAACTCACAGCACATCTTCACTGATAATGCCGCAGCCACACAGGCAGGATGCACAGAATGAAAAAGGATGTTTAAGTAAACTTATCTGACAGCCATCCCCAAGGACCTCAGAGCAGAGAGCTAAACCGAATTGTTGGATCAAATGATTCTCATAATCTATTAAACCCTACCAGCATTTTCAGACGTATTTCCATGAAAACTTAATTCCGTTCCATTGTCAGCCATTTCAGATATAGAATATATGGATTGGAACAGTAACTCTATGACCTTTTCACTTGCCATTTCAACTGACTCCAATTTAAGAGAAAAGTTCATAAAGAACTATGGTACTCACACACGGAGAACACAGAGAACCACTGTCAAAGAACTAAAGCATCAAAGGATTAATAGATCTTTTAACAGCAGTCAACTGTATCTGTGGCACAGCATAATGTGTGTGTGTGTGTGTGCCTGTGTGTGTGTGCGTGCGTGTGTGTGTGCATGTGCGTGTGTGTGTGTGAATAAGAGAGAAAGAGAGAGACGGAGCATAGTATACATGCATATGTGTGTGAGTCTACAACTATTGTACAGTATGTGCCCCAGGTGTTTTAATGCACACATACTGTACACATAAGCTGTTCCCAGCTGAGCCCTCTCTGTGTCCTTATGTCACTATGTAAACACACACACACACACGCACACAAACACACATTAGCATACACTCACAGCAGCAACAACAAACAGCCCAACAGACTCCCAGAGACACACAGTACATCTGTTTGATTCATGTCATACTTTTGTAACAACAAACACTGATAGTGAGTGTAGCACTTATGGATGGTTGAATGTATTTACGCATGTATGTAGTCATGTAAGGATGCATGGATGGTTGGACACAGAAACGGCAAATGTAACGTAAAAACGTCATCGTGGCCTGTGACCACTCAGACTCCACTCTGGACAAAGGTTGAGAAATCAGGTCACAAGTGAACGATTCAAGCAATGTGAGTAAATCATGTAATTGTCCGTGCTTATAGCGCTGCATCGTCATGTCTACATGGATCAGAAACTCAATCGCTGTGATGCATCTCATGTTTGATTTCTCAAGTCAATGTGACACAAAAACTATTAACACGGTGGATTCTGTTTGCTGAAAAAAGTAAAAAAAATCTTCAAAGAAAGTAATTAAAGCTGAGTTTATGGCACTTCCCATGTGGCTGGCGATGGCTTTCATATCCTAGCTTCCCTGTTCTATCCTTTCCTTAATTCTTTTCTGAAAGATGTAACAATTTTTTGTTATTTGATAGACAAATTCTTTTTTTATATTCATGACATTCATTGAAATTACAACCAGAAAAATAAAAAAACAAAAAACCCCAAAAACTGTCAGTCATTAGTAGAATATAATAAATAAAAACAAAATTTAGCTCTGCATTTGGACTTTGTTGTGGTTAATTGATCAAACAGAAGCCCAATACAGATACATTACTCAACTGGCTCTATATAGATGAGCTTAATTGTAGACATTAGCAGAGAGAAGCAATGCTGCCTTTTCTTAAGGTGTCCATATTTAGCAGATAATTGGAGCAAACCCCAAGATGACAAAGAATCCCAGGTAAGTTTCTTTTTTTCCCCAAAGTTCATTGTATTATTTGACATGCTGCAACCAAAAGCATCATCTTAAGCTATTGGTAGAGCCGTTTTTTTAAAAGCATTCATGTTGAAACACATTGAGCTGATTTAAAATCTTACAGATTAAATAATGGGATGCAATTCTCAATTGTAATTAAATTCCTAACTTGATGGTTAATAATTATAAATTTTATATGGTTCATTTTTGGGATAAAAAAAAAAATAAAGTCACATTATTTGAAAACTACTTTCATAAGTTTCACCAAATCCACAGTAACAGAGGATGTTTTAAGTTATTCAGCCAACTGGAGTTATTGCGGTCGAGAAAGAGATAGATACACAGTGAGATGGTGAATAGGGAGGTGAAAAAAGTGTATATTTACATAAAAATAATCCCATTTAAAGAAACAGCACAACAAAGTCAATTTGTGAGATGTTTCCATTCCATTAGGCGGCACTGATATTGTGAGCGACTAATGCACTGATAAGAGATAGCAAAATATTCCTAACATCCTGAAATGATCATGTCAGATAAAGACATGCTAAAAATAAGAATAGAAAATCTCCAGTAAACAAATACAAGGATGTGTTTTTTAAACAGCAGGTGCACAGAGAGGATATGGGAAATGTGTTCATACAGGGGCAGAGACATTTTCACAAAAGAAGAAATGGAGTAACTCTGCTGCTTTGCCAGGAGTTGGAAGGAGGAAGGTGAGCAGTATAAAGGAGAGTCAAGGCGAGGGGAAGCAATGACGTAGCTGCCACATGGTGTGGGGAGTTAAAGTAGCTGAGTACAGAAGCTGGCGGGTATGGATAGACCATAACCTGCAGATATACAGGTGTGACTCTCTGAGGAGACCTGAATGCCAGAACCAGAATTTAGAATATGATGTCAACAGCTGCAGACAGCCAATTGGGAGGGAGGGAGTACACATGGGGAGACAACAGAGGGGATCTTAAGGAGGTTGAAGACAGGGCAGGCTGCAGCGTTGTGGATGGTTTGTAGCTGCTGAACAGAATATTTTACGAGTCTGGCTTGGTGGGAGTTGCAGTGTTCCAGATGGGAGATGACAAAAGGTTGGGCAGCGTCCCACATGAAACATCTTTTTATTGTCTGTCTCCAGGTACCGCTCAGGCTGGGATTTATTTATTTTTAGTTTTGTGTTTTCTTTTTTCACCATAGATGCAGTCAGTCACACATGAAAGAGTTAGGCAATATATTTGTTAACACACATTTTTTTTAAATATATGTTTAGTATATATAACTAATACTATATAATATTATGTATTATTTGTATATGTTTTTTTTTGTATGAAAGCCAAAAAGGCATTAATATTTCAATTTCTTTAGCCATTAAAACACCAAACTGCAACCATTAATCACTGCTTAAAACTTAAAAAAAGAGGTGAGAAATTAAATTACTTTTACTACTTAGAAATTTATGTGGTTATAATTTAAACCCTTGAAATTACCTATGGGTAATTTTGAATACAATTTACTTTTTCTTTTACTATTTATTTTCTTAGTAAACTAAAAGTTGGTTAATGTATAGAACGTAAAAAAAATTCTGAGCCCCAGGTATATAAATATATAAGTTATTAAGTTTTGCATGCATTTAGCTCTTTCTAAGAGTCAAATTATAAGGGACTTTCAGTACCTCAATACTTGGTCAAAGTTTCAATATAATGCATTTTTCTAAATTTTAATAAAAAATAATACAAAAAATATACAAATTATTAATTCATCACATGTGATTAAATTAAAAATTCATCAGATGCATATTAATGTTTACATTCAATATGTACTTCATCACAAAATGAGAAGCACTAGTGATTAGTAACTGTAACATTCAAAACAAGCAACGCGTTCAGCCAATTTAAAACAACACATGAATCACACTGCATTAATGGGACAATGAAACAAAGACCACAATGAAAACCAAAAGAAATTAAAGTGGTAGCAGAAACAAAAATCAAGTACACTGACAGATTGGCATTAGCAAGTTGACAGCAAAAGAGGGCAATTAATTATTAATGCTGACAGAAGTGATTATCCATGAACCTAATGAGAACTACTCTGCCAGGATGTGTTAAACTCTCTGACAGCACAGAGTTTAACTTCTGTACAACAATTACAAAGTACACAAAATATTAAGTTGTGTGTGGAAAAATCACTGATGTACATCTTTGTGGCTGCAGTTGACATGCAGAATACTTAAATGTGAATCTGACATTAACTTCATCTGCTACAGTTATTTTGTAGCAGATGATTTTGAATCTGTATATTTTTCTTTTGTAAAAAAGCACTTAGGTCTACACAGAAGTTTTTAGAATGTTGTACAACATACATATTCTATGGATCACTGAGCTTGTGAATTTAGCATATCCTTGTGTTTCAGTTCTACTCTTTGCATATATAATACATTGTCAGCCACATACATTTAGGTTTGAGTCTGGAGGACAAACAGATGGTGAGTCATTATTATATAAAGTAAAAATGAGTGGGCCCAATGTAGCTCCTTGTAGAACAAAAGCGGACAGGCAAAGGGCAGCTGATTGACAATTATGTTGTTAGACAAATGGAGACCGGTTATGCGTTGGAATGTTATTTATTTATTTATTTTTACTGAAAAAAGTAAAAACAGATCTAATAGAGAGTGTCAAATGCCTGTCTGGGATCACCTTTGAATAACTTTGTTAACAAAACCTTTTTAATCCATCTGAGCTTCAATTTATCAGAGAAACAAGCGTCTGTCTCACCTCCTGTAACACCTCCAGTTCAGGAATTGTCAGCCTTGTTTCAGTAATTTTGAGTATGTGTTGTTTTGTCAAATGGCTCTGAAGCAGTGGGCAGGTGTTCATACTGAGTGCCTCTCTCTACTTACTCTTTGACATGCTTGCGGCAGGGCACAGAGTTTCTCATGCAGGTGCCGGTGAGGATGTCAACATTGTCAACAATGACGAAAGGTTTCTCCTCCAGGGTGACAATGGAGAGATGGTTTTCATCTGCATCCTCGTCTCCGTAGGAGTTGTATCTTGGCCACACTGGGAACATCAGCGACAGTGTTCCGTTCTCCCAGCGTCCCATCTATGTGCGTGCAGACACACATAACCAAATCAGATGCAGACATCTTAATTAAAGTGTTTTGATTTTTTAATTTCCGTGCTCCTTTGTAAAACCACTGTGTTCATTTGTTACCTTCTCCCATTTCCTTTCACTATTCAGGACGATGACAACCAATTTGGGGTTGGCCTGGTAACCATCTTGAGTAAAGGACAGGTCTCGCCCTTCATTCCATACATGCATCATGTGTCTAAAACACATGAAAAAAAAGGAAGCTTTTATTTGCATTTGTTTTAAATCTGTTTTAGTGTTTGTAAGTTTGTGTGCATAAGAGCAGATAGATTTGAAACAACAAGTTAAGCACATTGTAATCACTGCAAGAGTATCCTCTTTAAATCAATGCTGTGTTCACCCACTGTGTGTGCACGCATGCCTGCATGTGTATATGTGTGCGTGCATCTATTTGTGTGTAGGAGGGGGAAGAGTCAGAGGCCACATATCTCTCCCATCAACACTCTGCATTGATTTCTCCACAGATACACGCCTGAAAGACAAGTCACTGGTGCAACAAGGCTGCCCTCACTCTCTTACTCACTACAGTTATCTTGCATACGCAAACAGATCCTTTTGCTGAAACATTTACACACTCGCTAAAGCAAAGCGGTAGAGGAGTAAATGAACCAGTATCATACACAGTGATATGGGATTAAGAATACACTCAGTATCTAGCAGCCTAAAACAATTTTCAGAAAGCAAAGATGTTCTCAGAGTTAAGACTGGGATAATAGCATGAATTCCCACTGGGAGAAAAGGAGGCTGTCTGAGTAGGTTTACTAAAAAGACCAAATCACAAGAGGGACAGCAGCTGCCCAAAACACACAACAGTTTTTCTTTAATGCCCTGTGTTCTGTTTTATTAGAAATGGTGTAATTCATTTTGACACAGTGTCAAACAGAATTGGTCGGGTGATGCTATATGAGTGAAATATCATCCGACTAAAATAGAATTTAAAAAAAAGCCCAAGTTTCCAGTTCTACCGCTGATTTACAAATATTTTTACAGATTAAGGCATGACAGGCGTGTGCTGATTAAAGAATAAGGTGTGCAGTTTTAGTTAGGATTTCTTGAGATAGAAATACATATGAAACAGAATAGGGTACAGCCATGAGTTGAAGAATGGCCTCTGTAGTAAGAAGGATTTTCCTGTAATGAGCCCTCTGTTTTTTTATATGAACAGGACAGGGCACAGGGCTATGGAAGATTTGTGCATAAACTCAAATATTGCGACAGAAAGTCAAGATGTATAAAGGAAAGGCTTTGAGTGCTGCTTAGCATGCACCCTGCAGGTGAAAACTATGATAATTATACTCCAAGTCAAAAAGGTGTGATTTTATGTTGCTTCATCTGCAGGAAAGGTATTCCAGTTGATACATAAATATTGTTGTTGGACACTGGATTAGTGAAAGGTACATTAATCATTTGTTTTTACAAAGACTTGGGAACAGGCTGGTGCTCTTTCAAAGCAGGCTCCACTTACACCAGGCAAAGAGTAAACAAAAGGTCCCCGTCTCTTTCTCTCAGGCAGGGAGTGCAAAAACACCAAACAGCTCTGCCGTGGGTACACACTGAGCAAACACAAATACATACAAACCTACAAAGTTACACACCTCACCTCTGTGCTATGTAAATAAACCTACCTTTGTCTTTATAGATCACAATGCTTTTGGCTATTAGCGACATGTCAAGAAAAATATACATTTTTGTGTTTGAAAAATCTTGGTGGAGAAGCAGGTGATGCCCTTGTCACAGTGCATTGCCACAGCTGAATACATATAGCGGAAACACTGTTGCAGTCTATTCTGGGAAACTGCTGTCTCCTCCTATTTCAGGTTTGTTACCATTTTTGTAGAAAGATTTTGATCAAAACGGATGAGGCTCGTGTGTTTTTGAGACATGAAAACAGGCAGATTATACATCATAAATTCATATTAATATTCATATATATTCATGCACATGTATATTCATGTCATTTTGTGATCCCTTGTGGTGATAACAAAACAAACATGAAAAAGGGGTTCCATCAATCCTAAATTACTGCCTGCCAAATTATTTGCATTAACTTGAAATTTAATGGTGTTCTAATACCAGCATCAGCAGCAACAGAGAAATATGGAAATGCTTTCTTTTGTTAATGCCATCTCAAAAAATGTGGATCCAAACTATGTGTGGAACAATTCTGTATTATTGAAAAGCTTAGCCATTGTGTGAGCACTTTCTAAAATTCTAAATATGAATAAAGAAGGAAGGCAGGCTCTTTCCAAACTCTGTATTATGGCAGGGAGCATCTTTTAGTTAAAAAAATGACTGCTTAGGGGTTTGCATGGTACACTGGTTCCATCAAAAAGAATAACCTTTTGAAATTTACTACAAGGACAAACCTCAATAAAAACCTGTACAATTGTGGAGACCAAATACGCTGAACCAGAGTCAGAGACGTTAATGCCTGTCAGGCAAGAATGACGGGAAATCCAACGGGACTGATAGTGTCTTTAAAGTGCCAGATTATGTTGTCCTATTCCTCTCAACCTAACATTGTTTATATGCACACTGCGGCAAGATTGTATCTAGACTAATGTATGCAGAGTTCTCATCACAGTCTCGCCACTTTTGAATCAGGGTAGGGAAATCCAACCTGTCAGTTTAGTATTACAAAAATTGGCCGCAGTTGTTTTGAGAAACATGCAAATTCTCTCTAATAAGTTAGTGAAACTAAATGAGGTACCTCTGACAGAAAAAAGACTGCTCCACTCCCACTGAGGTCTGAGTTGTACTGAATCAACCTATCAACAACCACAGTATTGTATGTGCTTTGATATATACTGTAATGGTCTAATAAGAGAGAAAAATGAGGGACAATAAGGTCATAATGGTTAAAATCAACACTGTGGCTTTCATTCCAATGAGGGAACTCATAAGCTTCCTTAGACATTCTGGGCTTGGCAAGCCAGTCTTATATAGATTTCCAAATTAATAACTACATTTTAGCTACTGCATGTTAATTCCAGATGTAGTCACACTTGCAACAAAAAAACTAATTAAAAGTAATACAATGAATAGATTTTGAATAAGTGCTTTAACAATTAAAAATGTTCAGTATGAATGCGCTTGCATGTGTGTCTCTGTGTGCTCATATGTCCCTTGCTTTTTATTTGAAAGATGTGACTGTGTCCTTTACAGGGACTTCAGAGAAGAGTACGCACACATATACTAGTGGGCATATGTGCATGTACAAATGCACACATACACCTACCAACACACACATGCCACCCACAGAGCAACGCAACAAGAAGCAGACAGAACAAAGCTAGTAAATGCTGCTTTAATCCTGACTTAATGGCAGTGAATTCAGTCATGCGAAGCAAGGTGCATGAATACATACACACACACACACATATATACAAGTCTCTAGTTATCGCAGGGCAGCAGCAACATGGAGGTCTACTGAAAGTTCAGTTCATTGTCTCTCAACTAAGGCTGCAGAATGAGCTCATGCACCAGGCAGCCATGAACACAAAAGCTAATAGTGTTAAATGTCATTAGACATCACAGTGTTTAACACTGCTGTCATCTCTGCTTCCGTTCTCGCCTCTACCCCTCTCATTAAAAGGCGTTATGTAAGACTGCACAACCCTCAGTTACAAAGACAAACAGAGTTATGCAATTCCCTAAACCTTGATCTCACACTGTCACATATGCAGACAAACACACACAAACCTGCGCAGGGCACTAGGTGGGAGCTTCCCCGGGCTCCTGTCTGAAGGTGTGCTGTAGCAGCTGCTCTGGGCCTCTGGCAGCTCCCCCTTCTCCCGCAGCATGGAGGTGGCTGCAGAGGAAATGATGCCCACCCCATCCCGCACCCGCGTGTCAAGCGGGTACTCCCAGTCATCGTAGGAGACAGAGATCATACCCAAGGGAAACACCTGGGAAGAAAGGAGATGAGATCCATGTGGCTTTTTTTTTACCCCAATTTTAAACATTCTCATGTATCTCTCCAATGTGTCAAGAAGATGATATATTGGTTCTGTCCTCCTTGCTGAAGTAATTTGTTTCTGTCTATTAAACAAGTGTGAGCAGACCATATGTCCACAAACTGAAATCATACACTTATTTGGGTATCGCCAACACTATGAATCTGTCAAAAATAAACAAAGAACTGAAAAACTAAACAGTTCACTAAGTCTATCTCTCTAAACTAGACTAAGGATGAGCAAACATCAAGCTAGTCTGTCAGTCTACTTTACAGAGCTTTGTTTTTACATTTTAATATGGGGACTGACTGTGGGATCAGATTTTGTCTAGAAAGGAAAACTGAAGCACAAAATATGAACTTTAAGTCAAGAAAAATAATAGACAAGGAAAGAAGAATACACATTTAGGGGGTTTTTAAGAAAAACTATGCAAACATAAGTTTCCATAAAGGGAACAACATAAAGGGAAAATTATAGCTAAGTAGACTTTTAATTATTTATAAACATATATATATGTTGTTTGGGTAAGAGCTCCTTTGCTCTCATAAGTTTTTGACCGTGAATGTGTGTAAAGCTGCCAAACAATCTATTTAAGAGAGAATAAATAAAGCAGAAAACTAATGTGTGTATATATATGCATTGTGGGAGCAGTAACTGCTCGGGGTCTCTGGTAGTTAACTGGCAGCTGCACTTGGCCAGTTCCCCAATTTAAAATGACAAGTTATGTGTTTTAAACTAATTTGTTAGTTTCTTTAAAAAAAGGAGAAATAATGTGTGATTTAGTGTGCTTAAAATATGATGGTTTGTTTCTTTTAGACAGGTCTTCACAAGCTTCTTAATTCTGTTTCTATATGTTCAGCTAAGTGAACGTTGTAGCCTCTTATTTAACCGACATACATGACAGTAGTATTGATCTTCTCATGTAACTCTCACCAAAAAGCTTATAAGCCATTTCCCAAAATGTCAGAGCACTTCTTTGATGCTGGGTTTCATATTAGCCGCTGAGAATAAAAGGGAGGAGAAATACTAGAGAGGTAGCAGATAAGCTGCAGCAGCCTGGAATCAAAAACAATGCTTTACTTGTCAAGCCACTCAAAAGTGGCCACCTGTTACCACACTTGTGGCCTCACTACCTCAGGAGTAAAGTCTGGGTTGCCAGTGGTGAGACTGGAGACAATCCAGATGTAACCGGCTCCTATTAGGCCCAAGGACCGAGCTTCCTCTAGTATATACCTGTCAAGGAGTAGAGTACAGAGTTAATGAAGATTCACTGCAGAAATCTAAAGGCGGATGACAGAGCATCAGAAACAGCAAAAGAAAATGAAAGACACAAACACTCACAGAGCCTCATCCTTGGAGCAGTACAGCAGTATAACAGGACTCTGGATCCTCTTGAGGGCGATGTGTGATTTAGAGTTTGGGTCTCCATCTATAGCATCCAGAGTCACCACACTTTGCATGTCCCAGCGCACAAAGCTGTAACAATACACCATTAAATTACACTTGTTTTTCATCTTGTCACCTTGTTGTAAATAAAGGTTGACAAAAACAGTGTGTGTTTTGTGTGAGTGTTCATGTGGGGAAGTATTAATCACCTGTGATCCACAGTTACCCTCAGTGTGCTGATGAAATCCTGATACCCGGGGAACTTGGAAGTGACGATAGAAAAAACATGCCAGTCATACTCCTCCATGATGGCAAGCATGAGCAGGGCCTCCTGCTGCAGAGCCGCACCAAACTGGAAGAACGTGGACTTCTCATCCTGCAACGACACACAGGCCGGCCACAGAGACAGTCAGCAGATTCGTCTAAGGAACTGAATTAATTGCATTAAAGAAAAAAAAAACAAAATAAAAAAAATCAAGAGCTCAAGTGAATGAGTTCAAATAATACTTAAAAACCCCATAGAATTAAAACCATTTTCAATTTCACAATCAGTGAGTCAGACCCTGAGAGAGACGTAGATAAGAGAGAGTGTAAGCGTTTGAAAAACGAACGAGGAAAGAGGAAAAATGGGAAAAAAGGAACAGGGACAGATATATATAGAGAGAGATTCAGTCGACAAGTGAGACAACACTGCAAGAGAGTGGCTGTTAGCAACAGGGGGGGCCTAATGGTCGCAGATAACTGCCTCATAACTCACTAGTTTGATTCAGTACAACCCTCGGTAGCCAAAAAACAAAAACCATGCTTTGTCTGAAAAGCTAATTGAGCCAAATACTGACGCTCATTTTGTATGGTGGTGTGATATTGAATGGCTCAATGTTTAAAATGTAACAGAAAAAATTAAACTCATTAAAGCTGAACATCATTTTTCTGTGGTACACTAACTACAGAAGATATGTTACTATTTTATGGAAGTCTCATTTGAAGTCAGAGGACATCCTTTATAAACTGTGGCTCAAAATTTTACAGCATTCATTTAAAAATGCCCTGTACAGTTAAATCATTTAGTCTCAGTATTGGAAGGAAACAGGGGGTCAGTGTGGGAGAGGCAGCAGCAGGCATTACCAACACCAAAGCAGCTATTAAACAGAATGAAACTCAAAGTGAGTGTGAAATACGTTGCTAATGATTGCAGAATGTATGTTTGCATAAAGTGTAAGCTGACTTTCTCCCTGGGGACACAACAAATAGTCAGCAACACAGCTCCTGCACCAGAGAGGAGGAGGAGCAGATGAGGAGAAAAAGAAAAAAGGATAAAGGGAGTTTAAGAAGGCGACAAATGCTCCTTCTTTGTGAGTGAGACAGAGATACCTGCTGCAGAAAAGGAGTGAGAGTCTTCGGAGAAAAGAGAGAGAGACACAGACAGGGTCCCTCCATCGCACACACATAGACCCATGCACAAACACACACACATACATGGTCTGACACCCCTTCCGCAGAGGGAATCAAAGAAACGTGACACATTAAACATCAAAGCCCTAATAAACACACATGAAGAATCAGCTGTCAGCTCCTGTCTCTCTACCTCCCACCACCAGCACTTTCATGCATGTGAAGGTGTGTGTGTGTGTGTGTGCTTGTGTGTATTTATATATGCGTGTAAACCTATATTGTGGTTTTAGTTTTGTCCCCTAGTTTAACAAAAAGCTCTCATCTCTGGCCATCACACACATAAAGCAGGCCCCGCAGAGATTTAACCCCCCTCTTTTCACCACTACAAAAAGGGAGAAAAGTGGGAAGGAGAGAGGATGAAATTGTACTTCAAAAAGACCTTTCTGACTGTGTGTGTGTGTGTGCAAGAGTGTGTATATCTGAGTGTAGGTGTGTGTGGCTTTATACCCTAGTCAGGTTTTGAAGAAAAAAAAAAAGAAAGAAATATCACTCTGTGTGGCAACAGGCACATCCTCAGTTTTGCCCAGATAACACCAACACACAAGAACAAGTACTTACACACACAAACACCCACTCACACCCTCGCATATACAGTACAAGTGAACAACTGACACTCACATACAAATCAGCACTGCAAACAATCATCCGATTTGCCAATTTATCAGTCGACAAAACAATCTGTTCATTGATTAAAGGATAATTCCATTTTATATACAATGTAATGGGTGACATTTTTCTGTTCTATTCTGCTTATTACTAGTTGTACTTGTAGTGATTGGAAAAAGGATCGGCTGTGGCTTTCAGATGAATCTGATAATCAAGTCAGATACAATGTGGAGACGAGGAGTAATAGAAATGAGCTAAGCAGCAGAGTATATGCACTTTGATTGGGCGAGGGTCATGTTTAAATACAGTTGAGAGGGGATTTAGTGGAAAGTTTGGGGTTCTTTCTATTACTAGTAACTATTTGTGAGACTATTTGAGGTAATACAAGTCTCCTACTATAAAGGTAGGTGGTAGGATGATGGTTGGATAACTGAGAAAACCATGGCAATCAGAAACTACCAATCATGCGAGTATGGCCAACTAATGTGAGTTGCAACATAAGTACAAGGCTGGTCATAGTGTAAATGATCTGCTCTTTGCTTCAGCGACACAAGGTTTAAAGGATACACAAATATGTTGATTAATGACAGCATAGCATGATACCCAGAGCCTGCTGATGAGTCAAAACATCATTAAACATGAATGCTGAGCTTCCACAGAAATGCTCATGCTACTTTTGTGTATAGATAAGTGAAAAATGTGGGTAATTAAACATCTATGATTTTGCTGCCAATACAACAAAGCTTAATTCTCCTTTGGGTCATTTATCTAGCAAAACATTTGCTGGTTTTCAAATATGATGATTTTTTATGCTCTTTTTTGCTGCTGTAGTCTCAGGCTTTTCAGTTGGGCACAAATACGTTTTTTGGAAATGTCACATTGAGCTATGGAGACTTATTGTGGACATTTTTTCATATTTATGCCTTCAGGTAATACAAAAAAATTGATTTATCAATCAATTATGAAAATAATAATTCTCCCTGATACAAATACATTGTGTTGCCTTCACCAAAGCAAGCACATTGAAAGGATGCAGAGACATTTAAAATACAAAATAAAAGTCATCAAAGGTGAAACTGCTCAATATTAATACAAACCCTTGCTGATGGAAAACAGTAAATATATTTTGAGCTTGCTCTTTCCAAATTAAGAAAATCCTTCTCATCCAGACTGAAATGCCTAATTATTTATTTTAAAATTCATATTTAATTAATTATATGAGCACACACATTCGCATGGTGACAGGCTGGAGATACTGCTGACGTGATGGTACATGTCAGACATGTTTATGACATGCTTTTAACATGTTTAATATTTACACCTGTCATCGTGGTCTAACCCACACATTTCCTTTTAAATACCTCCACAATCTGGGGGCAAGAGAGGAGGGGAGGGTTGAGGGTAAATGGAGAGTTTAAAATGAATGTAGTGAAAGTGTTTTTTAGAGGACTAAGGGTGAAAGGGGATGATGATAGCTGCTGGTGGTTGCTGAATTATAAAGGATGAAAAGAGACATTGACACAAACCTGCATCTTCTCATCAAATCACACAAGTCCACCAAGAAGCTTATATATAAATAATGCACACACACACACCCCACACAAATGTATTTCCACATTATAACCCACATACCTAGAGATTTACTGATGACATTGTGCATCAATTATACAAATACAGTGAACTTCATGTAGAGTTTCCCATCCACCCACGTGTGAGTGCACAGCACATACATATGTGTACATGCACAAAGGCCCCTCAGTATGAAGCTTAACCCATGAGCCAGCACACTGATAAATAATAGACCACCAAAACCAAGACAGTCACTCACTTATTCTTTCCCCTCATCACACATACCCAAACATACTATTTCTATGTCAAATTTCATTTTTGTTTACAGCAATCAGATGGAGAAAAATCGTAAAGGTGTTGAGAGAGTTGTACTGTACGTATCCAGGCTAATGAGGATGAACTGACACATTTCTAGAAATTGTCAAGAGAACGATTCATGTGGGCTTCAGGACAAGGAGGAGCTAAGTCCTACAAGTAGAAAAGGTGGATGGATGAAAAAATGAGAAACCAAAAAATCAGGAACAATAGGAGAAAAGCTGCTGAAAGATTGGATGACATAGGGCAGGACAAAAGAAGAGGATGGAGCTAGTATGCAGAATAATGAGAAATAGATGGGGAGGAGGAAGATGATGATGAGGAGGCCAGCAATGTGCTATATTAATATTTAATACGGTAGGTCAGTTAGGATGGTGCAGCTACATTAAGTTGGCCTGACAAAGTACGGCCCCAGATGCTGCTAAGTACCATCCAACAAAAGTGCTAAACTAGCATGGTAAAACAGTCCTGTGTCAGAAAAGTGGAGCTTGCTGCAGTGAAGCTTTAAGTCGCCACAAAAAGAAGAGTCACAATGACAGTATTACAAATACAGTTTTTAAAAATTATATTTTGCCCAAATTTGGAAGGAGGAAGGCTGAAATATGTCCTCACATTATTCTTGTAATTTGATTGACTCAACTGGACTCTGTTTTTTTGGCATCACCTTGGTCAAGATTCATAGCAAGGTGGGTTGAGCTGACTTTGATGTGAAAATGCTGCAGACCGACCACTGATTTGTCAGATGGACCCGTCATTAGCGTCACAGGATATCCTGAACAAACTTGACATTTTTAAATAGCCAAGCTGCCTGTTATACATAAGTCAGACAATTTTAACAGGTGTTGTAAACCATCCTTTGACATCCTCTGTTATTGGACTAGTGAGCTTCCTAAGTGTGCATAGTGAGTGTGTGATTGAGACAGTGAAAAGAGAGCAGGAAAGGTGATGGTGAATGTGAGTGGCGCAGATGAGTAAGTTAAGGGTGAATTTGTGAGTTGAGCGTTAAATTTATATTGTAAGTTACGGTTTGCCTGTGAATAAAGGCTGAATCCTATCAAGACTGAAGTAAAGCTCCATGTTGTTTCCCAGCTACTGGAAAGTGAAGGGGGTGCGGCGTCGCTATGACAATCAGTTAACATTCCCACCTACATGAGGGGGTTCAATCTGCAGTGGAAAGTAGAGAAGAGTACCTGGAAGCAAAAGCAAGTTAAGTCAAATTGAGTTGTACTATTTGGTGGAAAAAATCTGTGAGACTCAGTAGCTTCACGGTACAGGAACAGTCTTTCCCATATCCCTGAGATTTCAGAAATAAAACACCAAAAACTAATTTAGCATACAAATTAGATTAGTAGACGTTTCCAGTGAATGGGTACCTTTGGGAGCAAGGCTACCACTACAGTAATTAATAGATATGTCCCACCCAAATGAAGATAATGTGAATGTGCTTCCACCACAATGAACATGAAATAATAAAACCCTACTTGAACTTTAGGTCATGGCTGTCTCATTCACCATGCAGGGACCCAGATGAATACTTTCATGGGACATTTAGGATTTGTGCGAGCAAAATAATTAGCTGCCCAAAATTTTAGAAAGAGAATTTAGGACTTGCAGCCCTTAAGAGTGTTGTTCTATTAACATACTTAAGAAGCAAAGGACATCATATATGGGCTAAAAAAGCAGCCTGAGACAAATTCCATAGTCTAAAGGTTAAATAACATCAATACAAAAAATCTAGACCACATTTTTTGTGGTGGTTGTGTTTTTGATAATTTTCTGTTGCCTTTTTTAAACAATACATGCACATTTTTATTCTGGGCAAATAAATCGAAGGCAACTGGATTCAGTAACATGTCTGTGAAGACGTTTCGCATCTTATCCAAGGGGCTTCCAAGGGGCTTCATCAGTTCACTCCTTCGATTTATTTGCCCAGAATAACTATGACCTGGATGAATGAGAACATTCACAAATACATGCACATTTAACTTTTCATTTTTGGCTCAACAGCCCTTTTAAATTGTAGACATTTTGAAATTTAATAAAAGGATTTCCATAGGGGCAATAATTATTATTGCATTTAGTGTATTGATCCATAACAGCTGTAATATTATAAATTACACCTGTTTGTTTAGTGCTATCACAAATCAAAATGTCGGTTGTGAAAAGGGCCAGTAAAGCATATAAAATGGTATTCATTAAAATCACTGAGGTACAAACTACCAGTGACAGAGAATAAAACTTAAAATAACAAAGCATGTGATGTTATCTTAAACACAAGCCCTAAAAAGAGATAAGTGCAAGTGTGATACTTGGCTGCTTATGTTTCACTGTTACAAACATTAAATCCATGAAAGGTAGGGACACCTCAGATGTAACATTAAATATTTCTATAAGATAAATTTCACATGGCAAGAAGGATGACAGCAGACAGTCCAAACAAGAGCCTGTGAAACATAAAAAATGCACTAAAAAGCTACACTGCCACACCAAACACATTTTCTGTTGCAATCTAATTCTGTGTAAACGCTCAGCAGATGTTCTACAAACCCTAGTGCTAACAAATGCCGCTCTAAATCCATCCGCTAACAAAGAATTAGCTCAGGAAAGCCACTTACAAACAAACACCAAGGCCCGTGAGGAAGCTGCAGTCACTTGACCAGCATCAGAAGTAACAGAATGTATCCGTTCAGAGAGAGCCGTTCATGTAAGAAAAGCTCCTGTGGTATCGAAATATGATGGGACTCTCTTTTCAACATGAAAAAAACACACACATCCCTATTGATTTCTTGGTTTTATTAGCTCTCTTTTGAGTTTAGAAAACCTTCAAAAAGCTTCATGAGCATGATAATCAAACGTGTAACATCAAGCATCATTCTTTGAACATAGCTAAAAGCTGTGAACAAGGGCAGCACAGTCAACAACCTTCATACTAGAGATATAGAATTGAAAATTCTCTTGACACTAACAGAATGTAAAGGCAAGGTCCCTTAATAGCTAACAAGCAGCGGTCCCTTAAGCGCTGAAAGCTCTTTAGTTTTAGAACAGAGAAACAAGTCCCAAAGCCCACATCCACTAACTGAACACAGACTTTCTACATTTCCAGGATTGACAGAGAACTATAGCATTTAGCTTGCAGACTCTGGCTCCCAATGCTAACAAAGACTACTTTAGTATTTAACAAGAGGTGAGTCCCAATGCTTAAGTCTACTATAGTAACAGCCTCACTCCCCAGGCAAACAGAGAATAGCATTTAACACAGCGCAAAGCCCCCAAGCTAGCATAGCCTAGCTCAGACTTTTGAAGCATTACGTCTCACCACTAACTCAGACAAGCATGTAATGGACAGCAGCGCAGCCATGGACTGACAAAGCACACAGTGTTAAAGCATAACATCAGAATGGAATATGGGATCAGGATCCAGCAGGTCTCCTGACACTTAAAAACACCTTTTCCTCCTCCGTTATTACACTTTTTTTCACACAAAAGTTAAGATAGTATGATGTTAAATTCACTGATTTGTCCAGCACTTTCAGTAAAAGTGAGCCTACAGTAGAATCTTGCATTTTTTTGTGGAACTGTAATGACATATAAAGGCTTTATTAATCAGAATTTTTACGAGCAGATATAATTAAGGTAAGCCTGCAGGATATCAGAAAGAAGAATAGACATGTAGTCTCGGACCATGCCAAATACAGTGATGAGTTATAAAAGCCATTAATTAAAATTGAAAAAAGTAGGTGTACAGCACACTAAATTTAAAAAAACACTGACTTTTTAACATTTGAATACCTCTAAACTTGTACAATTGACACAATTTTCTTTTTAAACCACTTGTCTTCATTTATTATGGTGTGAATTCCCCTCTTTGAAATTTTGAGAGGGTAATTAAATGATTTGCAATTTCAAATACTCCTCCCACACACAAACACACATACACACACACACACACACACACACACAAATCATCTGCACTTTTTATGATTTACAGAACATAACTAATATGATAAAAGGCTGAATAATTCCAGTTGATTGCTTGTTGTTAGTAGCCTGATTTATATTTCTCATCTTGACTTTTGGGTGGGCACTTGACATGAATTTGTCCATCTTAAAATAACCAGTTAATTATATCATAATGTCTATTATATTCGACACTTTTCTGTCGGAATTTGTGAACTCAAAAAACGAAAGCAAAAAAAAAGAAAAATATTACCTGTTGAAAATACTGAAGAGAAGAATTCATACAACATAAAAACACAGACAGATGTTGGGTGAAATACACTGATCGGCTACAACAAAACCACTGATGACCTTGGGTCCTGGTATTCATGTGGATGCTACCTGACAAGCACAACCCACCCACACACCACTGTGTACCTCCTCACAATAATGGCTCTTCCCAATGACATGCCCCCCCCGCCTCCAGAGGGACAATGTGTTCTTGACCAAACTTGACCAAAGGGTTTAGAACTGGCATCCGAAATCCTCACAAACAAATCCAGTCAGGCATCTATGGGACCCACAGTAAAGTGTACTTTGCTCTGACCCTTTCAGGAATGAACACAGGACCTTTAGGGATGTCTGGGGCTAGGGCACTGGTACTGGATCCTTTTGAGTTGACAGGCAAAAGTGGAAGTAGTTTCTATCAACTGGGTATCATTTGGCCATCCTGGTGATGGCAAGTTATGATAAAATACCCATTAGGTCCCACATCACTGAGTTTAGATATTAATCTTTTTATCTGAGATTGCTCCTAGAGCAGAAAATGTTAGGATTGGATATATATATTAATACTTTGGGATGAATCTGCACATCACTTAGAAGAACTACAGCCATAAGGAAGTGCCATTGCCATGAAGTGGGTGTACTAGATCTGCAGTGGTGTTTGGGTGGGTTGTGAGTGTCAAAGTCTACATGCATGCAGGGATCCAAGGTTTTCATGTAGAACATTGCATTAAGAAGAAATGATCTGTGTTATTCACTTCACCTGTCACATGTGTCAATGTTGCAGCTGACAAGTGTATTTCAGTGCCAATAAAATTTCAGCATTAGGTATTCAAGGTTTTTTTAAATTTAATTTGCTCAGTTTCTTATAAGATTCTGATCCTTCCGGCCTTTTTTGCCTTCTTTGACAGGAACTTCTCCCATGAAAACGCTAAATTTATGTCTGGGATTTGCTGCCTTGAGCATTTTTTGTGTAAAAACACCCAAAGCTGCAATACCAGTGTAATTTCACTCATTCCCATTGTCATTAATGGCCTCAGAAACCCTGAATCCACCACCTAGTCAGATACTAAAACACTCTGTTCTTAAGGTTTACCTTAATTATCTCAGTAAAGTCATAAACTCCTATCTGTTTTTTTCCAAATCCATTAAAAACAGCTCAGAGACATAATGCTGCGTTGAAGAAAAGTGCATCCATCAAACCCATGTAATAATAATTCTTCCCGGTCAACATGTCTGTTTTTTACAATTTTGTTGGGATTTTCAGTGTAGCAAAAGTAAATTATCAGTTACTTATGCATGATAAGATTATCAGGAGATTAGTGATTTATTAATCCTCTGTCACACTCCTTGTAATGTGCCAGAGATGTTGATTCAGTAATTAAAGCAGGTGAGATTATGTCTTCCCCAGACAACCATCAACATAGCCCTTTATTTACCTTGTCTGGGAGTTTGTTATAGGTAATAATGCATATATTGTGAGTGCTAAAATTTTCAGTCATTAATTATTTTTATGTGTACCTTCTGACACTTGAGACATTGGGCTTCAGCTGTCTTCCATTAGTTTATTTACGAGTTTAATAATAAGTGAGCAAAACCGAATTTCTAAAAAACAGCTGAGATGATACTTAGTTGTCATTGCTTTTAAATTAAAATGTTTTATGATGGTAAAATATAAAAATTAAACATATTTGTTATTTTTGTGTGCAATGTTTTGATCATACATAATGTATTTGATAAAAAGGGAGTAGGGTAAAATTACAATAATTACTGGTGAGCTGAAAAAGGGCTGTTGTCAGAGACTGACACATAAGAAGTAAAAATATGCAAGAGAAAAAGCCTATTTTTTTAGATTAAGAATATGAAGCACACAGATTCTTACAACATTTTGATTTAATTAGCAAAACTTTCTGATGCAGATGTTCTAAGGAGGAGTATTATTCCTAATTAGGACTGCAAAGCAAGCAGTGTGGTTGTTTTCTTTATACTGCAGATTAATTATAACGTAAACCTCATGATCAAGTAACTGCTCAGGTTAATTTCTTAATTTGATATTCTAATGTGTTGATAAATACCATGTACACAAGGAGGAATGCTTTTTAGCTGCACTTAAAAACACTATGAGTGTACCTAACCATGATCCATCAACTGCCCTCCATAAATCAACAGCCATACTCTGCTGTGCCGACTCTATCGCTCATGGTGCTGCATCAGCGTGCAAAGAATAAGCTAGAATAATGTAAAGTAATGACATAATTATTTGGCCGAGGAAAGAAAAATTTATTTACAGCAGAACTACGACAAAGCACATTGTATTGGATGGCAGAAGTGTGCTTGCCAAGCACGGCCGGTTAAATCTGTCTCCTGAGTGGTAGCCGATGGTTTGTGTGCATGGGTGGCCCTGCCTATCCAAGTGTCAGAATGCTGCTCACGGCAGAGCCTAATCACAACACCTGTTTAGGAGAGATTACAGCAGGATCCGCCAGAGTGCTGAAAGGCCTCTGCTTTATTAAAACTGAAGAGTCTGTCCAAGCTGTGACATCCACATACACACGTACATACACAAGCATCTGTGAGGTGGAAAAAGAATGGGATGTGAGTCTGTATCTGTGTGTGTGCTGCCACAGCTGTTTGAGTAATAATAACGGTTTGACTCATAGAGGTTCAGAGAGAAAGAGATGTTAATGTTATTTCATCCCCCTACATAGAAAATTAATGACACAGCTAACCTTATTCCTCCCTCAGTTTCTCTCTTCCCCTATCAATGAATGAATTTAAACCAGCTCAAAAACTGAGGCAAGACCCTGCATCCTCCTCCCTCCTCTGGCAGCCTTCATTGGCAAATCAAAGAATTGCCAGTTTTATATTTATAGCAGAAGCGCCTTTGGGTGAAAAAAAAATCCCACTCTCTCTCTCTTTCTCTTTTACTCTCTCTGTCTCTCTCAACCCACTGATGGTGACTCTATTGGACTTTGGAAACCTTAGGCCTGGTGTAAAAATGGCAGCACACGGTGATTCATCCCATCCCGGCTGACTACCTCAGCGTTGATTGCTGGACCATGCTAAGCAGGCCAAGTGCCGCAGGTATGAGAACAGGACAGCCAGTCAGGGTTAGGGTCGGGGCACTTGTCCAGCGTCACTGCGAAACAAAAGGATCTGGCTGGTGTAGGAATGCCACAAGCCAGGAGATTAATTAGACAATTCGCAGTGAGTTAGTCTTTATGCTTTTAGAGAAGAGCTGCAGGCCATGCTGAATACTAAAACATTGGTTTATACCCATTTTGGTTAAAATTACATTAGCCCAGTGTTTCTTAAGTGAGTTGTTGACAGCCGAGGCATTGTGTCTACTAAATACCACAGAATAAGTTTATACAAGACACAGGATTCCAGAGGGCATTTCGGTTGGGTAAATTCTCGGAGAAAAGCTGGAAAGTGGTGAAGGGGTTTTGCAGAGATTGTTTGTGGGGAAAGAAGGGGGTTAGACAAATCACTAATTCTGCAGAGGAAAGAAAAACGGTAGCTAAAGGGGGATTCATTCATTATATATAAGCCTTACTCAGGTCTGTGTAAGCCTTTTTATACCAAAAACACTCCCACAACACTATTGTGCACAAGCTCTCGCTTTCTGAAATACACACAAAAAAAATCTTGTTGCTACATTTAGTTAAACCAGCAACAGGCTAACACGCTGTAATCCTCTCTCTTCCAGGCTCTGCTGAGTTTCTCCACATGTGAGTCCATTTCCTCCAGTTTAATACGACCACTGGTCTCCACTATTCCCCATCTCCCCCTTCTCATCTCTCCTCCCCTCTCCAATCCACCACTTGTTCTCATCGCTTTTGTTCACACGACAGTCACCATCCACTGTTACCATGGCAAATCAATGGTCAGTCTACAGATGGGAGCAGATTCATTTCTCCCAAGCACACACACATTTACACACGCACACACACACTCACAAACGGACACAAATGCCCAAGCGCACAATGTGTTTGCTTCACGCTCTGGCATTCCAACACACTGGTTATGGATAGGTGTTGATGTGCTGTGTGGTTGAGCGCATGTGGGCACATTTGAGTGTGTGTGTGTGTTTGTTTGCGTGTGTTCGTGTGCCATGTGTGGCCAACGTGTCAAAGATCAGATAAGTAAATCTATTTCCTTTACTAATTAAAGGGAGGTAGTGCTCCCCAAGGAGAAGAGAGCATACCGATTGTCAGGGCAATGTGTGTTAGATGTGATAACCACACAAACACACATACACATCCACACACGTGCACGCACACACACACACACACACACAGACTACTTCTACATGCACCCACACGTAAACAGACACACTCACATCTGCACAAATTACTTTTGGCGGTGTGTTTATTATCTCTGGTGTGCATCTGTGGGGGTGGGTTGTACATGTGTATATGTGTGTGTATAAGTATATGCACTAAGTTACTAAGTGTCCATTGGGGTGTTAGAGCAGCTACATGGCAGATGCTTAAAGCCAGTGGCTATTAGACAGCAGAGCAGAGATAATAGGCTACGGCTGCCATTACCTACTACGCCCTATTAGTCAGTACCCAACCTGGAGACAAACAGACAGACACACAAATGGAGCAAATCTGTACTTGCGCACATGTATTTTTATGCCTGTATCTGTGGGTGTGCATGAGTGCGCCCTATTGGGCAGCGCACGCTCAGAGAGATAGATGAGAGAAGAAGGGTGGAGACAGGAGCGATAGAGAGGAAGGATAGAAGGGCTAATTTACCGGGCCTCCTATTAGTAAGACAGATCTTTTCCAGATGGGGAGGGAGGAGAGGAGAGGTAAGGCAAGACTCAGAGAATGAGAGGAAGTAGAGGAAGTGCTAACACATTCAGAAACAAAAGTGCATTACAGTCCATGTAAGCAAGAAGATGAGCTCAGAGTTGACAAGGAGGGTGGAGGGGGGAAGGGGAGGCAAGAGAGGGTGACTGAGAGAGAGACAGACAGAGAGAAAGAAAGAGGGAGAGAAATGTGAAAAAACTCCACCATGTGACATTCAATAAAAAGAAACAAGAGAAAAACCTCAGTTCCGATATCTGACTGTCTGTGGTTGACGTCTCCTTGTGTGCATGCGTTTGCTGAGGAGAGTGCGAGTATGACACACATCACATGACGGCTCTTTATATCCATCTGTCTATCCATCCGCCCCTCCTTCCATCCTCCTGTCACCAGCTGGTTTGATGCCGCAGCTCTGGGTGCAGACCTTGCCAACGTGGATGCTTCTGCTATGGTGCTGGGGACTGCAGGGTTACTCCACAACAGCAGCGTAATGTGTATAGGGGGGATGGGGTTGAGGGGGGGTTAGTGATGACGAGGACGACGATCATGATCAGGCACTGTTGTCTGTTCACTTTCACATCCTCCTCTTCCTCCCTTCCTCCTTCTCTCCCTTCCTCCAGCCTCTCACTGCCTCTCTCTCTTTCTCCCTTCCTGCTCAACACACTTTACAGAAGTTTGAGCCACTGGGAGATCATTAGCACAGGATCAAACCCCAACACTCACTGTCCACACACACACAGAAGCACACACAGGCTGGCAAAAACACACAAAGCGCACACACACTCAGAGAAAGAGTACACAGACCACACACCCACACACACACACCCACACACACAAAAACAAGAAATGGGGGCACACAGAAGATCACTGCAGCTTAAAATCCAAAACCCAGAGTGAGGGAGACTGTGTTACTGTGTGTGTGTTACTGCGTGTGAACGTGTGTGTGCGTGTGTTTGAGCGAAATTGGGAAGAGAGAGAGGTTTGATTGAGCACAAATTCTTTTTTAAGAGGAACAAAAACTAGCTGAAACACCTAATCTGAAACACAGAAAACACACATTTACTTCAACAGACTTGACAGACGTGTGTGCACACTGCGCCACATGCACATAAACTGAGCAGCCACCCACACATCACAAGCCCATTCAATGACTCCAAGCAGCCTCTCTCTCCTACACTCTTTCTAGCACACAAATAAAGAAAAGTTGCATTCACACATACATGCACACAAAACTTATATTCTTCTCTCATCTTTTCTAGACAAATGCAGTCATGCATGCACATACATGCACACACACACCACAGCACCCAGACATACAGAGACACACACACTCACACACACATACAGTCATAGTCAGTCTCTCCATCAGGAGTGTGTTGAATAATTCAGTCTAAGGGAAGTACACAAGACTGTTAGGAGTGTATTCAGCGTTGGCCTGAGGGCCGGCCTCTTCTCTAAAAGCATGATGTCACTGCCAGCCTTCTCCTCCTGTCCCTTTTCTTGCTCTTTTTATCTGTTCACTTGCGTTTTCCACCCTCTTCCCCTAACTATCTTTCCCCTGGATAAATTAGACTTTGATGCTACATTTGAAGCTAAATTGAGTCAAAAAATCTTGATGTGTCTATCCAACCAACCATATATGCAGGAAATTTAAATAAAAACAAGAAGTTTAAACAGTCTTAGGAGTTGTCATGCTTTAAAAAGCGCATTTCAGCAATCTGTTTTGAGTCAGAATAGCCAGATTTTTTCTTCTATCTCTCCTAATTTCTCCCACATTTGTTCCATCTCATCCTTCTTTTCAGTCCCCCCCCCCTTCCTTCTGCAGGTTTGCCAGCTGTTCTCCTGATTCAACGAAGCCTCTCTCAGATGTAGGTCACTCTCTCAATTAAGGCAATTAGCAGCAGCCGAGCAAGAACGAGCCGCTCTCATTACAGCAACAGGAGCCATAGGCCTGAATCACATGGCGAGCACTTAACACTCCACTTGGCACCTGCTTTAGCCTTGCCTTGTGCCAATCTGCCAGGATCGGTGCTACACAATACTGAGTCGTACAATCATTTACCAGCACCAAATTTGCCCCTGCATGATAACCACGTCAGGTTGCTAAAACAATTACACTTTTTAAACTGAACTGCTTGTACTTTAGTAAATATATTTATTTATTCATATTTAATTCATTTCTGATTTGTCAAAGCACTAATTAAAACACTGCACCACAGAGGAGACACTTGCACAACTTTAACAGACGGTGTCTAACGTTGAGGTCAAACAATTTTGCATCCTACAGTAAATCTGTAATGACAATCTTCTGGCTGCCACACAGGAAACCATTATAGAAATTATAGTGGTGTCACTTTGAACTGGATTGCTATTATCAGATGACATTTGGTTGTTTTTTCCAAGACGGGAAATCCATGAGACAGCTTGGATTATTATGTTCCACATACTCTTCCAAAAGGTCAAGAATGAACTTCCAAACAAAGAAGACAGATTTGTAGTATATTTAAGCAATATATTATTTTCATAATGACATTATTAATTGCAATAATAGAATCTGAACATTATCTATATAAAGCTAGCTAGACATATGATGTAGGCATCTGCGGTGTGCTGATCTGTTCTGCAGTCTTTCAAAATGTGTCAGGCTTGTACCACCCCTGGCCATCATTAGCTGGCTGTGGTGATGTAGGCTTCTCTCTGATTACTCCAATTCAAATCTTCTGCTAGCTTGCGTCGTACCAATAACAGCTGATTAGTACTGGTCTAGAGAACAATGTTCTAGGATGCATCACCATCAGCTAGCCCAGCAACACCTCTGGCCATCATTAAACTGCTGCAGCGAGGTAGGCCATTTTGTTCCACATTGCTCATTTTTTATGCACACACACGCACTCACACACGCACACTCACACTCACACTCACACATACACACTATCACACAGTGCTGGAGTGCAATTAATAATGGTTTAATTTTTGTTAACAGCTTCATATGTTTACTTAGTAATGATATATTTTTTCTAGAAACAAATGAACATTCGTAATTTACCAATTAAGTCAACTGGAACTTAAATTTTTTACATTACCCACATAATACTGAATATGAACTAAGCCTCGTGTGCATTTAATGAATAACATATTATAAATTAGATACATTAATAACAGATGTGATGTATGAAATACATGATAAGAAACTTGCATGTTTAAGACCCAGATATACATAATCAGCACATGTACAAAACAAATACAAAACAAACTGTAAATGATAAATTATCATACTCTGTCAGACTAAATGATACGCTGCCTAAAGTTCCAGATAATTGTATTACATGGGTTCATATGCAGGTCATGGGCATATGAAAATATTGCACATAAATAGCATAAGTTACTTTGGAAGATGGCTGTTGAATGTAAATGATTTGAAATGAATTTTAACCAGTTTTTTTCATAGAATGTCATTTTGTTTTCTGGTCACTTTGAACTTTAAATCAGTTTTGAGGTTTAGACAAAAAACAAATGAAAATAATTTTGACCGTCTTTTAAAAAAAATACTCCTGTGAGGTAATTATGTGAAAAATCATGACACCATAAAGAAATCTATGGGATGCTGTAATAGATTTTTGTATTTAAACATAAATCACTTGAGTACCACTTAAGCTGAGAGAGCAAAGTTTTGTTTTTTTTTACTCCTAGAAGAACAGGGTCAGATGCCAGATGCCAGAAAAAAAGTACAGGTATGGTACATTTTAGCAAAATATGTAAATGTAGAATTTATTTATTTCATGGGTATCATATCAACATTTCTACAGTAACCAGCAAAATGGCGTAGTTCACATTACACATATCTGAGCTGACTTTTCTCATTCCGAGGAGGAGTGGATGGTGGTGACATGACAGGCAGGCGAGTACTTGTAATTTAATTCCACTTCATTATTCATTACAACATCGTAGCAGTGTTAGCTGCTCTCTGTTTGGGAGGCGTTGAAGCAATCTGTCGAACCAACGTCATTTATCAGCAGCAGTTGGTAGCAGTTGCCTGGTACATTTAAATTAAGTATACTCTGTCATAACTGTTTGTCGGATGGTTGAATAACAGCGGAAACACTTTCCCTCCACACCTATCTGGCATCAGAATTGAGAGGCTGTGTCCGACTTGCAAAACTGATAATCTGTCACTCACACCCACTTAGTGCCATGATTGGCCAGCTGTGCAGGGGTGAAAAAGTACACTGAGTTTGAACTTCCTTTACGCTACCTTTTTGACACAGCAATATCCGCCACTTTTTATGTGAACAACTATTTCCAAATAAATTAAATTCTAACAAGAGAGAGTGCCTGCAATTGTGCACTGTTATCTCCGTAATTAAGCAAATGCCCCCTCCTGACAGCTGACTATTCACTCTGCTTTTGAGACTGGTCTTTTGGAACAGCTATGAACACTTGTAATATGCAATGAGGTCCCATGACAGGATGTAAATCTTGCCCTGTACGCCTTTTGTCTCAGTGTTACTTCAGTCAGTTGTCCTACAACAATCTGTACCACTGCCTTATATATAGAAAGTTTTAATGCAATTTGAAAATTAACCTCCAAAACTATACACTGGTCCATACACTGGTCTCCGGTGGGGTCTCGCTGCTAATATAAATGTTTAATATGTTTAGGCTGAATTCGACTTGAATTAGCTGTTGTGCAGGTAAACAAAATGATCAGAGATCTGCTGTTTGGCAGAGATGAGCTGCTGCAGTATCTTTACACTATTAATCATCTTCCTCATGACTCATGCTGATGGTGTCATACAAGTACCGCCTAAGACAGGCCACCTCATGACACACACACACAAACACACACATACAAACACACACACACAACCACTCGCTCTTTCTCTCTGAAGAGTTCATACTGTACATCTTCACATACATTTCTCTCTCACACTTGTTCTTTCTCTCTCTCATCCTCTCAAATCGCCTCATACTTAACTGTTTCCATATATGGTTCAATTATTCTACAAGCCCTCTCAATCTCCTCTCTCTCTCTCCACAGTTCTTTTCTCTTCGCTCTCTGTTCCTCTTGAACATCTAATATCACTCTGATCAACTGTGTTTCTTTATCCTTCTCTTTCTCTCTCTAGCTCCTGCTTTGCTTCCCCAGTGTGTCCCCCACTGCTCCCCTGTCTCCCTCACCATCTCTTTCTCTGCTGTTATTGCCTCCCTCATCCTCTCCTTTCTCTTTCTCTCTCTCTGATCTGCTCTGAGAGTGTTATTTATACAGCAACAACCCACGCAGAGTAGAGCAGAGCAGAGGAGAGCGGTGAAGGGAGTTTGACTTGCCAAAGTGGGCATCACCTCAGAAGCACAACAAAACTCTTTTCTCCTTTACTCTATCCAGCCTTACACCACTCAATTTCTGTCTTTTAATCTTATCCCAACTTTGCTGTTCATACTATGCTGTGCACAAAATATTTAATAGTTCAAGGGCAGCAGCTCAAATGGAGAATGGAGCATTAGTTGCATTTCCACAGCAAAAGGGATGAAAGTTGAAAATGATAAACATGAAGCTTTACAAGAAATGATGAGTTTTGCTGTGTGATACAATAAGTAACATGGAAGGAATTTGGATTTATTTAAGTTGACCATTTTTGTTTGTAATGAAAGTCCTTTTATAATCATTAGCAGTAAGGCTGTCACTAAAAATGTGTCAATTTAAAAGGCTTTTGCAGATTCTATACAAAACATAGAGTCAATTTATGTAAAATTTTTTCCTGATTTGGATATTGAAAAAACATATTACGTGAAGTGAGTCAGAGCTCTGTATGGAGGTCAGAGAAATGGGATCATGACTCAGAGGTTGCTGGCGTGAATTATTGACTGGCTGGGGAAATATAATGAAAAATAACATGCAAACTCACTCAACTTTACCTGGGTGAAAATAGAAAAATAAATCCCAAAGCCCTCCCTGACTAACAAGTCAACCCCACTCTTACTTTCTTATCTGTAATATGAGTTAAACTCTGCATATTTTCTGGCCTTTCCTTTTCTTTTTTTGAAAATGTCACATTTAGTAGTCACATTTGCAGAAAAAGAAACATTAAAACAGTTACTGATGAGCCTTTTGGTAGGCTAATGCATCACTTTAACCAACTTCAATAACTTGTATTTGAAATAGACACCATTTGCTGGCTTTATATGTATTGCAGATGGCAGGAACATTTGGAGTTAGGAATAAAAATCACAATTATATCCTTTTTGATTTTCCAGATGATCATACAGTCTACAAAGCATCAGAAAATAGTAAAAAATGTAACTTCTTATAGCCTAATGTAATGTCTTAAGCTGTATTATGCTGTCCCACCAATTGTCTAAAATCAGAAGATAATTCATTCACAATATGACAAGAAAAGCAGCATATAAAGAAACAAGAGCATGTCTCTTGTTTAAATTGATGAAAATATATTATTACAATGAGACATGAGAAATATTGTTGGTGAATATCAGTCCTGTAAAATAGGATGCATTCTGGATGGACATAAACTGTGTTGGCTGATACTGCGAAGAGCAAGGCCAGCAAATATCTGGAGAAATTGTATTTCTAAAGCAAGTACCTAATTTTTAAAGGCACAACCTCTAGTCTCAACCTCATGGACACAGATGAGGACAGAGTGTATTTCAGTCAATTGTTGCCCTTTCTAATGGATTAGCTTCCGCTCAACCTCAACATTATGGAGAAACTACTACAGTAAAGCAGAAAACAGCACCTGTTAATCTCCTGACCTCTTTCACTCTCATGCGTGACTGACACATAGTTATTTGGATTCCTCCACCTGATACAGCTGCCTCCTTCTCATCTAAACAGTGTGAGCCACCTTGTTATGTCAAAGAATCATGACCTTATATTCAAAGGTGCTAACCTTTTTTAAAGCTGCTGACACTCAGCGGTTTAAAGCTCAAATGCACATCACAGGTCACAGGCTGATGAGGCCAGTGGACCATCTGTGATTTGCAGGGGAGATGTGCTGAGGTTCCCAAGCTGGAATTTTTTTAACACCACAGCTGCAATTCAGTCCCTACTTCCCTTTCCATTAAAGTCAAGAGGGCAGAGGAGACGAAGCAAATCCTTGATCTGTCTGGACTTAATGCCAGGTAACAACAGGCAGCTTTCACCTTGGGATAGAAGGACCAAAAGACTTGAATTATAGGCTTTGTTTACCAATTCTATATCACCACTCAGAAGATACCCAGTGTTGCCCATTGCACCTGTGCTCATTACAGCTCTGTCCAATGTCCCAGGTGGTGAGGCCACAAGACAGCGGCTTCCTGTTGCTTCTTCAGGCTGTGCTCGGACAGGCTTTAGGGGTTATTTGAACAACAGGAGCCAGGAGAACAGTTTGGCTTTAAGCCCCACTCCCAAACCTTTGTCCAAGAGTGGGCGCCAGTTATTCCATTAATGCGCACAAACTGCCACAATTACTGACAATAAAATTCCACCAACACAACATGAAAAAGACTAACAAAATAAATAAAAGTGAAGAGGCAGTGTCTCAAACTGTTGCTGCAGTCCCACTCACCAATCTGAGTGTGTCATCTAATTATTAGTGACGTCCAATTATTATGTGATGAAAAGAAGATTATCTGCATGGAAAAGGGGGTAGATGAACACGCCAAGCAGATGCAGTAATTTTCCCCCAAAAAATACAAATACGTCAAGTAATTTCTCTAATTAGCTGCATTTTCTAAGCTTGAAGGTAGTTATTCAGAGATATTAGCTGCTGGTGGGTGACTGGTGCAGTGACACTTTTCGTCATTTTGAGATGGGCTCCTGTCTGATATTGTACGCGATCAATGACTTGCCATTTCCACTCTCTCTCCATTCTCTCTGCACTGTAAGCTACAGACTAAATGAAGTGTCAAAGGGGACACAAGAGCAAATATTGAGAGAGAGCTCTGTTGTTTGGTTGAATTGAACTGCTGCGCTTACAGAACTCAGCTCTTCATGGCATATAATTAGACGTCACTGCCGCCTGGAATGTTACAAATCTACCCCTCTGCCTCTGGATTTCTATCTCATCTTGTACCTGTGCTTGTCTCTCTATTATTTCTATTACTCTTATCTCATCTTCTCTTTCTTTGCCTTTTCTCTCTAAAGGCCAGCTTGGGTGTTTTCCCTCTGAGGGAGAGAGAAACGTCTTAACATGGAGGAAGAAGAGTGGAACTGACACCAACATGGTCTGCCTCTGACAAAAGCTTGACTTAAATCTTCTCTTTCTACACCTTTTCTTTGTCTTTCTGCTGTCCCACTTTCCCCATTTTCTCCCAGTACAACACGTGAAGCACATGGGTGGTGGATGCCTCCTGGCATGTGCCTATACTCTTAGCGCATATTGCTGCCTGTCTGTACAGTAAATGGGGGTGAGAAACATCACTTTTCATGTATGCAAGTGTAATCACTTATTGTACAGTATCCATGCATTATGTGGCATAACAGCTTATCTGTGCAACTACTTATGCCAATATTATGTATGCTTGTGTAACTACACTTCCTCAAGCTGATTCAGCAGTGAACTGTATGCAACCGCAGTGATGTGCTAGTTTTAAACATCAACATCAATTGATATTCTATGAGGATTTTGTGTAAGGGTATATTTTAGGTGGTGTTGAATACAGTAACCATACGTTAGTTTTTTATGGGGTTAAAGTAAGGGTTAATCTTTAAAAAAATATTTTTGATTATACATTTATTCCTGCAAAATAGGGAAACATATGGCCTGTTAACATCTTCACAGGGACATAAATTAATTAAAAAAAGGAAAACCAGAGTGAGAGAAAAGAAAGAACAGAATAATGAAGAAAAAATGTATAGGCTGGGACAATGCATAAAAAGGTACAGGGAAGATTATTATTCAGAACTGTCAAGAAAATTGATGAAATCTATTATTTTTTCTTCATTTACAGTTTATAAAAAAGGCCCCACTCTTCCTCAGCGCTTTGCTCTGGTTTGCACTAAAGATATGATTGATGCGAGACAGTGAAACAGCAGTGGCTACTGGTCCCACTAGTCCTGCAACTTTGTCTAACACTTCCCTAACTATGATTGACTGGGTTGTTTGCCTGTTGCAGTAATTGGCTTATGAGACAATTGAAAAGTTAGCGGTTAGTAGCGTGTCTATAGGGAGTATTTTGCTCTGGAGGATGCATCTCTGTTCACATACCAATTAAACTGATTGAGTGTATCACCAGTAGCTGTACAGGTCTTATTAAGAACTACAGAACTTTGAGCCTTCCACCTTTCTTGGTTCCAGGTAGTTACATCGTAGTCTACAGAGATCACTGTGGACAGTGTCCATGATGAACCATACAAGGACATGTTTATTACTAACTGTAAATACATTCAGCTTTTATCCCACTTATAGAGAATAATAAAGTAAATAACTATTAGCTTAGACTGGATTATTTTTTAATTCCATCAAGGTTTTGCATAAGGTACAGACATCAAACTTGATTGCCTTTTTGTAGTTGAAACATCTCCACACAAAAAAAAGTGTCTTGATGTTTATATCCCCTAAAGTGTCAGACTTGGACTATCTCCACATGTATCAGTGCAAAGTTTGTCACTTGACAGGAGTTTTTCTACATTCCTCTTCTGAAATGGGGATGAATGTGTGTCTTCCTAAAATCTGAAATTCAAATGAATACCAGGCAAGCTAAATTTGGTGCTTCATAAATTCATAAGCCATCAGAGGCAAAGACTTGAGTCCCTGCCAATTACAAACTAACAAGCTAACAAAAATACATAAAGAAATAAAATTTGCTAACTACATCTGGCATTCAGTTACATCTAGTAGTTGCTGATTTCGCTGCACCACAGATTCATCACCAGAGTCTGGAGCTGACTGACACTAAAAAATGAAGCCTGATTGGAATTAACCCAGTTTTCTCTCAAGTTACTTAAGTTCAAGCCATCTTAATGTTCCTCACTGATAAACTTGGTGAAAACAGCGGTGGTGGGTGGGGCAAGAGGACTTTGGTTCAAAGATTCAAAAGCGTTCAATGAGGGAGAAAGACTAAGACTGGTCCTATTACATGAATTAAAATACACGCGTATATGTGTTGGGAAACTGTACTTTAGCATTAAATAATGATTTCAACAGCCTTTTCTACCAAAGTAATAACAGAAGTAGCATTAGAAACGAAACAAGCAAATTACACTACAGTTTATAATTTCAAATCAGGGACCCTGTCTAATCACTTTGTACGATAAGTGTGACACAGAGACGTTAAGGGGACTTGTGCAGCATCTTTTAATAAGTGCTTTTGCATTCACAGTGAAGATGGAGATCAATGGAGGGAGTGATCAACTCCCACTATGAAAAAACACTAATGAAAGTTCACTAGGTAAATTTCTTAGCATTTGTGAAAAATCAGTCTAATAACAGCATGTGCTAAATTAAACAAGTTTTTATTTATTCAATTTACAAATATACAGATAACCATATAATGGAACATTTAAATATTTTATTTCTGCTCTGCTTTATAGGTATCATATCACCGTCTTTTCCTGTCTTTTTTATCAGGTTGAAGGGTTACTTTGCAAGATCTGCAGGCACTTTGAAGAGTGTGAGACAGCTTACTGAGGCAGGAAAATGCAGGACTCTGCATTGTCACTAGAGTGTGTCACTGTCAGTTAATAGTAATATTTTAAAGATTTGTAGTGACTGTTCAAGGACTTTTCCTAACACCACTTCAGCCAGAAAGGAGCCCAAAAACTGAAGAAGACAAGGCAGAAAAAAATCATGAAACAGAATGTTTTAGCATAGTTGTTGTAGTTAACAGCTGAGTTGTGTATTGAATCTGCTCTGCTAAATCCAAAATCCCATGCTTCAGACCCATTTTTAGTTTTTCTTAACCTTTTATAAAAAAAAATTATGTTACACAAATATTAGGAATAGCAGAGTATTTTTGCATACTTTAAAATGTGTCTTGAGGGGAAGTTTAATGAAAAATAAAGTACACTTGAATGAATAATGTTACGATAAAAGTATTTGTGAGTGTTTTTGAGTTGTTCATAACTGAACTGGTCTGTCTATACAAGCCAGAGCCCAGGCCCAACAACTATTTCACTGTGTTGGTTATCAAGCACCTTAAAAAAAATCTACGTTTCATTTTGTCTTCCTTTGGTGTCTAACAAACAAACTGTCCTTATTAAACAATTGCAAAGTTAATTTTCAAACACATTTAAACTGTTGATTGTTTATGGTCAAGGTTGCTTGCAAGCACTCCTCTTCTGCATCGTTCTTACTGGCTCGTTGCTACATTTTTGTTGTGTTTCTAGTGCGTGAGCTCATATGTTTTTCTTCATATTGATTGCAGTTTTTGTCCATTTTGTCAAAGATATAAAAGTCATGTGGAATGAAGCCTAGATTGCATCAGTATGGTTGGAGCTAACTGCACAGTTAAGCTATTAGAAGAAATCAATGAAGTAAATAGTAATTTGAAATTCCTATTCACTAAAGCTCCTTGTTATCATATACTTAGTTGTTACGGTTTGACGTGGTTTGAAATCCAATGAAAATTTAACATCACTGTCTAACAATTTAATTGGGAAATGTATTTTCCCATCACTGATGCCTTGGGTAATGCTGCTTTTCACTTGGGATACAGAGAACATGTAAACACAAAAACAAATCACAGAGAATATATTCAACAAATAAGACTGTAACAATATTCTACATGAAGAGCAATATTTTGGATGTAAATCAAACAATGCACACAAACACTGCAGAAGCGATACAGTCTAATCATACAACAGATGTTTACATTATTAATAAAGCTGCAATTATTCTGTATCTTTACTGTTCATTAGCATGTTCCCCTATGTTATGAATATTGTACAAAGATTAAAAATAAAATCTTACTAATCCATTTTACACAAAACCACCTCTATGCTTTGCCATTACTGTCACATCCTGTTGCCCTACATGAGAGACGAAAAGGACTCACAGGAACTCCAATACTCACCATCATCATGTGCTTCATTGTCATCGTTATCATCATTACTGTCATCATAAGCATTATCATCTGTGACATCACTTTCATTATCAATACAATCAGCAAATGAGACTTGAAAAAAAGAGATAATCCATATGTCCAAGAGAAGGATGATGGCGACATAAAAGGCCATTAAGTTCTATGATCTAATTGGCAGTGTCAGTGGTATCTAATCAGCAATGCTGGTTTTTCTGCTGGTTTTGAGAAGTATTCAGTGAATACCTAATCGAAAGCATAATAAGTTCACATGTTGTCAAATTAAACACTTGAGATTAACAAAGAAAAACAGAAGCGATTGCAGATGAAAGAGTCGATCCCAATAAAACAAATGACTGTGTTACAATAATCTACACAAAGCAACAGTAAAAGTGCTTTCTCCTCAATTTGAAAAATCAAAGGGCCCCTTGTGACATTAACTAAGAGCTCTAGATGTAGAGGAATCAAAGTCTAAAGGAGTGAAAATCCATTCAGAAACCAAAACAACAGAATGTTATTCTTGCAATGCCAGAACTTACACACCACATCTGTGCTATGAAAATGCAAAATCAAGACAAGCCAACAAGACAAGCCAACAAATTGTGGTAGGCCTCTCTGGATTTATTGCCTGGCAGCAGTTCACTATGTAGCAGCATGGAGGACATGGTAGACAGACGATCCATATGTGCAAGGTGTTACAGAAAGCCAGTGGGGAGAAAAGATTAAAAGCATTGGCCTGAGAACTAAAATGGGATGCAGATGGAGTGCTGTAGATGCTCTCTGAAACTAAAAAAGCTTGATGGGTTGAAAGTTGCAGACGTGTTTCACTAAGATCAATAAAGTTTAATTTCAAGTCTCCCTCAACTCTAATGTCTGTTTTACTAATTGTCTCTTTACTTGAATGTTTGACCTTTACCATGCAGAATGATGTATGAGCGAGAGTTTGACACCAAAGGCTGTTTTACACATTCACCAGGGTTCATCTTTAACCTGACTTTAAGACTAGGATTTTACAACATACACTGAGAATGGACTTATTGGGCAGAGAAGGAGACATCTTGGGATGAGCAGTTAAACCTTTGAAATGAAAAAACATTAGCATATTCATTGATTCTGGATTTTTAAATGAGGGAGAAGGAGCAGACATCTGCTAACAATTTTTAAGCTTTTTAATAGAAATTCCATACTGGGCTCATATTATTTCATAACACATGCCTGGAGGAAATCTTTAAGATATAAACTCAACTTTTTTTTTACATGAAAATGTGATCCTTAAAGTTTTAAGATGGGCATATAGGCATAACATTTCTTTATGTATTTACCATATACAGCACAGTGGATCAGTTGTCAGCGCTGTCACCTCACAGAGTTTGAACTGCTTTCTGTTTTGAGTTGGGTGCTGCACTGCGGCTGCCTACTCTTCCCAAATAGTCAGGATGGGTCAAATGCAGAGGACAAATTTCCCCACAGGGATTACTTAAGTTTGACTTTAATTAACTTGCTGTAACTAACTCTGCTGTTAAATTAAGCGAAGAGCTGGTGTATTTCCAGGTTATACAGTGGCCGATCAAATAAAAGCCTTCCACAGAATTGTTCATAACAATCCGACCATCTTTATTCTTATCCAACTTTAAGCTCTCTCTTAACATGTGGAAAGTTACAGATTGCAGCACTAAGGCCTTAATATTTTTAGGTTTTGCATGGCTTGCTACAGCGTGGAGTTATTTTTAGATGAGGAACTAAGTTAGACATAGGAGATTTAAAATTTTGACGTTTGTTCTTAATCTCCTGGAAAAAAAACCTTTACATATCTTTACAATTTTTTTATTTGTAGGATCAGTAAGCTTTAGCTGAATGTACCACTGAGTTTTATCTATGTTACAGTGAAAGGAAATGCGCGTCTAAATAATATTGCTCAGTGAAGCCGCAAACAAAAGCAGAAGAGAAACTTATATTAATTGAACCCTGAGGTAAACCATGAGCGAGCCAGGACAAATCAGATGAATAATTTTCTATATAGTTTTATTCCTTAGTGGTGACATATTCATTCAAGCCAGGGGATTGCTGTTTACATCGGGCCCAAGCTCTAGACAGACTATTACAATGGCAGGATTTACCATATTAAAGGAAGTCTTTGGCTTATGAGTAAAAAGACCAGCTCAGTCATAACCAGCAGTCAGGAAAAAGTTGTCCCAAATGAGCAAACAGAGTGTATATACATGTAACTATCATACAAACAGAACAGTTGACACACATTACTCCATACAAAAACAACAACTTTGGGTCCAAAACTCATAAAAATTGTATCATTTTTATCAGAGGAATGTCTACTAAATGTATGCAACAAGATGCAAAAGCCCCACTGGCCATATTTGCTCATATCTGTTTTTGCAGCAGAGACAACACTTAAGCCAACAATATCAAACCCTTAAGCAGGCTTGTGGGGATAATGTCAAGAGACAGGTAGTAGATTTCATGTAGGAGACAGTCTCTATTAAGGAAGAAAGAGCTCCAAGCAGTTCAGGACAGCAGAATTTTCCAGTGACATTAAAATGTAGGGGACACTTGAAAAGCACACTCTGGTGCCTGTATTGAAAAGGAGAGCCTGACACATTTATTAGTGTGGAACAGGACCCATGAGACCCTCCACTCCAGAAAACAGCGGTACTGGTCATTTGTTTAAACAGGCTAAAACTGCCCATGTTTTTGTTCAGTGCAAAAGTAGCTTTAGAATATTTAGCTAGGTATTATGCAATGCAGAGGTACATTTACCCTAACATTTTTAAGGTGGTACGGAGGCCAATTGTAGGGTTCCTTCAACATATAGTTACGTACAAAGACATGAGGGGGTGACTGATAAAGTTGTAGCCTAAGGTAGACAAAGATGAGTTATGCAGCTCTTGTTTCATGCAGTTAAGCTAATTGAATGACTGTGCAAAAAGTTTGAGTTTAAAAATTTTTTGTAGTATTTTTGTTTTGGGAAATGTGGAATTGCAAGTCAGCAAGTCTGGGAAAAATGGACAACACCAGCCTCCATGTAGTCTTCTTTCTCTGCCACTTTCTCTGCCACACCATGCTGTAAAAAAGAGCACCTTCCTCTGGTGTTGCCTACATGTCTTAAGGACTTCCTTTGATGAGCCCTTGAGAGCAAGGTAGCGGATTACTGCAGGAAGGCCTATGTTGTCCATTTTCTCAGACAGTGCTGACTTGCATTTTTCCATTACTTGTAACAAAAATATCACAAAAGTTAGAAACTTCAAACTTTCTGCACAGTTACTCATAGAGTTGACAAGCACATGCACGTATTGCAAGCTCAACCTTCGTACTATGTGATCAGCTTACAAAATGTAGGTGTACAGATTATAAAACTAACACTGTGTAAAAACCTTGGTCAGTTTAAACAGTAGTCAAGTAAATTCTGCGTAAGTCTTAATACATCAGTAATAATAATCCAATATCACAACATTTACTTAAAAACACTGATGGGAGCCAGTCTGCACGACAAGTGCTTTTACTTTGGATACTGTTTTGATACTAATACTGTACTTACTAAAATAACATGCTGACTTTTATTATTTTATTTAAACATTTTGTTATTGCTCCTCTCAGTCAAAGGATCGAAATACTTCTTTTGTAAGGCAAGAATAACTATTGACAATCAGCACTGTTTTCCCTTTTTAATTACAAGGACTTTCTTAACCAAGTGACTTAGTAACTTGACTTTAACCATACCTTAATGTTATACTGATATATTATTAACATTTATTTAACATTATTTTTTAATGACAGTGAATTAAATGACTTTGCGTAACGGGTTCTGAAGTTCCCCTTCATTCCAGGGAATGTTTTGCATTTTTTGGTCATTGTTTAGTTTCTACACCTGCAACTTTACTGTTTTGGTTCACTCCCACCACTCATATCAGCCTACTTTATAGCTACAGAGGGATACTACACAATATGCCCAACAGGTGAACAAAGGAACAAAGCATTTGGGTGCTGAGCATAGTAACAAGCTTAACAGCCTGATGTGTCACTTGTTATTTGGTTATGGAGGGCTTGAATCAGAGCTAAGAGGAGACTTAATATTAGACATATTCGTCAGGTTGTCACAAACGTAAATCCGAATGAATGCTAATTTTGCTGCCTTGCTGGGTATGTAAATAAACATTTATTTTGCTTACACATTTGCTGAAACAACTTAATGAGGTGAAATATGCCAATGTTGTGTTCAAAACTTACTCCACTACCCACAAGTGCACAACATTTATGCTGCTTTAAGAAATACTTGCAACATCCCTAACGTCAATGAAGCAGCTGGCAGAGAGGAAGCAAATCATCCCAAAATCTATTTTCAAGGCCTGAGGACATGTTAGCACCATTTCACTGGTCTTTGAGGTGAGATCAGGTAAAGTATGTTCCTGTCATGACCTTGGATGTCTCCTGACTTTCTTAGGAGTCCATTAAATAAGTGCTAACTTTTCTCTCTTTCACACCTTTTCCTCAGAGGAGTCCAGGTGGAGGCACTGAGCCAGGGCTGGTTTTTGGAATCGTCTCAGAAATGGTAGACTAGCTCCTCTGCGCCGCAAACAAATTTACATGTGATGGAAGACAAGATCAGACAGTTCAGGACAGGAGATATTATATTGCAGTGTCAGTAATGAGCATGCAATATACTTTGAGCCAGGTATATTGCCTGTTTATTGTCTGGAGACTCTTTCCTGTTTTATTAACGTGACATCAGCTGCGATTTTAAATATTCAGCTTGACTTTTTCCTCGATATTCTAACATTTATGTGACCCAGCAGAGAGGTAAATGTGCACATTGGAGCTGGGTATCACCTCTGAACAAAAATATTGTATAAATACTTAATAGTTTAAAAATCAGTGCACTCATGTTTCATGTTTTCCTAGCTTAACAATCTTTCTCTTTACAAAAGGCTTCAATTTCCCATATACAAGATTTGGCATATAATAATTTGACATGAATTACAAAACTGCTCAGAGTCCTCAGCTAGTCTGACGGAAAAATAAACACACACATGCAAACATACCTACACTCTCTCTTCCTTACACACTTACTCTTTCTTCCAAACACACACACACTCAGTACACAGTACATGGACAAGCTTTCCCCTTGAAGCTTCTTTGAAAAGGTTTATAGAATCTTAAAATAGCAGTGTGGTCTGTGAGCACGGGGATTAAAAAAGAGAGAGCTACTATAGAGCAGTTGAGTGTGACATCACACAGACAAACACAAGCACACACAATACACACGCACACACCGCAGTCCTGCCATTGCCATCTCATTGTACTCCCCAACTGGGGCGTGAGAGAGGGAGGAGAGCAGGGATGACAAGAGAAAAGGAAAGGGGATGAGGTTGGCAAGAGGTGACAAGAAGAAAGGGGGCAAGTAAAAGACATGGAGGATGACTGAAAAATAAAAGGATATAAGAGAGTGATGCAGTGGAAAAAAGCTGGAAACTGTAGAGAGGGAGAGAGAGAGTGTGGTGAAAGCAGGAGAAAAAAAATGAAGATATAATAATATAATGGCCTGGTTTGTGTGGGACCACTGCTGTACTGTTTGTGCTTGTGGTTCAGTAGAGATGACTGCTGACAGATCTGAGTGATTCATGAACATTCATGCACACACACATTTTCATAAACACACATACACAAACACAGGTGCAGAGACAGCAGGTCCAGCTAAGGTAATTCACTCTTTTTGTGCGAGACAGAGGGACCTGTTGGCTGATAGCGACATCCTGCTGTTCCATCGCACAGCACAGACAAAATGACACACCAACACAGGCCGAGAAGTATGCTAAACAGCTGCAGCAGCTCTGCTGAGGAGAGATTGACATCTCCAGCAGCCGTTTCCAACAAGAAAACAACAATAAGTGTGACTTGCTGCCAACACAGACAGATAAACACAACGCAGAGACACATAAACAGACAGTTACACTGTGCTGTTACATTGTCAAGCAATGTTTTCCAGAGAAATTCAAGTAGGGAATGTTCTGCTTTACCTTACAATCATATGTTTAAATAAGTCATAAAGTTACACATGGTTTCAAGCGAAATGAACTGCGGTGATGTGAGAACTCAAGTTTACTTCAGTGAAGTTTTATATAATTTGATGTTTCATACATCAAGGCAAGTCAGATCAATCTACAAGTTCATCAGAGCATCTCGTCATGAATCTGATTATCTCCTCTGTCTCATATTGAATCTGAACATCTCTTACAGCTGCAGACACTTTGGCTTCCCAGTTTTGCTTCCAACTGTCAGAGCGAGTATATTTCAACCAAGTCAATAATCTCCTGGTTCCTCCAGTGCACTAAGTATCACTGCAATTTAAATCCCAGAAGAGTATTCGGTATTAACTGTTTCTGCTGATTTTTTTCAGTTTGGGCTGCCTCTCATTTATATTAAAGGTTCTGTTGAAATTATACAACTGAAAAGTCACAACATGGATATACTTGTAATGAGATATTGGATGTGTTCTGTGTTATGTTGACAGAAAACATAGCAGAACAGGTTTCCTGCACCCACAGTAACATTTTGTTGATTTTCAGCTCTCAGTCATAGAGGTGACACATCTTTTTCCTGTTATCAGTAAGGCCAGATGTCGCAGAGTAGTTCAAATCCAGTAGCGAATTTCTGACTTCAGTGGATGGTGAAAGAACTGGAGTGTGTTTTTCTTTTTTTTTTGAGATAAGATTTGTTTCCTTCCCTCCAACTCTGATGAACTAAGGCCACTCAAGTTGACATCAGCATTTCAGACAGCCAAAATGACTTTCCACTATGGGCACACAGATGACTCTATGGATTATTTCACGTTTAATAACATGTTGTCAGCAGTGTTTTGCACAAGCAGTTTAGGGACATGGGCAAAATAAATAAAAAATAAAGTCCTAACTTTAACTCAACTGAGCCAGAGAAGGTCATGCCCTGTGAAAGGGCCAAGGCAGGGCCTGAAAAGTTTTGATTGCCAGTTGAAAAGGGCAATGTGCACCCAAGAGGAAAAAGGGCAACCCATTCCTGCCCCCATGAACGCCACTGGTTGTCAGTGTCAAAGCTGACTTGCAGCCTGCATCACTGTGGAAATAAAAGCAAGCTTGGGCTATTGTGACTGTGACTGGGTAGCCGCACCGCTAGCCAAGATCTCAAAACTGAGCTGTCAGATATAAGCTGTGACTGTCAGTAGTTTTGGTCCAGCCGTCTGACCACTGTCAACAGAAACACACTGACTCTGTTGCTGCTGAAAGTTTTACCAAAGGCTGTTTTAGTTTTTTGGATTGTGATTCCAGTACCAGTGCACAGAAAGAGTTTTCAAAGGACAAAGATTTCCCCTTTGGTGGATAAGTGTACTCTAACATGGAGAAGGTTAAATAAAAAAGTGTGGTGCAATACAGTCAATGAGTTGCAGCAGCTCCTGTCATTTTGGACTATTAGAAATTCTTTATGTTAAATATTAATAGTGTTAAAATTGCTTGCAAATGGCCAGCGATGTAAGTGGTAGTTGTAAACGCTACAATTAGCTAAAACACATTGGAAATGTTTGTAGTGTAAGCTGACCCTTCCCCAATGCATAATTGTTTAGTTAATGCAGTAGTAAAGTATGCATTGACAATTGTGTCTGCATATTCGCCAAGTAAGCAGATATGCATGCTCTTCATAGGTGGACATGATTACACTAAGAGCCATGTGAATACACTATTCACTAAAGTGACCTGGTTCTGATAATCTTACATATAATAAATACTGTGAAATGTTGGCACTGATGGTCAGGTTCTTTGTGTAAGTAAATTGTGATTTCTCTTGTAAAATAAGAAGGTACCTCAGCGGTAACAACCTTAATGGATTGTGTTGACCTACAAACTGGATGTCTACATTATTAGATGTAAATTTTCTCCCTTAAAGCAATGATGTGCTACAGGGTATGTTCAGAGCGAGAGCATAGTGATGAGATTTTGCCCGGAGCCTAAAGCAGCTTTTTTTAAAAAATAAAATATTTAAGTCAAAGCATCGCTGTTCTCTTATCCTCCAAGACAGTGATCCATTTAGCAGCGTTTAGATATAATACAAAGCAATTTTGGTATTTCTCAGAGAGGACGTGGCGGACCTCTTACTGCTGGTCTAAGCAGGATGTACTGATACTTTTTTCTTTTTTTTTCTTTTTTTTTTAAAAAGAGATTTTTCTTTCATCATCGACATTTAGTAATAACTATAGTACTAGAATGACAAAAAGTGCAAAGCAGCAAAGATGACTGCAGCAACTTAAAAGAAGGACATAAAGTGCAGGTGACTGGGCTGCTGCACTTACAGTTATGAAACCACAGCATTAACCTGAAGACAATAATGTATAACAGTGCTATTTTTTCAGAGGGTATTTGTTGCCTAACTGCTGTACCTTTGTCGCCTCCTGTCTGAATTTGTATTTTCATTGGCATTCAGTGTCTTACAGGAGGTCCAATCTAATGAAATCAAATTAATTCAGCCAATCATGCTCTTAAAATACTAAATATTATTTATGTGTTTTGTGTAATCTTGTTAAAGGAGAAACATGTGATTAAATTACCTCAATGTGTTCAAGTATTTTAAAATTAAACCTATGATGTTTGAACCTCAAGAGATTTGGTGGGTCATGTCATTCATCAGTCAGGTGTTTAAGGGCTTATACAACTGCCAAACAACATGCTTGAAAAAAGCAAACAAAATCTTTTGTTCTGTTAAATGCTTAGCAGTAAATGAGGGTCAGAAGAGTTGGGAATATATAAAACAGCTTTGTAGGATGCAATGAGCAGCCCTAGTGACTACAGTTAATGAAAAAAGACAAGAGGGCAAAATACAGGACTACAATCAACAGAAAATTCAGAAAAAAGAAAAGCAGAAGAGTGTGCTGTCTACAGGCCAAAAGTACAGTGAACATCCATGTCTAGAGATGAAAAGCACTAGCAGTTAAAAGCCGATGATGCAGAGTGACTGTCGCAGAGCCAAAAGTACAGCGAAATTTCGATTGCTCTCAAAAGATCAAAACTAGGAGAACAGACATGATGAGGAGAGATGCTACAGATTGTTTCTCCATCCGTATGGTAACCTACTCAGTGTGCACAGTGTCCCAGCCAAGTCCCAACCAAAGGGACAAATATTCTTAACACAGAAGAGGCAAAGATTACCCTCTATTTTATGTGTTTTTCTTTTGTTTTTTGTTTACTCTTGTTTCAAAATATGACTGGAACTACTAATTAAAACTGTGTATATGTGTGTGCATGTGCACGTGTGTGTGTGTTGTGTGTGTGTGTGTTGTGTTTGTTTTTTTCAGAGGTTTCTTTTCTCGTAACACCCACCAAATTTTTTACACTGCCCACCTTATGTGACCCTATTGTTTTGCTTACATGTGGAACAGACTGAATGTATATTTAGAGCATAAAAATCTAAAAAAAAAAAGAGTGACTACATTAAAAAACAGTTTATATTCATTGTTGAAACCTAATCTCATCTTAATGCCCACATGAGATAATTTTACTTGAAGGTCTTTTTATCAGAATTAAATTTGCTCACACCTGTTTTTGTCACAGACGGCAGCATAGACTAGGACAGGAGATAAACTTAGATCATTTTATTCAATAATGTCGATGCTTGAAACAGTAAAATTATATTCTCTTCTCTTTAATGTAAAGATCATTTTATCATTTTACCTTTTTTATACAATCAATTAATCTATCAAGAGGGAACCACATTTTAATTTCATTATACAACTTGTTGTATAATGACCAATATACTTCCTTGTATCCTTGTATCCTTGTAAAGGGTGGTATTTCATATTTCATTAATAATGCTCTTTGATGCGTTGTAGCAGTTAACTGAGAGCTAACTGGGCAGATGTTTGCTTCCAGTGCAGATGGAGATTTCATTCTTCATATAGATTGAGTCAATTTCTGTTCATCAACTCTGTGTGATATTTATATACATAGTACAAGCAGGCTGGTTCAGTGTTAACTACAAAGTGGGGTTTTTCGTTGTTTTGACACTGGTATCAGTATCAGTCTCTGATACGGACTAATTTGCTGCGTTTGGTGTTGGTGTGCATGAGTCCATGCACTGATAAGATGTAAGTTAATTCATTAGAAACAGAACCTTGATACTTCAGCAGCATCCTGTACACCTGTTTGCAATTAAATAGAATTTCATTGTCAGAGTACTCAATATCCATTAACAGTGGCTTGTGTAGCTTTAATCTGATCCAAAATATAATCTACATGCAGAGTTAGCAGTATACAGCTGTTTAAAAATAAAAATATAAATAAAAATAATGCCCCTCCCCCTGTTTTTTTATTGCAGTATTTGATTGGGAGCAGTATTATTTTTATTTATATTTTTATTTTTATTTTTAAACAGCTGTATACTGCTAACTCTGCATGTAGATTATATGTTGGATCAGGTATCCAGAAGAGAAAAAAGATATAACAACATCTTTACCGCCATGTGACCAACGATAAAGGTCTCAGTTTAACTGTATGAGTATATGATGAATTGACAACTATATTTAAAAACACATCTTTTCCTTTCTTCTTGGCCCTCATTATACAACAGGACTTTGTTTTTTATCTCACTGAAGCAGGATTTTAAAAAAACTCCTCTCCATGTTCTAAATTTCAAAACCCAACTGTACTTTTTAGGGTTCTTTTCAACACAGGGACAATAGAGCTTGTTTTAGAAAACAATGTTGTCCTTGGTTATGGGCTGTGTAGCAATTATTTACTTTCTGTTTACTTTCAGTAAGAAAAAGTCCTTTTGCCAGACAACGAAAATTTGTTGTCTTTTTACACTTTTGTTTTTGCATGAATTTAAAACAAGGCATTAAATATAAGCTAAGTTGCTGCCTGTATATTTTGTTTACTACAGAAGTGGGTGTTGTATTGATCTCCAACATTCAATAGAAAGTCAATGAGCTTTAAACTATACATTTTAACTGTATTTATGTTGATTACACAGACTGACACCACCGTCATGAATAAAGCCCATTATCTGTTTAGTTAGATTATTTATACATAAATGATATATTAAAATAAAGTGAGAGTTAGAAAGTTAGAAAGTTAGAGTGTAAAAGTCAAAATTGGCTTATGAAGATGCCCTTCTTATAAAATACTAATATAAGGTTCCTACTTAAAAGGAAAAAGAAAAACACAAAATTGCCTAATCCATCAAAGTTTCAAGACAGATGTCAGACAAATTGAAAGAAATGTACCTTTACTTTTATAGTTTAAAGTATCAAGATATCAAGATGATTTATTTATCCCTGTACAACACAGGATAGCACAATGAAATTAAGATTTGTAGTGCTCTGTGCCACAAACATGCACACTGAACAAAATATTAAAAAAAAAATAAAAGAGCTGTAAACTGTTAGTTATATATATAAAATCATACACATATATGTGCCCAGGAAATAATTCTGAGCTTTTTTTTTTAAATTTGTCTGAAGAATTGTGAACAGCACCAACAGCACAAGAGATAGTTAGAATAAAATGGTTGGTTTCTTCACGTTCACTGTCTAAAATGCTTTGAAATGAAATCCATTATGAGCTATAAATCTGTACTAATTACAGACCAATTATTTTACTTCTGAATTTGATTTAACTTACATTTCAGCATGACATTGCATTACTGCTCTGACCTGCAATCAAAATATTATCCTGCCTGTCGAGTTGTAGAACAACAGAGGAAGAAAATATGAAAATTTGAGGAACATAATTGTTCATACTGATGCAGGATGAGTTTTGCTGTTTGTTGACTGCAATAAGATAAAGAAGATGAGATTTACAATTAACAAGCTTAAAATTAGGAGGTAGATTTAGATTTCATATTTACACATAAACATCATTTTCAAATTTAAGAGGCTAGTTGGAGTTGTGAGTGCATGGTGTTGCTCTCTCATTTCAGTAATAACTATAGTGCTGTAACAACTAAAAATACAAGGCAGTAAAAATGACTGCAGCAACTTAAAAGCTGAGCGTAAAGTGCACCTCACTGGGGTTCTGCACTTTGAGACATTAAACCACAGCACTAACCCAAAGAAAATTATGCATAACAGTTATATTTTTACATTGGGCATTTGTTATCTAACTGCTGTCTCTTGGCTGCCATACTGGAGCCCAGACAAGCTGAAAGAAATTGGGCACCAACACCTGTAGTATAAACATACCCAGACAACCTTAACAGCAGTAGAACAGAGCTAAATACCACAGTCTAGTTTAAATCACTACACTTAGCATATGAAGCAAGCTATCCTCCCTCTTTTGTCCTCTTTTCTCTCTCACACAGACGCACATACCCATCATCCGATCATGCTACACAGGGGTTCAAGGCCAGCAAGATTTCCCAAAGCCTTCCAACATAGCAGGCTTTTCCTCTCACAATCTGAGCCACTAGAGAATAACAACCGTGGATGCAACAACCGCAAGACACCAGATGACTGAGACACGAAATTACGAAACTGAAAAGACAGAAAAGAAGGACTGAGTGGTAGTGCAAAGGAAATGGTGGCGGAGAGGTAAAGAGAAACAGGAGAATAGGAGATATAGGAGGAGCAGACCAGGCAGAGACTCAGGACTGGAGGAGACAAGAAGCAAGTAAAAGCAAGAGAGCAGAAGAAAGAAATTTAGAGGTGAAAGTGGGGGAGGACTCTGTGAGTGAATGACACAGCAGTGTATCTTCTGCAAGTGACAGCAGGTGTAGGGAGCAGGTGTTAAATATTAAAGCAACTCAGCAGAGAACCTGGGCAAATGGCCCCTACTGATATGGGACATCCCAGGCTAGGACTCGCACACAGTCACACGCACACACACACACACACACGCTCTCTCTCTCTCACCCACACACACACAAACACACACACAAACACACACACATACACACATGCAAATACTCAGACACCACAGAAGGGTAGCATCCCACCACAGTGGTACAGCAAAGCAGAAAGAACATGCATGTTTAATTCACAACCTTCCATTTCAGCATGTTCGTGTTCTTGTGCTACGCACTGTGACCCCCAACCCCCACCCTCTATCCCCCACACACCAAGAAGTAGAAGTCAAAAGATGAGATGAACAAGGCTCGCGGAGAATGAGTGAGCACATATGGAGGTGAGGTAAAGCCAACAACATTTCTCATTTCCCAAAGCGGTCCCTATGTAATGGAAGTACAACATTCCAAACTAATCCTGTTCCTCTCCTGGGCTTACACATGCCCTTTTCTCCCCCCATCAATTCCGTGTTCCCCAAACGTGTCTCCCATTTTCACAGCACATCATCCAACTTCCTGCAGTTTATGCCTGACTGTTCCACACTGACATGCATTACAGGGGGATGATGAGGAGGCAGAGACCAGTGAGGAATAAAAGAAAAGGAAGAGAGGCAGGAAGAGAGAGGCTGGACCTGTTCTGCAATTGATTCAATTTGTTTTCATTTAGAAACAAAAAAAGGGGTTTGGCATACAAAATAAAGATTCTTTGTTTTGCTAGCACTGATCCATTTGGGGTGGAACTTCTTTCGAACACTGACAATTCTGGCAGAGGTACAGGGGGAAGTACAGTGCAGGCAAAAACAAACACTGGAATTAAAAAACAATATTACTTTCAGCAAGGTTTCAAAGGTTCATCCCTGCTCAGTAGATCAACGCTTTAGTTCAAGTCATATATTAAAAAAAAAAGCCAATGTATGCCTTTGGGGCTTTATCATACATTTATTCTTTCTTACATTAATCCACTGGTTTATTTACATATTGCTAACACAATTATGTGATGTGGATATGCATGTGTGAGTTTGCACGGCAAGCTCCAAAGACAGTTGTTTTCTTCCCAAGTCTGCTGACATCTGTGAAAGCTTTTTATGGGGGTCTAGAGTCTACTATATGTGAATTGCAGTTTTTCCTACAGTGTGCAATGGCTGAGTAGGACTTAATTTTAGCCTAGGAGATAAATGACGGTGAGGACAAATCAAGTAAAGTGATGATGAGGAGGGGTTTTCTAATCGGGAGGATTCTGCCAAAAGATCCTGGAGGCATTTCTTATAAAGTGTATAAAATATGTACAGATATTATGTGATATTTTCACATGGGGTAGTCAATAAGGTGGGGAAATGATTAGGCTACAAAGATGTTGACCCCGAGGCAAATTTTGATTATGGCAACATAAGGTCAAGTTGTGCCTTGGGGTTGCATCCAAACCACAAACAGCAAAAATAAATAAAAATAAAAAAGCGTTTGACTTGATATGAAAACATTTATCCTCAACTGAAAAGCAGATAAAATATTTTACTTTCTGCTAAAAACAAATTTGAACTGAGCTCAGAAGTCACACGCTGTGTAAACTTGATCTTGACAAATAAAAGCTGTCCTTATTAAAACTCGAGGAGTTGTTGCAATAAGTTACTGGTCTCCACAATCTTGTTTATCACAGTTTTCAGGGATGCCTTCGATGCCTGCTCCTGTTAATGTGATAGAGTGTGATGGCTATGCAGCCAGCCACTGATAAAAATGACAGCTGGAGAAAGCCTTTACTTGAAATGTGACATTCTCATGACAGTTAAGTTTGCATTCTGGCAGCTTAACACTGCTTTAACACCAAGTATTTCACACTTGCGCTGCCCACCTCCACGGATCTCCATTATTTTAGAGCACTTGCCTGCCTGCTGAAAATTATTTTTCTCTATTTTCTTGGCACCATTGACTTCCTTCTGTTTTCTGCTCTCCATCTAAAACATGATGTGTACACTACTACTGGACTAAGCCAGGATAACCAAGGTAATGAGATGAGCCGCACAGTTTTCACTCCTGTAGTTGATTGGGACATCAAAAGTGTGTTTGTGTGTTTATGTGTGTGTGCATACTTATGGTGCTATCTGTGTGCTAAAATTTTTTAGCTTTAAACTGTGGTGAGACATTTCTATGTTGTGAGGACACTTGGGCTGATATTCACAGCCTTAAATTACCACTAGAGGGTCAGGCCATGGTTTTAAGTTAGGGTTAGATTGGAGTAATTAGAGTAAGGGTCAGGTATAGGTATTTAGTTGTGATGGTTAAATTAGGGGAAGGGGCTGGCAAATGCATTATGTCAAAGAGGGTTCTCACAAGGATTGAAAGACAAGTGTGTGTGTGTGTGTGTGTGTGTGTGTGTGTGTGTGTGTGTGTGTGGAGAAAATGAGCACAAGCTCTGACTGCTCAGGCAACAGAAAGCACAATATTGTTTGTTAGCCCGCAGTAATCAGGCTGAATTGTTACTAGCCCACTGGGATTTCTTTCAATCCTCCAGATTACCACTACACCACTGACAGCAGGTATGAAAGCAACTGCCAAGAACTATTTCATGGAGCCAGTTTTTTTCGGTGCAAATTATGTTTGTTTGGGCTGGTCTTTTTATTCTAAACATCGTCATTTCTATGTGCATCATATTCTGAAATCACTGAAAGAAGCTAATAGAGCTGAGGAGAGGACAGAGCAGTGTCAGTGTGATGAGATCACCCTCACAGTGTGAGTGTCAAGTGCAAAATATGTGTCAACCTCACTGAGAGTCCTCAGTAATAGTCTGGTTTGCTTCTGTCACCAGGCAAGATAGGAACATGCTACAGCACACAATCAGGACTGGTGCTGAAACAATTCATTGACTAATAAATCTGTCAGAAAAACAGGGAAAAAAGTTGCTTATGTGATGATCAGTTTATCCTTTCAGTCATTTATAAAGAAAAAGTGCCAAACCTATGCTAGTTGCAGCTTTTAGTTTGCCGATTTGCTGGTTTAATCTGTTTTGTACTCTTTTAAATTTAATATCTTCAATGCAAATGTGTTTCCTGGAGTTGACTTCCAGATATTATTGTCTATGACTGCTTATCAGGATTTTAGAGCGATTCATAGACCAATCAACTGATTGATTAATCTAAAAACAATCAACTGAAACTAAAACTCAGCCTCATAGAAAAATACTTAGCAGTAAGAGGAGGAATCATTAATATTCCCTCACAGCTTCTCATTTTATCGTTGAATTATTTTGTGCTAGCAGGTGCAGACAAATTAGAATAACAGCGAGTGCATACATTAGAACTTCGGAATAAATTCATACACCAACAATGTTTTTCACCAGTTGGTCGACTCACTGATCTTTTGTACCTGCCTGCAAGTGCCTCTTGCAATTAATTTAAACCAGGCTGAAGGACTTTTTTATTTAAAGGACAGGCCTGCAGGAGTGGTGGTGGGGGGGCTGGTTAGTTACAGGCGGATACACTCATGTTCACACCTGGGAGCTGCCATGAATGGCCGCACTCTTGTACTTTTGGCTACCGAGCAGTTCAATTAGAGCAGTTGGGGGTTAAGTACCTCGTTTAATGGCACATCAACAGTAGCGACTGATGGTGGGAAAAATACAATTTATTTATTTTCCCTGTCATTATATACTCAGTGGGAGGTTCAAGGAGGTGACCTTCATGATGCAACCTCTCTCCTCTAACCTCAAAGCCAGCTCTAGGTTTCTCTCTTACCTTCCTCTGTGTTTTTTCTCACACTCACACACGCACACATATATATACACCCACAATGCATCCCCCATCAACTAGTACTTCAAAAGGCTGCATTGCTGCAGTTATTGGTTCCTGTGTTTTGGCTTCTTTGCCCTGAGAGATTAAAAAGCTAAAGAACCAGTTGTGTTTATATCAAAGATTTTTCAGTCTGTCTGTCAGTCAGCGAGGTCTACAGAGTCAGTACCAGAGAGAGAATTCTGCAAACAAAGAGATGTACATCCCTTACCTTGCACTGAGCATCACACCAAAACAAAACAACAATCGAATCTTTAAGGATATTTTCCCTTTTTCTTTTCGAAACTAGGAATCTATTTTTCTGGCATCCCACTGAGCACAAGACGTAATACAGCTAAATACAGCTCTGTTTTTCTTTCTTTCTTTGTCTCTTTTTTTCTTGGCATAGCCCAGTTTTAGACCAAACAGAAAATACATTACAGTTTGTAACAATGCTTGATCATCTGTTAAAATAATGAAATTATAATTAACATAAAACCATAAAATAGCTTAGGGTGATACATCAATCCAGCATGTTGGCAGAGTTTCTACTCAATACTTGCACAAAATATGATCTAGTCATTTCTCATGCTGTACTCTGGTGGATTAAGCTGAATTGTTAGCTGCTTTTTAGGTGGATTGACTTTCTACATACCATGTCAATGAAAGTCTGACCTAATTGCTAACGTGCCAGGACATCTGAAAAAAGTGTAGGCTGCAAAGCATTATCCATTATCCTCACATTTTAAGAGAGGCTGAGAGGAGGGATTACAGCTTCCTAATCTCTACAACACAAACAGTGTACATCCAAAAAAGCAGGAGTATGTTTTTATGTGCGTCTGTGTGTGTGTGTGTGCGTGTGTGTGTGCTTGAACCTGTCTGCACTTGTGTGTGTCTGGGTCCCTCACCTTGTCAGCCATAATCATAGAGGAACCTCCGTGAACTCCCAGGACAGGAAGTTGAGTCTGAACGGAGAGGAAGTCAAGGATCTGGGCAATGGCCTCCTGATCGGTGCCATCGGCAAACACAATGCCATGGAGACGAGTGCGTGACAAAAGCTCACACACCTTGGGACACAGTAAAACAAACTTAGGTGTCTAAAAAGACTGTGAGTGTGTATGTTTGCGTGTGTGTGTTTATGACGTGATGTGACACCATAAGCATTATACTGGTTAAATTTTAACTTGCACAGCATTTCTCACCTGTGTTATGACAGACTTTGGGTCAGTCTGGTTGATCCTCAGTATTACCACAGAGACATCAAGAGCATCATCAGGGCGCCGAGGTGGACGGAGCTGCTGATCAGAGACATGGCGCGTCTGGCCCATGATCACACCTACACTGAGCCCTGGAGGCTTCTGGGACACCACAGGCACCATCATCTGGGAGAGTAGGAGCAACATCCAGCCCACTACACCCATTATACCCTAAAAACACAAACACAAACACCACAAATGTTGCAAAGTCAACACACAAGGTTAAACAATATTTATTTATTTAATTTGACAGTTTTTGCCTGCCACTGGTAGCCTTTCACAAGCAAACGTATGACAATCTGCATGTGTGCACTGGCTGTTACTCACACAGTAGATAAAGTCTTTCATGAATGGTTCACATGTGCAAGCGTCCTTGAGCAAGACAATGAACCACAAATTGATCTTAATGCTAAGACAAGCACGTAACTGGCTGCCACAATGCTTCAGTGTGTGAATGGGTGAAAGAAAGGCAAACTCATTCAAGTGCACTTTAGATAAAATCACTATGTAAATGCAGCTGTTGTCCTTTTACTGTGTTGAAACGTATGTTCAGCTATCCTTGTATGTTATGGTCTCAAACTGTCAAGGTAAAAAATTTGTCCATAATATGTACATAAATCTTGAAAATCTTATCAAAAAATCCATTCAGAATATATAAATCCTTTATAGTATTTTTTAATGCAACTAAAGAGGTAAAAAGGAGGGTTTATGACAATTGTCTCCTATTATGCACAAAATATTGTGAGTAAATGCCTGATGGAGAAGGCATTTTACTTAACTTTAAGAACACTCACAAGATTGAACTTCATTTGCAGCAAAAGAGGAAACCACTTTTACTTTATCATTTGCATTCATCTAAGACTCAACTAATACTATTTTATGTTTTTGTGTATATGATTACACGTTCATTTATTCATTTCGTCTTAGAGGACCAAGAGACCTAATAATCTGTAATTGTTTCAGGGATTCGTCTGCGGCCCTCAGGATATAAGGACCTTGTGTATTCCAAACGCAGTACATGCTGTAAAATGACCCACTGGCTTGTATTCGTCTTTAATAAGGACTCAGATATGTGACTGGAATCAGATTATTAGTGCAAGTCAAAGTGAAAAAATAAGAATCATGATATGAGCATGCCAATAACAAACCTAACAAACTCTCTGATGTTTACAGTTCAGAAGTCATTTAATCCAGTTTCAAGGCAAAGTGGTTGCCCATCAGAAGACCAGAGTTAACCTCACCTTACCTTTGCTTTACCGCTAATCGAGCATCATGAGACGCCCTTCAACTCTCTTCCACTGTCTTCCTTTATTTGAACATAATCTATGCCTGTGGGCAATGTTCAGAGTAAAGTGCCAGCTATTAATGGATAAAATAACCCTGAAATAAATGTAATCTGATTTTACCCCAGTCATTTGGGGAAACTTTCCAAATTGCTGAAGGCACACAAGTGTCTGAATCAATCAATAACATCACTCAGATAAAAAATAACATTTATTTCAACTCTATTCTGACCAAATTCCAGGCTAATACAGCAGAGTTTAAGCTCCTGTTCTCGGTTCAGCTTAGACTGAGCTACCTTTTCCTGTAATGTGAGCAGATCTAAGAGAAGCAGATGAGGAGAGGAAATGCAGTGTGAAATGCCTTGGGCTGAATGAAAGCTAATGAAACCATGATGCAAATGCTACGTTGCATCTCAGCCAATTTTTTACACCACCACAGTCCAGCAGAGCTGAAAAACACCCCAGGAAGAATCATCATGACCATAAAATTAACCTACTGTCTCTATATCTCTTCATACTTCCCTCATCAAGTTTTTTTGACTTCATACCCAGTGTATGCTTATTGTTATTATTAATTCATTTCCTCCTAATATAATTCATTTTTAGCTTTTTTTCTCTAATTCTGCCAATCTGTCTTTCCAGCTGGGTTAGTGTGTGTATCTGATCCATGTCATCTCACACCCAGTCTAATCAGGCCAGTTAGCCAAGTCAGTACTTTCCCAGCTTGCTCTCTCTGCCCTGGTGCCCACAGACTAGCCTGCAGCTCCAGCAGCACTTAGCATACGCCGCTAAATCACACACCGCTACACTCCTGTCCCAGAGAATTAGTGTCAGCTCCGACCAATGGGAAAAGATTACACTATCTTTTCCTGGAGTTAGCATCAGAGCTAACATAACTGGGAGTCAGAGAGTGCCGTGCCACAGCTTCCAAAATGGTTAATGTAGCTGGAAAACTCTGGGTCACTGAGTGTTCTTACTGTCTTACAGGATTTGCATTTGTGCCTAAAATCATATCCGCTGACTCCTGTGATGAGCTTCTAAAAAAGATGTAATAAGGGGGCGACTGTTTCCTACTGTGTTTGCATTTATGCTAATATTTCCATGAAACTGAAAATTAAAGAGAAAATCTTACTAATGTTACAATATTCATTCTGTCAATGCTAAAAAGGGTTTAATAGCTGATTTACTGTAATTGTAACTGTAAAACTGACAGAGAGCTTTTTGCCTGTGCCTATTTAACATGCCTCTTAATTTAAAAAATTTGCCTCTGAGCAGCAAGTAGGCTTGTCCAAAACTGTTATTATTTCTCAGCTTAAGTTAATGCTAGATTTGTAAAAATGATGTTGCTGTCAAAGCTAGAAACAACACACCCGGTGCTCAAACCGGAGCTGGCATTCAGAGGCCCTCAAGCTGCTTCAATGACAATGAATCAGAGGATGTCTTTGTGCACAGTGTAACACAACCCATACTGATTTTCCTCGGATATAAGCACATTTTTTGGTTCAACAATGTTAGCCCTAACTCCGATTAAATAAAGCTCATGTGGGTGTAATTGCTTAAATCTATCAGTTCACCATTTCTTTCTTTCATTCATCGCCAATGAAGCAGCTCTACACAGAGTCTCTAGATGACAACACAAATTAGGCTTGCGATTATGTGGGCCTTGTTTTCCCAGTATATCTTAAAGTGATACTCCCTCTGAAACATGTCTTTAAAAAGAAAACACTTAACCCCTGTATGCTTGAAATGTGTTTGCGAAAGTTTGTAGCTTCCTGTTTCCTCAACAGTTATTATGAGCTAAACAAATTCAATAAGTTTCAATGGAATTTACCAGTGACCAGTTTTCACTGTGGACAATAAAGCATCAAAGCATCCATCAAAACTTCAAAAACTTTTTAAACTACTCCCTTATTTGCTATGATGTGATAAAATCCACACATTTTTTGTTGAGAAAATTACTTCAAGGCTACAGTGGTAACATCCATCACGTGAAACTTCTTTGTGTGACGTTTCCAAAAAGTATCTTAATATGTCACAACAACTCCTGACACTGCTGTGTCCTGTCTCATTTTTATTCCTATTTTTTACATTTTCCCTGACTAATTATCTGCTCATTTATCATTAATGATCTCAATGTAAAATTAAAAGATGCTCAGTGTAATGTGAGAGCTAGATGTTGAATTATACAATACAATATACAACTGGATACAGCTGGAGTGTTGAGCTCCTGGAGAGGAATTGGGCTAGGTAAATTTTTCTATACAAACTACAATATAACAAGTCAATGCTCTTTATCTTCCTACTGGCATGTCACAGAGTTTTTTTTTTAAACTGAGTGTCTCGCTAATGTGTTCACAGACAACATATTTTAATCATTTACAGTCAAAATAGGCAGTCCTGCAATACACGATCCATTCACAGAGACTAAAGCTTGGTTCAACCTGTTTAGGTCCATGTTTATGCTGGCAGCTCTTGGTTAAGGTTAGGGAATGATCATGATTCTCATTAAATGTTAAAAAATAATCTTGTATCTCAAGCCACCGCTGGATTTTCTGCATCAAAACAGACCTTGTTCTTTCCCTAACCCTAACCAAAGAGCTTTTGTTGCCCAAACCTTTCCATGGTCTGGATGCAACATCTGAATTCTGGTGTCACCATCCTGCATTTTTACTATGCCTGCCGACTCATCAGCAGTATGTAAATATAATGTTTCATTCACCTAATAAAACTGTCTCTAAAGTATAATCCAGGCAACCATTACATTATTATCACAACGTAAAGTGTTTATAAAAACAATTACACCCCAATACCCCATTTTTTATCATAGTTACTACTCTCAGTTGCAATTTGGTTTGTTAATCCCTGTAATATTCAGTTCCAGACTTTGAGTGTCAGGGCAGATTTATGTACATATTTGTGCTCACAATCTGCATGAAATTAGCGTCTGATTTAAAGCAGTAGCTAATTATCAGTAACTAGGACTGTCTTTTAGGCGCATTCTGCATATAAACAAGATCTCAAAAGATGCAGTTCTGCAGTGAAATGGTGATGTGATTGGGTAATAAATCATGAAATCAAGCCCAGAAAAAGACATCAAATGTAGTCATGTTGAAATTATAATTCCCATTAAATAAAACTTGAACTTTCCAAATATTTACTAAGTCCCCAAATGAACTTAAACTGCAACAATAATTTGGGGTCTTTTACGATAAAATATTCTATGGGTTGATAAAACCATTAAAGTTGCATCTGTAAAAACTCAATGTCAATGCAGCTACCACAAAGCCACAACTCTCTGCCTTACATATGTTTATTTTAAAAAAGTGCAATATTGAGTGTCTTTCATTATTATTTCTGCATGACTTTTCTTTCTAAGAAGCTGTCACTCTAATTTCTAAATAATTCACTGTAGTTCTCCCACACGTTTCTGCTGTCATGGTGATTTTTACAGAATGCAGGGTTTTTGATTTTGTCTCCTACAGCACAACCCTTGATATAACATTTCAAATCAAATGCAAATGCATCATTGAGGCAATAATTTTCTCTTAAAAACTGACCCTGGAATATTGGGTGAGCCTTAATAAATGTACCAGAATGTGCAGTCAACCATAATCATTGAGTCTCCCTCTGTTATGTGTGCAATCCTTCTTTAATGCTAAATGCATTTGCATGAAGAGAAGAGGCACACTTCACTGATCACACGCAAGCTATGTCCCAGATCACATGCAAACTGTGCTTCCGGGCCGGTGCACCTGTTAGATAAATAACATGGACATCAAGTGAATTTTATGTTGTCTAGTGCTGTCAGGTCTGCATTTACTAAAAATGTAACTTGACAAAATTGGCAGAGTCAGGGATGTAGTCTTTAGTAGCTAGAAGCCACAGCATAATGTGTGTTTGATGCTTATACAAATGCATGATCTGCAAGGAAACTAGTGTGTATGCATCAGAGGGAAATTTATAAAATGTAGATTTGCTTTTTTTCTGTTGGTGAAATGTTGTGATGACTGATTGACGATTCTCATTTTAGTAAATTTGTCATTTTTTGGTTTTCAAATACAAACAGATATAAGCTACAAGTGAGTCAGAGTTTAGGGTAGATAGAGCATCAAGAGAAGATATAAAAGAAAGTTGAAGATGCAAGGTACACTTATCCCACTCTTGGTTTGGACTTCATGTCTCTTTTTAGAGATGAGCATTACAGTGTTATGTTTGTTGGCCACCCACCTTTATTGTTTCTAAGTTTTATTTGGCTGCACTAGTACTGTGAGAAGTTAGCCAAGCTTGTCACATTACCGGACAGACTGTGCTACGTTGTGTCTCAGTTTGATAAATAAATTAAATTACATTGCAGATGGTGGTGAAAAATGTTTTAAAAGGTGTGTAATCCTTAAAAAAATGTGCCTGCTTTCTGCATAGTTTTTATTTTAAAAACTAAAGAAGTTTGATTTGTCTCCTTCAGCAATCGTTTTGAATCATTTCAACAAAATACATTAACATTTTTTAAGATAAAAGACAAAAAATACTGCAGCGTCACTGTTGGTACACATTTTATAATATAAGTATATAGTATGTTTGGACACAGTGTATGTGTAACCTAGGACATTCACACACCCACACGCATACACACACACCATGGTGAGACCAGAAATACTAATGTGTGACTGATAGGAGCAGAGCTGCAGAGAGTCAGTAATGTTTCGAGCATGCAGTAGTGGCGGCTGCCTGCGGTAAGCACGTCAGATATGGTCTGTAGTCGGTAAACCATGACATCTCCCTTCATCAAGGTAGGATGAAGTACATTTAGGAGTTTTTTAATACATTTCTAAAGGGATTAAAACAGGATCATTAGACACAGTGAGGAATCAAATTTTTTAAAGAAAATACAAGGCTGCCAGTGGGCATCTTTCTTCAAAATAAGGAATATGACTTTTTGGGGGGTTTTTACTGAGAAAGACTCCTCAGAGACAAAGCTGGAAATCTGTTGAGGACAATTATATGTAATTTTGTGAGATTAAAATTTTTACACTAAAAACACCAGTTTGTGAGTTTAGGGTTTATGATATGTACATAAACTTTGTGACAGTGTTAACACGAAGAAAGAAAATATTTAGTAGGAGGCCTGTTCACACACCACACACACATACATGTATACTTTCCACTACATTAATGAGTTTAAATCATGTCTAATAATGACAGCTGCACATTTAACTACTTTTGACTAATGAAAATTATATTCAAAAATTCACAAGAAATAATGTACTTGCATATATATTCACACTCTGTGGTACTGGTTACTGTTCTGATGTTAACTTCAGTTATAATTATCTTGACAATATATACCAAGTGATAGTTACACTTTTGCAAATTCTTTTTCTTTAGGAAAATGCTACTTTATCAATACACTTAAGTTATAGGTAAATACATTGAGGTTAGTGTAAACTCAGTGTAATTTTGTACTTCAAGTAGATACTGCAGCTGTAGTCTTGAGTATACTGAGCAATTTTATACCCAAGCTAATGGAATTAATTGTGATACAAGTTTTAGGGGGTACAAACCTGTCACAGATTAACCAGTAGAGTGACCTGAGCCTCTGCCAATCACTGGTGGAGTCCCACAAAGCAGAGTCCAGGGTTTCCATCTGTGTTTGCTTTATCCAGTATTAATTACATGAATTTGGCCTGTTCAGCTCTTTGTTTATACATCCTGATTATTCAGATATTCTGAAGCTGATGTTATAAATATAAGAATCTGAATGTCACACAAAAAGATCAAATGCATCTTGTTGAGATCAAAGATTGGGGTCAGGACTTTGACTTGGACATCAAGATAAGAGGGTGAATCAATAGTTTGCCAGTTAATTGAAATTACTGAACTCTGCATAATAGTGGTAGGCCTACTAGGTTGTCTGGTGATTTAAAAAGGTCTGCTTTCTCTCTTCTGACAAAGAGCTTTGTAGGCAAAATAAAGAACAGAGTTAACATCTTCTTACATAGCTAAATACATGCAAAAGTAATGACAGGAAAACAGTGACAAATGTGTGAGACTCATGGAGCTCCACATGCCTTTGTGAGTGAACCTACAGAAATAACAGCTCTTAAATAGACATAGTTGTTTGTGGAGTGTAAAAGATAGCAGCAGGATATTGTTAACAATTTTGGACAAGTTTCCTCTAATCTTTAATCAGTCAGTTACTGAGCATTACTCTTAAAAATAAGTCTTTTCTAATTACTAATAACTAAGCAGCAAAGGTAGTGTGATACACTTCCATTACTTTATCTCTGTTACCCACTACATCTCAGCCGAATGTGCCCTTGAACAACTCCAAATCTTCCACACCCCCACACCACACCTTTCGTGTTGACCACAACTAGAAATAGAAAATAAGACATTACGGTTTGACACGCAGGCAGCCCTACAACTTGAAGAGATTTATCGATCTGGTGTTATTTTGTCTGTGCTGTTAATCCATGTGCTGGGCCCTCACAAAAACCTTAAAACACCAGCACAAAGTGGCAAAAAGACAAACAGGTTAGAGTCCCCCTCAGGCTTGGAGCTTGGAGTCATGCTTAGAGGTGTCAGTTCTTACACCCTCACAGGCTTCCAGTGGAGGACCAAGCACATTATCCTCAGTTAAATATAGGATTGTACATTGAAGTGCTCCCAGCCACCTTACAATTATTTAAGGAAGCTGTGAGAGGACTGGGTAGCATACCCTAACACAGGTATGACATCACGTTTTTATGTTTCACCTTTGCACTCATTGTTATTTTAATCTAAAACTATTACATAAAACTGTTGTCCTTCAAATGCTTTTTTATAGTTGTCTACAGTAAGTTTTTTTTCCCATTATCTATCTCCTGGAATAATCTGTTCATATGATTCAAACTTTATTTTTTTCTAATTCTTTTTAATGTCAGACATTTAAATACGTTTCTTCATCTTAACAAAGACGAAAGTCCATGACTTCATCTTTTATACAGGAAGCCTGATATGTTGTGTTTTATAAAGGAAGTTATACCAAGTCAAACCAAATATTTCTTCTATTGAGTCTTTTGACACCGTGCAATTTAGTTAATATATTTTAAATAAATATTGAATATTTATAGAGGCACAGCAACAACAACACACTGGATGTGGACAGATTTTCTTAGTAACTGAGAAAAAATTACAACATAGTCCATTATTATTTACAACCCTTTTACCTCAAATAGTAGTAACACAAAACAATAAAATGGTTTCGATTCAAAGCAATTTCAGTGCATCACCTTTGAATAATCCTAATAAAGGTGCACTTTTAAATCATACACTTAAATATGCCTTTTCTGACCTGGGAGCACCAGGCTTTGTATTTTCCAGAGATTGCTCTGCATTTACTTAAGCTCAGTGTCTATCATTATCCACCCACAAAGACATTGAATTGCAAAACACAAATGTTTGTTGTCTTGATTTGACAGCAGAATATGGCGAAAAGGTCTTGTTTGAAATATCACATTTTTCCTTGTTTAACACTGATGTAAGTTGCGGGTGCCTTCCTGCTTGTCCTCGATAAAACCGCCTGCCTGCTAGACACAGTCTTTTAACAGCCCAACAGCCTTTTTCCACATCAAAATTTCAGCAATGCAGAAAAATGTGTGTACATGTGGTAGGGGTACACACTTTCTACCAATTGTGTGATTGTTTTTTTTTTTTTTGTGCTTGGGGTATGTGTGGAACCAGGGGAACAGAAAACGTCCGCTAGAGTTCTGTCATTCATATTTTATTGGTAATAAATATGAATAAACAAGGACAATGCCAAACACCAGAAAGGACACACTCCTTTATTCACTGGGGGACTGCATTGTGTCTTTTTGTAGCTGCGTTTGTGTGTATGTCTATGTCGGTGTGTCTGTATTTGACTTTGAGGGTATTTGTGTGTTTTATGCCGCAGGATGTGAAGCAAGAGAAAGACACAACCCCTGTGGAGGAGACTTAAAGGTATAGGTGGGGCAAGAAAGGGGATGAAAGGGCAGGGAAATAAAGTTATTATGAAATCATGCCAAGGTTAGAAAGTGTGTAGTCTTTCAGGCAAGCTGTTTGTTTCCTCAGAGAGATGGAAAGAGGCTGTAATGTAAAAAAGCAAACAATTCCACTTTATTTAACATAAGAGCTGCACTTGACTGTGAATGCAATGTGAAGGTGGTTTAATTGTGAAACCTAAGAAGTGAATGTTTGTCTGTATAAAAATATGTATAAAAACAAATATGTTTTTGGCCCTGAGCTTGCAATTTACAGATTTCATTGTTCAAGTTCGGAGAATTTGCTACATGACCAACTTACACAGTTGACCTGTATTAATCAAAAACTGTATGTTAAAAGTGTAGTTGACCCACTCTCCAGGGTTATGAGAACACAGCACAGGATGATGAGCCGGGACTAGGCCATCCTTATGAATATGTGATGTGATTTTTCTTGCTTTCAATTATTGAAGGACTTGAAACATTAAAATGACACAGGCTGTTGTAAACAATCATCGGTAAGCCTTTTTAGACAATCTGATGTAATGATGGAATAAATTCTCTTTTAATTTTTAACCAAAAAACTGAATTTGTAATCATTTTAATGCATGACTACTGCACTACTCCCTCACTACTCCCTTGAACAATCTATTATTAATGAAAGTGAAGACATTTATTAATCCACTAAATTTCTGCGATTGCTGTTAATAAATTAAGAAAATAAAAGTAGTGATATGACATTTTTTTAGCCAGACACATTTTGAGTGTGCAAGTATCCATTAAACTACTGACATTCGAGTAGTTCTTATATAACATCATAGAAGACTGTTTGTGCAGCTGTATTTAAAATTGTTGTGGTTCCGTTATTTACAACATGATGGTTATATGTTGCAGTATTACTGAATGCAACATTACTAGAAAATTGATTGATACTTTGATGTGGATAAACTGTAAGACCGATACAGTGAATCAGTTAGCAAAAAAATGTAAAAACGTTGCCATAAAGCAGCTCACTGTTTCTTTCTTTTACCATCAAAAGTCTAAACAACCAGAAATATTTAAGAAATAGATATCACAGGATAAACATTATGGCAACATCTAATTTTTGTAGGAAGTACAATTCACCAACCAGTAAGAGTGAGACTGATTTGAAAACATATTAGAATAATTACCACTTAGAGATGGGAGCGGGCATCTCTTATGCTCATGGTTGTCATTAATTAAGACTTCAATAGTTTATTTCAAATCCACTGCTGATAAAGCCCGAGAGAGAGCTAAAACACTCCATCTTTATATCCATCTCATCTAGCAGCTGCACCATTTTATGATCCTATCACTGTTTTTTAAAAGTCCTGACAGAACATTAATGTAAAGGAAAGATCTACTCCACAGTTTGTTTCAACCTAAAAAAAGTAATTCCTGAAATATTACCCTTTAAAATTATTTAGGTTGATGATCAAGTCATACTTTTGATTACAGCCTTCCCAAAGCCTCCAATGTGGGACCTGTCCTTGATCATACATCTCTGGGCACTACTGTGTGGTCAACATATGTTTTTTGATGTGTTGCTCATGGCTGTTAAAAACTGTGCTTGGCAGGAGGAGACAGAAGCTTCAAATGTTCCCACATCACCAGATGCCCAGTCTGGCTGAAACAGCACCTGTCACCAGCATGGAAGGGGGCTTTATACCTGGTGTAATATATTTTGGATGATTTGTGGATGTTTTGGGAATATTTTTGGCCACTAAATCTTACTGCCTGGCAGAATTCTCAACAAGATCATGCAGGAAAAAATAATATAAAGTGACCGCAGGCCTACGTACTAAATCATGGAGTGATCAAGTTCCTATTCATGTGGAAATCAAATATAATCTTATATGATGATGCCTCAGGATCCAAATAAACACAGAATCAAGTGCACTCTGGTTGACTTCAAACATAAAAATCTTTTAGGATCATGTTATACTTTGTGGGCAATTATTAGCATGCAAATGTGCTTCACATTAAGAAACCAACAACACATACTGCAGGTTTTTAGTTTTTGTTAACATATCTATTAAACCACTGTGTGTCCCCAAGGTGAGAAGCATAAATATATCTACATACATATAAATATACATATACATTTATATAGACTGGGGTTTTATAAAAATTGCTGTTATTAACTTAAAGACCATTTGATTGATTAAGTAGTAAGTTATAAAGCTGTTTTTGAAATCACAGCACACAGTGCTTCACATGTGGATGAACATATTAAAAAAAACAACAGCAAAATCAATGAAAGCAGAGTTGGAGCCTGAGGAAGTCTTTTAGGTGCTGCAGTTGAACAGATTGAGACAAGAAAGGGACCCTCGACAGAGGCGACTGAAGTAAAAGAAATAAAAGCATGAATGACTTTTATGAAACCAACAATAGATAAAATAATTTAATCATAACAACATTACATTGTTGGGTCGATCTAATGGATAGGGCAGGGTTAAATTCAATCTGTACAGCTACATCTGCAATATGTAAGACTTGGCTACCTGTTGAAGGTCACATGAACCAATAGGGGGGTGGAGTATCACCAGAGTAAACACTATTTGCTGCATACTTTACTCTTTGCAGTATCTATCTATTGTTGCAGCTACTTATTGAACAAAAGAATCGTGAAGCGAAAGAGGAGTGAGTGGGATGTCAAATGGAAAATCAGCATGTGGATCCAGAAAATTTTCACATCTAACTCGATGAATCAGGATTATTTGATTGTTGAAACAATTGAAAGAAGAACTATTATAGTGAGTTTTAATTTTACTCTCTTGAGTTTGAATCAAGTGTGTTTTACAATGCGTTAACAAGGCATATAAGCTCGCCTTAGGGCTGTTTCAGACAAGAGAAGCATTCACCGCAGGTTTGTGCAGCGGTGTGGGAGTGTCAGCAAAATTGCAAATGCAAATTAAGTCTTTGTACTCTCTTGTGGCAATGTTGTTCATGTCTGTTTGGTCTAATAGGCTGATCAGCTGATTGATGTGACAAACTTGTTGTATTTGTCTGGAGGTTGACTGTGCTTCAACTTCCTTTTTTGAAACCCCTGCAGTACGCACTGTCGCAGCATAAACAGACTACTCACAGTAAAATGATTAAGAGAACTTGCATTTGCAACTTGCACTTAAATGTCTGGTGTAGTCAGAATAAAGCCTTTTTATGCAAAGAGAAAATCAAATTTAAGCTTATGTTCTATTTTTCTACTCAGTAAGAAATAACATGTAAGAATTTCCCTTCCTTGAGATTTGTGAGGCTACTGTTTATTATTAGAACAAAAAAGGTAAAAGAGCTTGTTAAAGGCACTGAACATTGCTGCATTCATGCAGCTGAAACTGCTGTGGGGGTTGCAGCTCAGCTACACTATCAGACTAACAGACTATTTTGAGGTACAAATTGGTAAAATAAGATTGCCAGTGCTAGCTGGTTAGCATGCTAACTCCATTAGATATCTCTGTATAACAACACAAAGATGCCATTTACATTATGTGAAAATGTAATTTCCTTATATTCTGTTCTGAGGTTATGGCAGAATAATAAATGTTGACTAAAAGGCATGAAACTGTTTCCATAACAACAGCTAAACCTAGAGTGTCTGGATGACCATATGGACCCTGTACATTTTAAACACTGCACTTTGTATTCTGATTCATTGCTACAGATTGGGTAAAAAGATTTGATGCAGATTTGAACACAGTTTCAGCAACACTCCAAAATGTTACATATAGCACCTTTAAATTCTTGCATACAAATTACTTATTTCACCTTTATAACCCTTTCCAGAGAAGGAAATCACCCCAACAATTTGAAAGGTCACCTGCAGTAATTACACTCTTCGCTTTTCAGGATGTCTAAAACAAACCCATTATAGAAAGGTATAGATGACCTCTTTCTTTCTGAAGGGAAAATAAGTGGAGCCCATGTAGCTGCATTACTTTCCTGGAACACACCTTGTCTGCTCCTTGTCTGCTTAATTTGCATGATCGCAGAAATGAGACAAAATACTCCAAACAATATGCACACTGGCCCAAAAAGCATTTTTCCACAATGCAATTACCAGTTAAGAGCAGAGCTAAAATGGTGAATACATGAGAATGACAAACACCCTGAAAAAATTCTTTGTACAATCAGAATTTGATCTTTTTGCTCAAGTAACAATTGCAAAGTCCAGTCTAACAAACACATGCTCTATGGACACAAATACACAAATGCATGAGAAAGCCTGCAGAGACTACTTTGGCATACATAGCAAGTAAGAAACTTTTATGGAACAAATGGGCCGCAATGTTGAAGCAAAGTACTCAGTTTTTCTCGCTTCACAGGAAGAAATTGGACCAGACTGGTGTTGGCCAAAATTTAAACCCCCTGCAGTTGTAGCTGAACTTGTGTTTCTGTCTTGAGACTTCACTTAAAAAAAGGGACATTCTTACACACAGCTCCCAAAACAACAGCAATGAGGAGGTTTATGGTGTCAAATTAAGCTTAATGTTGTAATTGAAAACACACATACACAGAGTATGAGTTTCATTTTAACCAAAGTTACTTCATTTAAATGTCTGCCAATGTTAAGCATGAGCTCCTTAACAAAACAAGTGTTTTTGGCCTGTAACTCTTGAATTCATTTACAACCTTTTCCCCTACTAACAACAATTTTAAAAGAATACCTTTTTAAATCAGAGTCAATGTTTATGTCAACACTCTTCCTAAAAGTTAGATAAAAATGTATTTTTAAATTAAATGCACATTTGATAAAAAATAGTATTGGGAAGATGCTGAGGAGTTTTTTCCTGTTGTTGTTGTTGTTGTTCTGTAACTGACTGATTAAATTCCTGATGGACTTAACATTATTGGCACAGTTAATGCTGACGTTCTTTTCATAATACAGCTGATGGCCTATCAAGAGAATTTCAATAACTCTTCACACCCTCTTTTGGAAAGACAATAATGGTGCTACAGGAGAATATAATACATCTGCTCTAACAAGTACTACTGTTGTTTACGAAAACACCTACTGTGCATTACTGTGCATGCACTGTGTGTGGTAATATCTAAATAATTGTAAAATCTCTATTAATTGTCTCTGTAATTTATTGAGCTTATTGGGCCTTGATGTACATAATACATAAAGTGGAGTAATGAGCACTTTTTAATGAAATCAGTCCCTAACAATGATCCCTTTTGGACACCAATGGAATTGTGAAATAGTACTGATATCTTTGTGTGAATGATCTGTTCTTCATATCCAAGAAAAACTGAATTAAATTGGATTTAGAAATTGGATTTAGAATGCTAAAAAATGTTTTAAGTAGGACAGCTCTGTATCAGTCTGAACCAAAATCTGGTGTCTGCAAGAGCATAAAATTGGAATATGGGTTTTGGGTGCTAAGTTGGCCGAAATGACAGGTCCAGGCTGGCCGCACTTAGGCACCTCTTAAGCCTCTTTTTTAAGCTTGGAAAAACCCTCAGACTGACAGAGTGTAAAAGGCACCATTAAGGGTAACAACTTAGCCTCCTAAGAAGCTAGAAATGTTCTCACTCTCAGAGCCACATGTTGTGCTTAATACTTATCAATCTAATTCAAAAGAATACTATTCAAATCGACACAGTGGGGGGTTACTTTTCAAAATGAAACATCCACCATCTTGAAAGCTCAAGCTTTCAAGTGAAAGATAAATGCTGACATCAAAGGAAAGCACATAGGTGTGCACCTTTTTCCACAAAGACTATCAAAATTGGGGCTGTATTTTTTTGTTGTTAAAAGGGGGCATGGGAATTTTAAAGAGGCACTAATCAATATTTTCTGCATTAAAAAATAGTCAAATATTGGTGTATTTGTGGCTTGTTTTGATAAAATTACAGAAAAAACATCACACTGTTTCTGTTTCCTTACTCTCATCAACCTCATGAGTGGCCACAAATCTGCTTCAAGTGAGACGTATTTAGACTAAGACTCATCAGGTATCTACTGACACATCTTAAAGTAAATGCAAATGTTGCTCCATATAGCCCCATAGAAATTATGTATTTTGTAATACCATAATTTTTGCCAGCAATTAAGTCCTTTCGACATTAGATTGTTGATGATCGAAGAAAGTAAATTCTGTTACTAGCAAAGTTTAGCATACTTTGTTTTGTTTTAAACTTGTATTTTGTTCAACAAGAAAATCCTCACAAATAAACACCACTTATGATTTCTGAAGTGTAAATATGTTGTGGAATATGCTGTATAAGGCCAATATCTTTAAAGGACCTTCACCATGGTTGCATGACTTCATCGTGACCAGCACCAAGCTTCTTACTACACTATACTATACACACATTAACTCGATCGGTTGACAATTTGGAAAGATTGAGTTGAGATTATATTTAAGAGGGTGAAAGGCTGTAAAGGCAAACAAGTAGATGACCTCCAGTGTTTGGTCATGATGATGTTAATTGTCTCCAGCGACTTCTGCTGCCTCATTTAGCCACTTATTAGTAGCTACCTTTTAAAAGTCAGTTAAAAGCTTGAAAAACCACAAGTGAAGTATTTAATGCTATACTTTATGCTGCATGAAAAAAATGCATTAAACTGTCTCATGTTTGTGTTAACAAAAGACCTTATTTCACGCATCTAATGAAATACTCAATTAAAAAAAAATCAATTGACTTTGAGATGAGGGAGGTCAAACGATGTGACTCACTTCTGGGTTTTCAGACTCATTCCTGCTTACATATTCACCACAACATATAGACATTTGATCAACTTTTTAAGTTTTAAATCAATCAATAGTTTGGCTGTTCTGCAGAAGGGGATTATTCTCTGGCTCCATGCTCTCTACTCCATGGATATGACCTCTAACAACAAGGCACCAAAGCAAGCCATTTCTTGGAGCCAACAGCAGCGTACTGGCAGGACTATGGGAGGAGGTAACTCTGAAGTTGTCGGAGAATTGCTAAGTTTGACTTTTAGTAGCTAGAGGCGTGAGCTTGAGTTCGTTTTTAAAGGTGAAACGCTGTACTGAGTCTTAAACCAAGTATTCCTGTTTCCTTATTGGAAATAAGTACAAGAATGTGCTCACAAAATATAATTTGTAGTTCCTCTTTATTCTTAGCCTCCATTTAAATTTGTTTTTTAAGTCAAATTTTCAGACCCTACTTTACTGCTTGTAAAATATCGAGTGGTCTATCAAGTACTACTTTTCTCATGATCCCTAGCCATAACAAAGTAGTTTCCGTTGTTATAATTGATTTTATAGAAATAAACTGCATGACTGCCCCCTTAAAGTGAAACTAAAACATTTCAAATGCCCCCTGGTGTCAGGCTACAGTACGGATACAAAGACATGCCCCTCTGTGTTAGTACACATCAAATAACAAATAATAAGTTAAAAACAGAATTGTGTGAACAAAATGGAAGTAATGTAAATTGAATATTTAATAACAATGTTCAAAAAATAAGGCCTAAAAGTTAACATTCAATGTGTCATTGAATATCCAACATAATCCATGACAAAATCTCATATTTTACTAGATTCTTCAAAAAAACTTAACTGATACAGCATTAATTCAAACCTCATTATCAAGAATGAAAGTTCAGAAAGCCATTTTTACAGTCATACATTACATTCATCCATCTGTGACTGAGGCATGGGGGATGTGCAAGTGTTTGACATTTTAAAAAATAAATTATACTGGAGGCGCATAGGTGGCAATTTCTTGGTTAAAGCCCTGCTTGTCATGCCTCTAAATCCACCCTCAAACCACCTCTCAGCTAGGATCAAGATTGTCCTGATTTTCAGCATCAAAACAATCTGCCTTTGAGTCATGAAAAACAGAGATACAAGTTCTAAGATTGATAAAAAAGTGGGGTTTGATTTTCAAAACCAAATCCTTGCCTGAGCAAGGACAATTATTATTTTTCGGTTTTGAAAATCCCAATTTTTAGATTTATACCAATCCTATTACTTAAATCCTATCAGTAAAGTCTTGAAAAACTGGGCTGGAACTGGATAAGACTTATCTGAAATCTTGAGCAGACAGAAGCACTTAGAAACCACTAAAGACATGCTGATGCAGGTGTGTAATAGCTATAAACATTCAGTCTTAAGCCCCTTGAATGTCAAACTGCTATCCAAGGCAATGTTAGCTGAAGTGTGTAGCTGCAGGGCTGAGAATATGAATGAGAAACCAGCCTCTTCTGACTTTTTCTGCAAGTTCATTGATGAATGAAGATCAATTACGAATTAATGCTGAGAATTTTGGCAGTAAAAGTAGAAAGAGAAGACATTTTTCTATCATAAGCTTATGTAAAACACTGAATACTTGTGTCTTAAGGCATGGAACTGGTCAAATTAACAGATGTTGAGCATCATTAGCAAAAAACAGCTGCAGCCATCTTTATTCTAAAAATATAAGTTCAAAAACCTGTATTAGTCAAATCCCACTTAATATCACTATGGCTCACTAACTCTTTAAATGAGACCACCAACTGTGTTTTGATTAAATGATTAAACAGTGCACGTTCCTAAGAGGCTTTTGGGTTATTAACTTGTGTCTGAGACTGCACCATCACACATCAATATACAGAGGATCAGCAGGGGTCAAATGACTTATTATCATATGTCACTCAGTCCTTTTCACTGGTAATTGCTGGGAACAGGAATATGAAAACACTTATTTTCATCCTCTCAACTCTCATGGGCAAGGCATTTGACCTGTGATTGTATGTGCAAAGATAACAAGTGTGAAGGCGCGTCTGTTCTTACATTCTTAAACAGTAAAAATGAAAACCTGTTAAATTTTTTAGCCGCAGAAATTTAAATGTAACTACATTTTAGTGTAGGATGTTGTCTGAAAAGATTATCTGATGCAACACAGCACAGGCACAGCAGGTTAAACTGACTTTGAGGAAAGTACTCACTCAGCAGATGACAACTAACGTGAAAGGCCACACAAGGTTTGGTGGTTTGCAACCACACTACCCACGACTCCTATTTTCAAACATGCAGTTAGTCAACTTTAGTGGATACTGAACACCAACCAAAAATACCATGCAGATAAGGGGATTATTTGCTGTGGCTCTTATTTTAGGAAATGTCAACACCTCCTTCAGGACAAATAAAGTGACAAGGCAGGGCAGGAACATGCATATTCAACACGCAGGTTCTTTGGCTTTTTTTTAAAGAGTCTTCACTATTAATTAATCTGAAAGACATCATGACAATAATCTTATGGCTCAGTAATTATGTGTTGAGATCATCTGTTACTTTAAAGGTCAAGTTAATATGTTGATGGGCTATTTGTTGGGAGTTTTTAACAGTAAATGCATTATAAAATCTTGACTAAGTTCGGAAAAACTAATGGTTCAACAGAGGTAAAGATACTGTTTATCTTTTATGAAAAGAAATAGACTTCTGCATGAATGCTCTGTAAACCTTTCCACACTTGCAGGCATATGTAGATTTTGGGCTAATTTTGTGCTTAACTCAAAAAATTACTTGCACACAAGTGAAAACCAAAACACTTAGGCCAGAATGACACAGAGGAGTCTGATTGCTCAGCTTATCAGAGAAAGACACCTTGAGTCTTTGTTGCCAGCTAAGGTACAATAAACTAATGTTGGATGCTGGCTGCCATCAAAATACTCTCAAGAGGGTCATCTTTTTAAAAATAGTACAATTACATGTTTAAAGCAGCATTTCTAATAAGAGGGATTAAAAAGCTTTAACTGCAGAGAAACAGAACAGCACAGTCGCATTTCTGGCTGCGCTGACAAGCTGCTTCAAGACAATGAATTCTAACTCCAGTACCTGCTTTGCCAACAATAGAGATGGTTCAGTGCACAGCTCAGTGAGATGAATCTCGACACATAATTTCAACACTATGTCATGCTGGAACTAAAATGAGACTCAGAATATTGCATCATTGAGGATTTTTTCATTTTTATGCATTTCCTGTTTGGCTTAGTTTCAGTAGTCGGTTAATAGCAGACAACAAGAGATGAAAATACGATGCCCAGCTGAGCAGGAAAACTCTGGAGTGATGACAACAAAAATAAAGTGAAGAGAAAAGTAGGCCTACTATAAAATACAGTTAAGGTTTTAAAGGTGTTATGACATCACACCCAGAATTCATTGCAGCTTCGCACAAGATATTTATATTAATGAAGATAGCAACAGCTCTCAACGTTCCTTGCTCCCCACTCCATTGCTTTATGCCCTACAGAGTTGATCTCCTTTTGTGTCATCCCACTATTCAAGAAAATAGGCTACTGCTGAGCACATTCTCAGCCTCTCTCTCTTCAGTTCTCCACAAAACCACCATGAGTCTGGGATGGCATGAATGATAGTTTGTGCTAAATGATTATAATAATGTCCTACACACATAACAGCACATAAAATCAGGGGCATTCTGTTGCACTCCTATACTCACTTACCCCCCATGTAACATCTGTATGTGTGTGTGTGCGCGTGTGTATGTGTGTGTGTGATGGCTGCCATGTCTCTTAGAGGAGGGGAAGACACTTCGTGTGTCAGACTTGGCACGGAAAGCGGGAGGAAAAACGGAAGAAAATGTGTTTCTACAACGTGACTGCATTCAAAGCCTGAAAACTGTAATTTGAGATATGAATTCATTACACGGCCTCTCATCAGCAGCCGGGGTTAATATGATGCAACAGCGCCGCTTAGCGATGCGCACGGCTCCCTGTCTGAGCCGCTCTGACAGCGTTGTCCCCCCTGATCGCCGTCACCAGCCTTTACCAGTTCTTACCTTCGGTGTCACAAAGCGTGGCTGCTGCAGGTTTGCGGTCGCGGAGGTTTTGCGCCTTCTTCTTCGGAGTCCGTGCGGTGAATGTTGAGTTTTACTGCCGTGGTGTGAGGGCCCGTGCAGGCTGCCACCATGACCTGTCCGTTTACTGGCATTTTGGTACCTTCTCACAGCGTCAGTCAAACCAGAGGAAAAGTGTTCAAACTTGATCTGAAAAAAAAGAAAATTTTTAAAAATGATATTGCTTATTCAACTGCAACCACAAAAAGCGCAGACTTGTTGAATTTGACTCTCTTATGGAAGGACGCGCGCGCCTACAGACTACTGTATGCATATTATAGCAATAAACGTTATTACACAATGTCACATTCCCTCGTGACTCATGAGCATTATAACAGTTTAATTTCGTCAAAAACAGCTCGTTTTCCAGAGCCCCGGTGTGTTTGTACGTTTCTGTGTGAATGCGCGCGCGCTTGTGTTACGTTAGCCATATTTTGTGTGTGTGTGTGTGTGTGTCGGAGCATAAGTGCGCGTGTGTTTGCTTTTTTTGGGGGGGATGCTGAGACACGGGCTTATTGGACGAAAAGCTTGTGTGACGAAAACAAGTTAAATTCAAAGGTGAAATGGTGTACGGCGAAAGCTAGCCTACTCTCTCTCCCTCTCTTTCTCTCTCGCTCTATGTGTGTGTGTGTGTGTGTGTGTATGTGTGTGTTTCAGAGAGAAAGACAGAGAGAGAGAGAGAGAGAGAGAGAGAGAGAGAGAGAGAGCGTTAAAAACAGCCTGTGGCTCCTTAGCGAATATTCTCCTCACGCTCCTCTCCCCGGTTTCGGGCTCGTCTATGTAGGGCATGCAGCAGGTTGTGTGTCGGGGACTCGACTCGGACGAACGGAGGAGCGGAAAGAGGAACACAAACCAGTCACCCCACCACCCTGCCTCTGCTCCACTTTGAGAAGGAGAGAGTGAGTGTGCGGCAGATAATAAACCAATGAACCCCGACAATTTCTGCTCAATTTCCGTGTCATCCCCGAGAGGAGAGAGTTAGTTCTAAGCTTAGCCAAAATTATACTAATTAAGCTAACTCACCCCATTCCCGCGACACATCTCTCTAGACGGCCAGGTGGAGATGACATTGCAGCCTGTTACTCCATTCGGGTGCCCTCGGCAGGAGTGGGAATCACATACGACCCTCCTCCGTCAAATTAATCCATCAAATTCTACTCCATCCAGTTCCCCCCAAAAAACACA
>JAPZDV010000020.1:6468151-6555421 GCA_029814665.1 Acanthurus lineatus
AAATTCTCCTCCATCCAGTTCCCCCCAAAAAACACACCACCATACGGATAAATCCACCTGTCTGCCTCTGAAGACCTCCCCCCTCCACCACCACCACCACCTCTCCTGTCGTATGATGGGTAGTATTCCTCTCGGTTAAGATGTCAAACACCGTCCATTCAGCGTTGGAGACGGACTGGGAAAAGGGTTTGGGAAAAAAAAACCGTTGATGCGCGGGGATCAGTTAGACTCTAGAATCCAAAATAACCGTTGGTTTGGAATCTCCAGCAGCAGCCCCGCGCGTTCCGCAGTGAGGGCTCGTGGACAGGTCCGCGCGCCTCCTCCTCCTCCTCTCCTGTCCTCCTCCTCCTCCTCGCACCGCTCGCGGCTTCTTGGAGACTGAAGGGGGGATTCCGTCACAAATAACATCAAACACACACATATATTCACACACGCATTCTCTCTCTCTCTCCCTCTTCCTCTTCCTCTCCTCGCTCACTCACCCTCTCCCTCTGTTTCTGCCTCACGCGCTCTCCGAACGAGCACCGCACTCCAAAAAACACCCTAAACAATCTGGAACAAGTTTAAGCGGGTCGAGTTATTTTTGTAGCTTTCTGCGCCGCGCGACAGAGGTGATGCTCCGGCAGCCGACAGAGCGTCCGGGCGGAGAGAAATAAGGAAATATTCTCCGACAGTCTCTTTACCCCGCAGCCCGCCCGCCCACGCTTCGCTGGCTGAAGGTACTTACACATCAGCCTAGTTAATTAAACATATGGGCAACGGGCCTGAATGAGAGAAGGATGGTGTGTTGGAGGGGGGGGGGGAGGTGGGTAGTGGTGGGGGGTGACTTAGGTGACTTCATCTTCCTATTATAAAATATCAATTAGATATGTGGCGACTTGAGAGGGCGTGCGCCAGAGAAATTTCGCCATGCCTACGCCTCCAAAAAAGCGACTCCAACTTCGCAGCTCGTTAAAACTGATATGCCGCTTCCTTGTCTGTCTCTCTCGGCCTTTTCTGTCTCTCTGACTCCCTGAGCTGTCGCTTCTCCCGGTGCGTCTTCTTCAAATGATGAAGACGCAAGAGAGGTATGGTGCACACCATCATTCGTCGTTTGTGTTTTCACCTGGTGCCAACTGGCCAAACGGAACCGTGTGCGCGCCTCTGTTCAATCATCCGTCTATTTTTTACTCAGTGTGAGTGTGTGTCTGTGTGTGTGTGGGTGTGTGTGTGTGTGTGTGTGTGAGATCTGTGACTCTGTGACGACTGTCTCGGCGTCAGACAAGTCGCTGCATCGCGCCTCTGCTCATCAGAGCATCTACTGCGCACAGATAAAACAATTCAATATCCGCTGAACTGCTGTAACCCAATCTAGTGGTCCCCATGCAGACAACCTCCTCTTCCCAAAATTAAAATACAGATCTTCTCTATATTAATGCACCGAAACGTTTGCTGCTGATGATGTGTCATGCTTCCTCGTCAACGCCATACTTTGTTAAAAGCTATGGATGAGATAAGGGGAAATAGAGCCAATGATAGTGAATTACACAGCCTCAATTAAACATAATTAGCAGATCAAAACTGCAGCACAGGGGGTCCTCAGGGAGCGCTGACAAAGCTCCCCCCTCTCCATCCCTCACTCTGCATCTCCCTCTGAGTGTTGCCTTGGAGTCCCATTGCAGACAGATGGTGTAGATACTGCATGGGGTCATGTTAGCAGTCCAGGGATCTAGGGCTGACTGCCATAGATGAATTACACAAAAACAGCAGTTTAAGCAGACCAGAGGGCTTATTATTAAGGAACACTTCACTACCCTCCTCTACCTACTCAACCTCCTCCTCCTCTTCTATCCCTAGAATAAAAATCTCCACCTGTTGAGGTCCTCTATCCTCCTCCGTCAGAGCTCAAGCCTCCTAGGCTTGGAATAAAAGAAACAGACGATTGCATAACATGAACATAAAAGAGAGGGAGACAGACCACAGGAAGAGTGGAAGATGGTCTTATTTTATTTTGAGGGAAAATTCCTGGGGTTCTGAATATAATAGCTCTCTCTTTCTTTTGTACTATCCCACTAAACACCATCCCCTCCTGCTATTTACCCATTAGAATTATCCTGTTGGGACAAGCGACCCAGGACACTCCCTTGGGAACTTTAGAGGATGCTGTGCGAGGGCCACTAAAAGTGGGTTTCTTTTTAGTTTTGTTAACCAAAAATTAGCCCCAGTGGAGTATGGCTGGGCAGGTCTTATTCTATATTTAATCATTAAACTGTTGCCAAGGAAATAAAAATTATATGTTCTTCGGGGCCACCATAAATGAACTTTTAAAAGCTGTCCTTTTCTTAAAGTATAATCTCATTCAAGGGTATGTATGCCCGCAGCCCTCTTTAGAGTAATTTCCAGGACATGACCTTTTGCAGGAACCTACTTGCACATAAGACTTAAGGATCTCTCTCATTCTCATTTAGAATGCATTCATCCAGCGACACCAGCACGACACTTGGACAATAACGTGAATCAGCTCTGGACAATAAAGTGAGTCAGCTCTGCCCTTTCTGTAAATAGTTGTAGGTATTTAGACAGAAGGGGAGGAGCCCGCAACGCTGGAATTCTCTGAACATGTGTCCCTGTTATTGTAACTGATTTATAACCGCTGGTCTCAGCCATCATCCATCTTTCATGGGCCAACAGCACAATGAACAGAAGTTACCCAGTTATCTGCAGTTGTCATTCTGCAGAGACAACACAGGACACACACGCACACACACACAAGCAGACACTCAGCTAGGTTCAAATCTGGCTTTTAACATCCAAACAGTTCAGTGAGCCAGCTGACTTTACCTCTTAATTTCTGCTGTCTGATTAAATTTCACAAGGCTTTTGCTAATAGCCCATACAAGCGTGTGATTATAAAATGATAGAAAAACAAGGGAGACCCATTATCACTGTGAAGTGCGTCAACAGTAGACTAACTTTTTTAGTTTATTACTCTGTATAATTATTGAAGACAAAAGCTCATTCCACTAATGTATTTTGGCTAATGGTCAAAACCCAGTACTCCAATATTCCTGAAATGAACCAGAGGACAGGAAAAGGAGTCCAATTAAAGCGGCTCTATCTAAGAAGCCAGCAGGCAAGCACGCAAACAAACAAATAAATAAATAAATGAACAAATAAATAAATATATAAATAAGAGGGAAGAGAAAACGATTACACAAGGCCTCTGAGAAAAATGATGTGGGCATTTTTGTATCCATGGTAACTGACTTTTTCAGAGTGTCACTACTTTTGTTTTGGCAGAGGTGCTTTCCAGATACATATGGTTTATGATCTGCAGCGCCGGACTACCCCCGACTCATAAACAACTGGCAACGCAAACTGCTACAGGATGCCAACCACTCATTCACAAACTGAGGTACATCAGCCCCACTGATACCGAGCACATGCAGACCTTCTGCAGCCAGCTCAGAGCTGATGCAACCAATATGGAAATCCTTTAAAGCGCATACTGCTAATTAGCTGCATAGCTAATTGAAACCCAGTCCATAAAAGGCTGTAACTTTGCTAAAAAATCTTTTTGGTAGAAAAAACTCATTGTTGCCATGACAACAAGGCCTGATGGCATTGCGTTGTATTTCTACTATCAAGTTGTGTGTGTTTTCAAAGAATAGCATGGTGGATTTTATGCTTTTTTTTTTTTTTTTTTTACATTTTGAGGCTGTTACATGGAGTGCTTTATCCCAATTACCTAGTCATGCTCACATGGTCTGCTACCTCACAGCAGTCCCTGTAGCACCACCTACTTTCCAGGTTTTTTCAAATCAAGTGGCATCTTCATACCAGCGCACACACGCGCTTTTCTGACAAACACCAAGGCTTTGATTGACAGACAAACAATAGAAATCCACGAAAGTATGAATCACTGTAATGTTTCTATGCAACTGGAAGTAAGCTGGTTGTTAAAGAAAGTAGGTGGGCTGCGCTCAGCCCAATGACTGTATGATGAGCCTACAAGACAAATGACTCTTCTTCATTTTTTCTGAGACTGAAGCACTGCCATAGCGAAGACGTTGCATTGTAGCTACAGTACATGGCTTTATATAGACTCAGGAAATGAATCACTCCGTCAATAAATGGCAACAAAATAAACAGAAATGTATTCAAGGCTCTCTATCTAGAACAGAACGGTATGATGGCTGGCATTTATCGAGTTATGGATATGCTTTCTCTCTCTAGTCTGTCTTTTTACTTTGTCTCCCTCCCTCTCTTGCACTCTCCTCCCTCTCTCGCTCTCTCGCCCACAGAGAGTGGGTGACCTGGAATGAGCTCTCCTACAGACGGCACTGCTTCCCACAGCCAGACAGGGGCAGTATCTCAAGGGTCTACCACTGGCAGTATCAGCACCCTACTCAAATTTATGGGCACCTTTGAAAAACACTCTTTTTAAAAATTGATAGGTGATTACTTTCTGTCACAGTGCTGATCACAGTGAAAAGTTCATGAGTGCAGCAGCCAAATCAATCAGTTAGGAGTGATGCACTGCTGTGTCTTTTTCACTTGGCCACACCAGCAATTATCTTTAGCTTGAAAAGGTCAGTCAATAATTTAGTGATTAATTGCACGTAAGGTTTTAGAAAGTTTTGAAGCTTCAGTGAGAACTCTCTTCATGAAAACAGTGACAGATGAATGAGCTTAAAAATGCATACATATGTTGATACATGAGGGCTGGGTGGTTAGAGGGAACCATGAACGCCCACTGCACGTAATCCAAACCGAGCAGCAGTCTCAGGAACTGAGAAAAACACGGTGCTGATAAACTGCAGTTCCCTATATGGCCACCTGAGGTTGATTTCGAAAGCAAGTTAGTCCTCATAAATCAGCAGAAATAACCATTTTGATTTAATTTACAGCCTGGAACAAAAAAAGTGTCTTTAGTCTCTAAAGTTAATTTACGCTGTTAAGGGAGGATTTTTTATTTGTAAAACTCATTATAAATCAAATTATAGCTAAGGGTTATGCATAATTAAGAGCAGGGCTGCTTTGAATTACAGATGCTGCCAGCTGTCGACTAGACGTCAGACAGTCATCTGTAGAAGCTGTATGTAATACTTTCACTTTTGTCTCCAAAATCACCAAGATGGCAATTGCCATAATGCAAAACATGAATCTTTAAAACTTTAGTCCACAAACCAGTGGGTGACATTACGGTTGCTGTGTCCACAATGTAATTTCTTTTCCATAATCTTAACAATGCGTTTTGTTTTCCAAAGCTGATGAGTGTACTTCATCATTTGTTTATGTGTATTTCAGCAATAAAGGAGAAACAACAATTAAAACAAAACAAAAAAACACATTAAGCAAGTTTGTTGGAACATCTGCATGCACCACTGTGTAATCCCTTGCTAAATCACAAATTGAAAATATTGTCACCGCTGTGTTTGCATGAATTACTCAAACAGAATTCACTTATTAAAATTGATTACAAGAGGTGATGTTGGGCAAGTTTCAGGCAGGGTTTCCCCTCTTCTGTGTACGAAGCCAAACTGATTGGTTGCTTGCTTTAGCTTTAAAGTTACCATTCAAACATGAGAGTAGGATCAATGTTCTCATCTAACTCTTGGTACAAAAGCAAACAAATGCTTCTGATTCTAAATGTTTAGACTAAGCACATCAAGAACTGATTTGTTGGTTTTATGCAGCAGAACCACAGAGAAGCACACTGTGAAGTACACTCACTTCTCAATTTGAGTCACCTTGAGTAGCAACCTAGAAAACACAAATATGCAGAAATGATGTCATTCAGCTGATCTGGGGAAGTACACATTCAGACTGTGTTGGTTAATTTGCACTTAAAGCACTAGGGCACATTCTGGTAGCCAGTTTGACAGCTCTGAGGTTCACAGAGCTACAGGAAATCCCGTTTAGTGTATTCAGATTGTTAAATCCTTAAGAGTGCTCAGAGTGTACATTGGGCACTCGAAGCGTGAAAAGGGAATTGATGCAATAGAGCGTTTTAATGTTGGAAGATGTAGCCAAATCAAACTAATTTGCCTCATCCATAGAACAATTACAAAAATAGGGTGGTGAACTTTTTGTGACCTTTGTCATCAGCATAGTAAGAGTGTGAAGAGAATGACTTGCTGGCAATAAAAAAAGCTTGACTGCTAAATTCAAGTTTTGTTCATTTTCAGATAAACTGAGTTCTCATGATAAAAAAGCAGACAGTACTAAGGCAGTTTGAGGCAATTTGTTAACGCACAGGACCAACACCAGTGAGATGCTAGATAGAGGTGGGAATAAACAGGTAATATTTTCCACCAAACTTTGCCACTTCAATTATGTATTTTAGGACCCTTTTGAGCTCCTAAAACCAAAAGCACTCTTTCTCACTTTTTTCCACTTACAGAAACAACTCCAACCCTTAAAAAAAAGAATTAGGTTTACATGTAATGACTTTAATCAGCAGACTTGTTTAAAAATTTAGTGTTGCTGATTAAACATAGATTAGATTGGCACAGATTTTATCTGGGGATAATGCCTGATTATGGGGATGAATCCAATAATCAGACAATTGCATAAACTCCCAGCCTGGCCATCAGCCAACTGCTGATGGAGTCTTTATCCTGGTGGTATTGGGGAACGCTGTGGTTGGATGCTAGCATCAGCATATTGGGTTGATAAAGAGCACAATGATCACTTACTGGCTCCTCTGTGGGTAAGAAAAGGTTGTTGGCTTATTTGTTTGGATGATGCAAACCAGAGGGACATGCCTCTTGTATTTTTAAAGTCTTAGAGTAAGCATTTATTAAAAACAGTAAAGAAGAAAAAATTGAGAACTGAGTAGCTGCATTGAACTTAATGCAAGTTGAGAGGGATAGACTGTGCATTTAGTTAACACTGATGTGACATCATACAAAAAATATCAGCTAATGTTGCACATACATTAAATTGCTGTGATTGCACTGGTGCATGCATACCTGCATGTCTGATATATCTGCAACAAAGTTCTTGAAGTATAATATTTTTTGTTTGCTGATTCATCCATCAATTCCTCTCCACATTTCTTAGTTCTTTTACCGAGAGTTTTTCTTGATTTGTCAGTGAATTTCTCTCTATTGATTTGCTCTAATGGGCACCCATACTGAATGTGTTGGTGTGCATCTGTTTGCGCACTAGTATGTTTTAGCCTGGGTCTCTGTTAGGTCATTTTCTAATCTCGTGCAGTCTGGTTTTTGGGACATTTTTTCTCTTGAGTGGGAAACTTGTCCATCTGCCACATCTCCTAAAGGACCATCGAGGGAGACAGTAAACTGGCTACATTATGCAGTCTTACATACTGACACACACACATACACACAGACAGACACACTCACACACTCTTTTAAGGTGTCGCTGTGATATTTTCGTGGCACATATGGTCTGGTCAATGTGATCAGTAAAGGCCACATTAACACGATTGCAGTGGGACTATTTGTCTCTCATGAAAAACAGCATGTTTTCACCTGCTGTGTAATCTTCTTTGACACTTTGTACTCCAATGCCCACTAGCCAATATCATCCTCATTGCATCAGACTCATGAGAACAACACAAACAGGCTGTTATAGACTGTCATACCGTTAGTGTCATCATGGTTTCAATATCTCATATAATAAAAACAGGCTGTTATTGATAACAGTAAAAAACAAAAACTACATTTTATGATAAAATGTAGGTGCAATTGCTTGTGTTGTATTTATGTGTTTCTACTTATAAAACAGCTATGAATTTATAAACCAGGGCTGTATTTAAAATAACTTCTTTGTTGATTCATGCCTTCCTCCAATGTATATGAAGGACACTCAGTAATGGTGAGTATTAAATTGAGATTTCAGGTATTTAATCATCATCATCTCTTTCTGTCATCGTGGCAGCTGTAGTCACTCAGCCATTATTTTCTGATCTACGAAATGCAGTGAATTGCATCGCAGGACTTGTAGCAGAAGGTAGAGTGCATGCCATGGACACTACTTTAGCGCTCCATTGAGGAAATACTTTGAGGGCAGCATATAGTGGATACATTTGCACATCCAGAATTAAGACAATAAAGCAGAATGGTGACTATAAATGCAGAGCTCAATAAAGTTAAAAGGGAGTGATGTCAGACACTGCATTGATGCCTGACTTGTTGAGATCAAGGCAGCAGCCGATGGAGCAGTCCGTCTTCAATCACTAACTGCACTATATCTGTAAATATTTGAAAGTGGGTTTTGGAAATTTATACTTTTGTTTAATTTCCTCAAACGTGAGGAGTCTGTCTTCAGCATATGGATAAATAATCTCAGTAAGTGCCCTTTCGACAAATCTTTTAGTCCAACCCTCAAAGTGCCAGGTTTAAAATGGGCATTCTCCCAAATTGGACAGAACTTGGACAGTTGTAAAGCTATTACTAAAACCCTATGAACTTGAAACCATTATTTATTACAGATATTTTTGAGCCCTTTTTTTTAATCTGACAATTTGTTTATAGCACAAGTATTTACTTCAAAGTATGCTTTATATTTAAAAGGTGGATATATAATCTCGAATGGTAGTGGTGTTTGGTGTGAAAAAGTCCTGCTCTCACTGGTGGTAATCATGCGGATATACACACACACAGAATCTACACAGCAATTAAGTAATTAGCTGGGCCAAGTTCACACGTGAGACAGCAGAGCATATGCAGAAATGTGCATTTGTGACTGAATGAGCAAGTGAACGTGTCACGCCTAAATGAGGTGAACTCACTCCAGCTGTGTCTTGACTTTATCTCTGACTTTCTCCAGCTGCTCCCGGCAACAGCTAATCATTTACTGGTCCCACAGAGGGGGGTCTGCGAGAGAGCCAGAGAAAGTAGTGAAAGTGTAAACAGTTTTTTACAAAATGTCTGTGCTAATCAATTATGTGCAAAAGTCTGTGTTTGGGTGTGAAAAATTTGGGAAAGGAATGCATGTGAGGGTCACCTCTCCTCTGTATCCTGATTTAGATTTTTGTTGCCTGTATGTTTCTGTCACTGTCAACAACAGTCAGAGGCACAAGTGACCAACTTGGTCTGAAGGCCAGCACAGAGTTTGGGAGAGAAACCCCCCCACCACAGAGAATGAGAGAGAGAGAGAGTGGGAAGATGGGCTATTCAGTGCATCACTTATCTATGGTTCTCCCCTTCAAACTATAGGAAGCTGCGAATAGAAAAGCATATATGACTGACAAATATGAAACAGTAAGGACATTTGAAGGCCATCTTTAAAAATCAGAGGAAATGGGTTTTTTTTAAGCAGTTATAAGACCAACCGCCACCAACCAAGAGATTTAAATGGGTTTGACAGCTGTCACTTGGGCCAACCTTAAGCAACCTCATGTTAATACTTGTGTTAATGATATTTGATTGTTAACTTCATCTTTAATCATGTCTTCATTCTTTCTCTGTTTATCAATCAGTCTCTCTCTCTCTGATTAATAATAATTATGTTTGTCATTACGCCTTTTTTCGCAGCTGATGTTTAAACATAGTAGAAAAGTAATGGAAGGAATTTTATTAATAATATTATTAAGGAATATTTATTACTAACAACAAGACAGTGGGACAGTCAGCCAACATGCACAATAGCAGGACACTGAAACTAAGGCCTGGTTTACATTACGTTTTTTGTTTGAAGTGTCAAAGTTTTTCTTCATGTTTTATGTTCATATAACAATGTTTTGGTTACTCATGCACAAGAATCTGCAAAATTTAAAATAATTGACTGAAGTATGCATGCCAAGCTGATGGCTGGCTGTGTTACTTTGAAAATCACCATGCACTTATGAATTAACCCTTTTTTTAACATGATAGTGAGTATAAACGACAAGACATATTCTCAAACTGATAATTACAGATACACAAATAATAGTCTGCAGCACCAACAAATATTGGTAGTCCACTATGGTTCTCATTGGGTTTTTTATGGGCACAGGGCTGTGAGGCTGAAAATGTAAAACCCATGAGGGGCCATGTTGTCACAATTTTTTAAAAACTGAATATTGCCCTATAAAACTGCCACAGTACAGGTGGTATTTTCAAAAGATCACACTCTGGAACCCTGTTTGGAAAGTTTGCATTTCTGAAAGGCCAAACCACAAAAAAAGTTTACCTGTAATGTAAAAAAAAAGCATCATTGAATGAACAACCTCTGACATGGCTCAGTGGAATTTAGCCATCTTTAATTCACACCTGAGCTTAAATGTCATCCGTGAAAAAGACCTATGCAATGACCTCCACTGTAATCAAATTCCTAATGAGATAAATTACAGTCTCTTGGACAAACATTACATTCTCAAAGCAAGAGTTCTTCTGTTTCTACTGAACATAACCTATTTTTTGTGGAAATTCAGACTTTGGTGCCTTTAACCCCAGCTAGTTTTTGGACTTTTGGCCGCCTGCCTGGTCCCTTGGTTCTTCTTTGCCTTCGCTCACTGCCTACTTGTTTCCGACCTATATCCTGCCTTTGGACTGGTAAAAATCATCTTTTCTGTTATCACTCCTACCTTCTAATTCCATTTCTGGATCTTACTCTTAAATTGTTACGATACTGTTGTAACAATGGTTGCAATATTTGCCAAAATAGTGAGAGCATAGTATTTTTATTTAACAACGTTCTCTGTATTGATTTTCAACCATCCTCTGCTATGATCTTATACACCTCCAATCCTCTGCAACTTGTCCAACAGCTGTTAAGATCATTTACATGTCTGCATACCCTTTACCTCGTTTCTCCATCAGTCCCGCATTTTACTTAACCTGCCCAGTAATTCTCCTCATAGCTCAAGTTGTCTATGCAGCCTTGTTTCCTGTATCTAACACCTGCCTGTGTTAGTGACTTTGAACCCAGCTAGTTTTTGGACTTTTGGCTGCCTGCCTGATCCCTTCTGGTCTTCTTTGCCTCCGCAGACTGCCTACCTGTTGTTGACCTAGATCCTGCATTTTAACTATTAGAACCTGCTTTTGTACCGCTGCTCCTACGTACTGATTCTGCTTCTGCATCTCACTCCTGAGTTATTACAGTGATAATGTAAATTTTATGGTTCCAAAATTTCAAAATGTTGGAGCAGAGAGAATGGAGACCACGGAAATATTTGAGCGAGTTCCATCTATCTATTCACTTCATATCTGGGTCCAAGTTGTGGTGACAGCAGGCTAAGAAAGATAGCCCAGTCATCTGTCTCCCCTGCTGTGTCTGGTTCCTTCTTTGGACTGATTTTAAACTTTTATTTAACCTTTAGATTTTCATGGATTGCCTGTGAACTATTATATCTCTTAGCCAGAACGTTATTTAATTCAACATTACATGCATGACACCATAAAACAAATTCTGGTGAAGGTTTAAATTTTTTGAGGTATTTTTCCAACAAAAATGTTTAGCTGCATGTGATATTTAAGAGCACTTGAGGATAGTTATCATGTCCTTGTATTTTACTGCAGACTGTTAAGGTTAAATGCAAAATGATCCAAACTCACCCAAATGTTAAATTTCACATTAAAATTCATCACCCATTCGAGTTATTAAAATGCCAAGTGCATTTTTATCTCAAATAGATTATTTAATATCTTTATAGACCACAGAGGAAGCTTAGTTTCAATGTTTCCACAATTTGAGTTGCAGGATGTGGAGTTGCTGCAGGTCTGTTGAATATAAATGTGTAGAACTCAGATGCTTACAACGCATCAGTATGCAGAGAGTAAGAAAGCAATTTGATAAATTATGGCTCTACATTTTTTCACATATTGTGTATAATATGAATAAATGCATCAAATTGCAGAACAATTAGTCAAATAACCAAGTCTGCCAAGAGGCATCAGGTGTCCCGGCTGCCTCGAGTCTCAGCTTTGTGTCTAAATGTGAAAAATTTTAACCATGTGTGGACGGCCCCACTTTCCTCCATTTAAACAGATCTTTAATTTTAATTTACCTCAATCAAATGGGCTTGTGAGATGAATCAGCTTTCATATTAATTTCATTTCTATGTTTCAAGTACCAGAACAGGTGTTATCTCCATTCCACAGCCCCATACCAACTTGAAAGCATGAAACCAAGTGGTTCCTGATGATTAAATAATCGCCTGCTGTGCAGAAAACAACATGATAATTTCATCTCTGCTGCCCTCTTTGCTCTCATACACTCGAGAGTGGAGGAGATCTAAAGCAGCACTAAGCGAAATACTTGATCTGTTGTGTTTTCAAAACACCCTGGAGGAAGAGAGCAATTCTTCAAGCTGTATCGGCATGTTTAACAGCCTTTTAGAAATACTCTCACATCTTGGTAGATTTGGTCTGATGAATGTTTTGAAGGTGGATAAGTACCACAAATTTTTTTATGATTAAAAATCCTTTTCTGGAACCCAGAGAGAAGAAAAAACAAATAGTGCAACTTAATTTTACTTCCATCTTTATAAGTTTATATTTGTACACTATAATTAATCAATCAATCAACTAATCAATCAGCCACATCCAGTGATGGGAAGATGCTATTCATTATAAAACAAAGCCTAATTCTCACAGAGATATATCATTAAAGCTGCTGCAAAGCTAATAGACAGGCCCACCACCTACTGTACTTTCAGTTTATTCTCCTTCCCTCTGAAGGTTCCTGATGCTCAATGTCGAGACAAAATGACTCATAATTTCATTTATCCCTGGAGCCCACAGCACTTTAATAAGCTACTGGTGTGAAATAAAAAGCCATAAAGAGCGTGCACAGATTTTTCCAAAAACACATTTTGTATTAACTGATGATGGTAATGATTGTACATTGTATCTTGTGTTTTTTAAACAGTCTCTGCACATTTATATATATATATATAAAATCTGTTTTCTCTTTATTTTTGTTTAGCATTTTAGTGTTTTCTTCACAGCACTTTAAGGCTTTGTACATTTTTCTTGATACAAATATTTTGCTGTCGTGTAAAAAGCTCCTGTAATTCATCATCTAGGTTCGTAAGTACAATTTGCTGCTATACATTCCTCTCACCCAGAACAGCTTTTTATCCTCTTTAAGACAATTTGTCTTTGTCATCTCAATTTTGCTCCCTCACAAACACGCGGACCAAAAATAAATAAATAAATAAATAAAAAGTAGGAACACTCACCCTCACTTTATCCATCCTAGAGTGAGTGTGGGCATGATGGCTGTGGATTCTGCAGGTTGCTTGTAACGTTGCTGAGTTGTTTGGTTGGCACAGACTGGGCTGTAGATAAAGGACAGATGCACAAAAGCAGCGTTTTTTGTCAGAAACAGGAACGAATTCACTGTAGTTTGGAGTGTAACAGCAGTCAGGTGCGTCTCTGAGCAGTCAGGGGTTCAACATGTGACTCAAGGACACTTCAGCAGCAGCAGGGATTATTTGAAACTGATGGACACACAGCAGGACCCTCACTGCTCTAGCAGCCTCGCTCCTCAGCTATCGGCCTAACCAGGTGGAGCCTCTATTAAGTGGATGTGGATGGATGTACCCTGCTGCTTTTCTGTCACTCCAACACCATTTCTCCCCCTAGTTTATCTGTCTATCTATCTGTCATTCTATCTGCATTTGTATTTTCTCTCTTGCTCTCTTAAAAATGCAGATATCAAGTCACGCATGCACAAGTCTCTCTGTCCCGGTGGGAGCTTTCTACAGTCACCCTCTGACCCGCTGCAGAGACTGTGTGTCCCGGAGCAGCTGCTCCAGCTCCAGACTCTGCTGATTCCTTCAGGAGAAAACTAATGTTGGTGATCCGCTCACAGATCTGTTGCCTGCTGTCCGACCAGCAGAGCCTGGTAGTAGGAAGTTCAAAATCGCATCAATCTCAAATTCATCACCTCTTTTTTGTCTATTTTTATTGCACTAGCAGTCATTTGTACATGCGACTAACATTTTAAATCTTTGTTCCACTTAAGAACATATTTTACATTACTACAGTCTTCTCTGTGATATGTCTTTTGTCAAATAACAATGTAGGTCTAGCTTGACGTATTTTTCATAACATTTTCCTGCAGAAAAATCACCTCTTTCCTGTATCAGCATTTTCTGTGTTACTTACTAGATGGAGCCTTTACTTTCCTAGCGTGATTAAGGGAGCCCATAGCTACACAAAGGTCCTGAAACATGCCAAACATTAAAGATATTTTCTGTGTTACTGCCCCAAGCAAGCTGTTGTGTGGTGCCAACATGGCAGCAGCTCCTTGATGCAAAACTGCCTTCAAAAAATCCAGCTTATTCAGGTAGGACTTGCTAGCAGAAAAGAATAAAATGCCTTCCACCTGAAGTTCTGCAGAACCTCAACAAAATCGTGCAGAATAATACTGACTAATATCCTCTGCTATTATTCATATTCTTAAGTGATTCTCAACCTTTTTGATTTTTTCCCTTTTAAAATGAAGCATTGCTTTGCTACCCTCATTCAAATGAAACGTTACCACTTCAGCCAATAAAGAGGGATATTTTTTCATTCCTTTAATTAAATGTAATAAGTGAAGAGGATCCGTTAATTAATAAGAGAGAGAAAAAAATATTTGATCAAATTCAAAAGTGTATGAACAGGGAGCCTTTGGAACCGAGAATTCCTCATAATTGAAGCTATTATTGAAAGAGAAATGGGCCTGAAGTACTGGATAATATATTTGCACATCAGTAGTTGCATTACAAACAGCTGTTTAAGTAGCTCTGTAAGTGATTACATCGCTGTTAGGAGGCAAAATGGGAAAGTGTTGCCGTGGTTTTGGTTAGAAAACAAGCTGGCAGGCTGAAGAGCTGCCTGCACTGACCAAGACGTTGGCTGCCAGCTGCAGAATTTTTTAACAGTGTGAAATCTGTTTACCCAAACACACTGCAAATGTGTCTATTGCTTAAAGTCAATATAAGCCCGTGTTTCGAGAATAGCCGCAAAAAATAGCTCGACGTGCCCAAAGGCTTACTTCTTCAAAAATTCCAAACAAGCAAACAAACAAATAAATAAACAAACAAAAAACAGAGCTCTTGCATCGCTGCTCCGCGCTGCTGGTTCACTATCAAAGCCAAAATCTGTTTGGATGCGGGCGGCCAGCCGGTCATGTGGGGGAGACGGCAAGGTCGTCTGGGTTATGGAGTGAATCCAGTGGAGATGCAGCAGTTTGGGGCTTTCTGCTGTTTGTTTGCTGTCAGCCGGGTCCATCTGGCGGACGACGGAAGGATTGCTCGTGTGGAGGCATTAACTGTACGTTTTCTTGTTGAAGCTCTCTCTCTCTCTCACCTTCATCTGTTGTGCTCCATTTACCCCCTTGAGCCATCTCATGACACACTTTCCCATCGTGTCCAGTCGGGGAGAGAGGACATGTCAAATGGCCTAAGCCCTACACACACCAAACCTACGGATAAAAAACGGGTATTTAATAGAGGGAAAACCACTAAACCTCAATGTTAAATAACACCTCCGTGCTTTGGTTAAGAGCTGAAACCGATGGGGAAAAAGGGGGGGGAGTTTGCGAGCCTTAAAACTTCCTCTAACATTTACATTTAATTAACAATTATTGTGATTTCATTCGCGGAAAGTTTACCCACCTTGTTTATTTACCCCTCCCATTACAAGTGTGTATCATCACCGTATGACCGACACTGCCCACCCGCGGCGCTCATTAGTTCTCATCACCGGAGTGTGTGGAACTCAAGCCCCCGGTCGGTCCCCGAAGAATAGCGGTCGTTAAATATTCATCCTCGGTCCCGGTGGCACACTTTTCTTCTCTACTGACCGAACCCGTTTTGCTGCTCCGAGACCCGCAACAAGAGCCGCAGATGCGAGGAGCTGTGTGAGTGGTTCAGATTAAGAGAATGTAAAACGGGATTTATTGCAGTATTTTGTTTCGCTTTTTTCCCCCCTCTGTTGTGTCCTTTTTGACCTATAAGAGGATGGAGAAACGTGGCTACGGAGCTCCAGTGACGTGAGCAACTCCGATGCTGGATGTACCGGAGGAAAGGTAAGGTTTTGGGTGCGCCCACACCTCCCCGAGCCCCAAATATGAAACTGCATAGGCTAGTCTGTTATTTTTGCCTGCACAGTTGTGTAATCTAACTACATCTTCTAGTAATATAAACTCTGGCGCATTTCCTCATCACTTCCTATATAAAAAGAAAACACATGCAAAATCACTGACTAATTGCATTTTGTCGTCCAGGCCTGTAAAACTTACCTGATCCAACTAACTCCAGACTATTTGGAGTGCTGCAGGTGTAATGCCGGTCCACTAGATAGCAGCAGATTACTTTGTGTGTGTGTGTGTGTGTGTGTGTGTGTGTGTGTAAAGTGACAAAGATGGTCTGCTGCTTCCCCCCAGGACCTGAATGCTTTTGATGAGCCTCATCAAGTCCACCTCTGTCATAAGTCTGCCTTCCTCTCGCGGGCATGCATCCCAGTTTCTCTGTTTTGTCTCCTCTCTACAAATTCTATCAAAAGATAGAGGACCACCTGCCAGCAGCGATTGCTTTGGGAAGAGGGAGACTGGCTGCAACTCAGAGCTTTTCACGTTTGATAGGGTCTTTTCATTCTGCTTCAAAGGCTGATGTACGGTTGGAGACAAACCGTGGGAAATCCAGGAAAAAATAGTCTTTCATCACGCTGTCTTCCTTTTTAATGCACATGTGCACCCACTCAGAGACATAACTCTAAACACACTGTGCACACAAACACATTAAATGTGCTCTTTGCTGGTTGGTAATGATTAGATAGACTTACACACCAAGACCAAAAGATCAGGATCTGGCAACCTAACACCTATTACCCTGTAACAGGACAGATCTGGCAATCCGACTCCTTCCTTCTTGAAGAGGAATAATTTGGTTGATGGCACTCATAATCACAGTCCTGTTACTGATCCTTCACTAACTTTGTGTGTATGTGTATGTGTGTGTGTGTGTGTTAGTGTGAGTGTGTGAGAGAGAGAGAATCATTCCCCTGTTATTGATACCTAAAGCAAAGACGTCACATTTCTTTAAAAAGTGGGTGTTTCTCCTGCCTCTGCTTCTCATGCTGTTACATATGTAGAAATAGATGGATGGCTGCCAGCATTGCTCATACTAATTCTGCTGAAATATTATGAAAGAGATACGAAAAAGGGTAGATTTTAGGTGAGATATTTGTAAAAATGTGTCTTATGTGACTTCACCCATTCATATTTGAATATGCAACACATTAATGATACAGAGACTTGAGGTTTTTAAGTATTTGATACTTGTGAATTTGATGACATCTTGCTGCCAATCAGGCTTATATTCTACATCCCATATCCCTCTCTCTTTCTCCCTCTCTCTCTCTCTCTTTCTCTCTCAACCTTTTGTATTATTTATGCCCCGCCCCCTCAGCCACCCACAGCTCTCAGGTTTCACCTGTAGAGCCAGATGACAAATTAAGACTCCTTCTACGACTTACCACAAGGAACTCCTCAAATACACACAAACACATAGACATATATGCACATTCAAACACACACACACTCACACACACACACACACCTACACACAAACAGACAACCCATCTGCCCTTCTCTCTTTCTTCCTCACACATACACTAACTTGAACACACACACACACACGCTAGCTGTCACACACTCTGAGGAGGGCAATGTGAGCAGAGTGCTGTGTTGAGTGAGGGAATGTGTTGTAGTGAGCAACCCAGGACAGTGTAGGTTAAAGGAAGGATATGAGTGTGACCTAAAGACTTTGTCCAGGAGCTCTGACAATTTTTTCTTCTTTTTTTTTAACCACTAAAGAAGAGACATCCTGCAAGGACGGAATAAATTTGAAGACTTTCAAGATTCTGGCTAGCACAATACCTGTTCTTCTCTATTGTTTGTCATTGAATGCCGAGGTGACTATGATGGAGAGCTGTCTTGATGAATGAGTGGTGTGACATGCTGCCCCAGGACTTTTACTACAACTTTGTAAGAGAGAGGCTGGAGGAAAGACAGTGTAGACCTTGAGCGGGAAAAAAAGTTTCATGTTTTGATTGTGTGTTTTTAATCTTTTTAATCTTTTGTACAGGGTAAATTCTGCAGGGATTGTTCTATGTAGAAATTTGTAAAACAAACAGTCAAAGTGTCTTTTGTAGGAGTTTTTAGTGAGACAAAACCCAACAATACAGTGAATGGTAAACATAAAAAAGCAGAACTAGATGTAAGTCAGTTTTTAGAGCGCTTATCCATTGAATCCTTTGACCTTGAGGCCAATAGTGGAGCTGTACATTGATAGATAGAGACTGTCAATCTCTGAAAAGAGATTATATAACTTTGTAGGGATCAGAGCTCTCAGGCTAGAGAGTTCTTGGCTGATACGGTTGAATAACCTCAGATCAAGCGCCAGAGGAGGGTTTGGTAAGAAGTTGGAGATTCCTGGGTGGGACTTGGTAGGAAAGTAAGCACTGAAATTGGCACTGAATTAATAATCTTAAAAGCACTGAAAAAATGCAGCAAAATAGTTTCTAAATGGAAGAGTGACATCATCTTAGTTTACTTAGCTGTGTTATTTTATTGTGTATATGCTAGTGTTTGTGTTGGGGCAAAGATTGCTTTCAATCAGCTATGTATGTGTAAACAGGAGCCTTAATGGGGACCAGATTTGGGCAGCGTGCAATTGCTTTGGCCAGGCTGACCTGTCCTCACACAAATATCAACCCTGCATATAGTGCCCTCACAGAGTCAACCAAGCATATCTAAAGCAAGAAATCTTTTAAAGGTCAGACTCCAGATGAAATTTTTTAACATATTGGTATCACGTTATCTTCTCTTCATGTTTAACTTGGAATAAATACTGACTTTAATACATTGTGTATGTAATCTGTGGTGTTTTAGGGTTAAAAGCACCATATCCTGAAGAAAGGGCATGGTGTGCTCTTAGCCACTTGTCAAAATGCCCGGCAAGAAAGATCCTAAGAAGGACACAAAGAAGGGTGGAAAACCTGAACCAGAGAAAAAGAAAGATGAGGAAAAGAAAGGAAAGGAGGACAAAAAGGGTGGAAAAGATGATAAGAAACCCAGTAAGGATGAAAAGAAAGGCGGAAAGGATGATAAGAAAGGTGGAAAGGATGATAAGAAAGGGGGCAAGGATGATAAGAAAGGGGGAAAGAAAGGGAAGGAAGAGCCACCCAAGGGAAAAGATGATGGAAAGAAAGGAAAAGACAAAGGAAAAAGTAAGAAGGTAGAGTCCGATGAGGAAGATGAAGAGCTCCTGAGCGATGAAGAAGAGGATGAAGATTTTAGTGAAGAAGAGGACGAGGAAGAGGAAGATTCAGAGGATGACAGAAAAGGGAAGGGGCGAGGAGGCAAGGATGCTAAAGGAAAGAAAGGTAGGAAGTCAAGACATGAAGAATATTCAGAAGATGAGGAGGATGAAGATGAAGAAGAGGATGATGAGTATGAAGAGGACTATGGAAAATCCAAAAAGAAATCTAAAGATGACCGTCATAAAGAAGGGAGATCTGATGCTGATGCAAAGAAGAAGAAAGGCAAAAAGAAAGAGGAAGCTCCACAACATCCAAAAAAGGAAATCCCAAGGAAAGGTCTAAAGAACATGTCGCGGATGTTCATGAAGTTTTCTGGTTTCAAGAGACGAAGGACAAGCAGGAAGAAGCTAAAAAGTACATCACGTTTGTTCTTGGGGTTGGGTAAGAGAAGGAGCCGGCTTGCCAGGAAGAAACGTCGCAAGTCCATGCTGAAGAACACCTCCCGATTCATGATGAGGTTTAAGGCCAGCAAAAAGAGAAAGAAGGAGAAAGAGGCAAAAGAGAAGGCGGCAGCAAATGGGGGGAAGAAGCCAACTTATATGTTGCTTCGTCTGGGAGGAGGAAGAGAATCAATTGAAAGAAAGGGGGGCTTCTTCAAAGGCTTATTTAGAAAAAAGGATAGTGATGGGCCTGCTGACGACTTTAAGAACAGAAGTGTGTTGCTGGGTAAAGTTGCAGCAGCAACTAACTGGCTGACCAAACGCTTCCTGTCCACTAAAATGCGAGTAAATTCAGGATACCATGGCTGGGGTAGAAATAGAGCACAAAGCCGACAAGCTAGCTCCAGGGGTCACCTCCGTGGTTACCGTAATGATGGTTACGAGTATGAGGACGAAGCTTACGGATACAGCCGGCAACATTCAGTCCGCCAGAAAGGTTATAGAAACTATGATGATCGTTATGATGGTTATGGAGATGATGCAACCGCAGCATATGGAGGCCAGAGTCAGTTTGGTTACTATGACAATGGAGCACTGGAAGCAGACTATCAAGATCTCGGTTACTATGAGGAAGAAGGACTCTATGATCCAAATGCAGAATATTATGAAGGTGAACTTTATGATGAGCATGTGGGGGACTACATTAATCCCTATCCCTCTGCTCAAGGGTACTATAACAACCAAGAAGCTGATTACTATGGTTACCAGCATCAACAGGCAATGGCAACCTATGGTGACGATGGTCTTGACTACTATACATTAATGGGTGAGGACCACATCTATGGAGGAGAGGTAGATGGATTCTTTGACCCTCAGACTCAGGGCTATTTTGATGAAAATATTCAAGGAGCTTACTATGTTGATGGACAAGGGGCTTACTACGATAACAGACAGGAAGGTTATTATGAGAACCCTTATGCAGCAAATATGGGAATACAAGCAGGATTTCCACCAGACTATCAATTTAGTTATAGTGATGCTGGTATGCCTTACCAAGACTACAGCTCCCAGCAGGCCATCGGATTTGCACAGGGAGGCCAGCACATCATTGGCTTTGAAGGACATGAAATGGATCAGGTACAGGGCATGTATGGAGACCAGTATGCACAACAGTTGGATCAATATAGGGACGATACAAGTGGGGTTCAGGGAGGAGAGATGACGTTTAGAGTTCCTAGGCCTCAAGTGCGCCTATTTGGAAAAGATCGTCTAGATGTGCCCCTGCCACCTCCACCCACTTTGCCACCTGAACCCGAATTTGAAGACATGTCAGATATCCAGTATGAGGACCAAGTTCCCCTTGCACCGGGTCAACTTGGCACCATGATGTCATTACAGCAGCAAATGTCACCACATCAACAAATGATGATCTTTCCTCAAGAACAAATGATGTTTCCTCAACAACAAGCTATGTTGCCTCAACAAGAACAAATGATAATGCCCCCACAGATTATGTCACCACAGCAGCAGGTGATGTTACAACAAGAACAGAGCATATCAGCCCAGATGATGCCAACACAACCCCAGCAAATGATGTTACCACAACAGCAGATAATGCCCCAGCAAATGATGTCACCACAGCAGCAGATGATGTCACAACAAATGATAACACCACAAGAGCAGATGATGTTGCAGCCACAACAGATGGTGTCTCCACAGATGATTTCACCACAGGTAAATCTAGTTGTTGTGGCATTGATTTTGTGTCACTTCTTGTTGATTGTGAGTCACACAGGGTTGATTTTTATTCTGGTTCAAAATATTATGGGGAATGAACATATGAAAAATGACAGAACGATTTATTCTAGAGAGAGCATCTTTAACCCCTTAGAAAAACAGCTTAAATTACATTGCCTGTAATTCCTCACTTTAAGTATTCCCATGGTGAAGGGTGAAACAAAGCATACCAACAGTGAAATTTGTCCTTGACAAGTGACACACATTTAATTGTAAAGCAGGTGTGCCACTTTGCATAACTCATTTTCCATAAGGTAATTTCATTTTATCGGAATACCCTAATTTTTCAGTGCAATCTTAATGCTATTTTCTGTACTGTTACTTTTTTTTTACAAATATTTTACTCTTTTCATTTTCAGTTTATTCTAAACATATTTTATGTTGTGATTTTTCAGCAGCAAATGATGACAGACCCAATGATGGTGGCACAGCAACAGGGTTATGGCCAAGTGTCCATCCCTACACCAACTGCAATGATAATTAAGCAAGCAACTATGTCTCCCCTTTCAGTACGGCGCATTCAACCCTCTCCGACCCCATCCCGCCGCTCTGTCATCATGCCTTCCCCACAGATGCAACGCCATCCCTCTGCCATTACTTCCCCAGTGCATTCTCCTATGCTTCCACAGAGGCGCAGTCCATCCCCACAGCCATCAATAAGAAGTGGACTTATTCATGCTCAAAGACCCCCCTCTGTTATGTCGAGACGTATCTCACCTCCTTCCTCCCCAGTGGTCTCTCCCCTTGCCCGTCGTAGAATGCAACCTCAGAGATCACCGTCTCCCATGGCTCAAGGACCCTCTTACTCTCCCCTTGCCTCTATGGTCCGACGAAGCCCTCCACCATCACCAAGGGCGTCAATGAGACGACGTTCTCCCCCTTCCTCACCGCGTGCTTCCTTGAGAAGGCGAAGTCCCTCACCCTCTGCTATTGCAGCCCATAGCCCATTTGGAGGGAGAAAGATACGTGGCCCCCCTTCACCACCCCTCTCCCCTGACCATGTATCTCCCCCTCTCTCTCCTCAGCTTGGTAGAAGATCGTATCCCTCTCCCTCCCCGTCTCGTCGCAGTTTGTCCCCTGCAGGGCACCAGCCTGCTCCATCATCTCCTACCCTTTCTCGCCGCTCTACTCGGCTACTAAGGGACCCCACACCCTTGGCCCGACCAAGGATGGGTGGAAATGTTCCTTTAGGCACAGTCAGACCCTCGCCTATGGGTCTCAGAGGGCGCCCAGTACCTCCACCTACCCAGAATGTGCGTCCATTCCGTGCATCCTCCATAAGAAGTAATAGGTCTTCTGTTCTCACAGTGGACTCCCTCCAGTCTTCCCCTTTTCACTCCCCTCACATGATCCACCGTGCTCCCTTGGGGAGAAGAGAATCTGGCCGATTTCCTCCTCGCCCCGTAGCTCGAGGACGTCCCCTCATGGCCCAACAGTCCATAAGAAGGATGCCTCCAACCTCTCCACAGCCCTCTCTTAAACACATGTCACATCCTGCATCTCCACGCTTCTCCCCTCGACTCTCTCGTCAGTCCTCCCCACTCCTGCCTCAAAGAGTGGCCCATCCACCCACTTATGCACCAGAAATATATGCATCTAGCCCTTATGCGGATCCATACACGGAGCAGATGCATCAGTATGTTGTTCCTTCTTCTCCAACATTATCTGGTGCTTTGCAAAATGTGGCTGTTCGACAGGCCTCTTTCACTTCGCCCCTAGGCCCAGAGACAGTCCAAGTGGTTGGCATGGATGAGATGGCTCATCAAATGCCTCCCTCATCTCCTATGCTTTCCGCTGCTTTGCAAAATCAAGCCATACGAGATGCATCATATTATTCTCCTTTACAAAGGCCAGTGTCACCTTATGAACAGCCTTTGCCCACTTCTTCTCCAACGCTGTCTGGAGCTTTGCAAAACCAGATGGTGAGAGAAGCTTCTTATGCAACCTCTCTTCAACGGCCCCAGTCCCCATATGCCCCTTCTGTACCTTCATCTCCAATGCTCTCTGGAGCCATGAGACATGGTCAGGCACTAAGAGGTGTAGCTTCTTATCAGACTCCACAGCTCCGCTCACCATATGGACCAACAGTTGTTACTCCATATGATTATATCTCTGAGCCTGGCCCACCACCACTGCTTCATGATGCTCTACAGAACCGATCAGGTTTGCAGAATGTCTCCGCTCTAAGATCCCCTATGATGCAGCGCCGTAACCCCTATGCACCAGCTGGACCTCAGCTTCACAGTGCTCTTCAACAGAACCCAAACCTTCGCCAAGCATCTTTTCAGACACCGGTACAACTCAGACGGTCCCCATATGCACCCACTCCAGCCTCTTCACCAATGTTAGGCAGTGCCTTACAAAACCCACAACTGATGCAGGCATCATACCGGCTGCCAGATGGATCTCTGGTGTCACCATATGCCAGTACACCATCCTCCCCATTGCTCGGCCATGCCTTGCAAAACCAACAAGTCCGTGGAGCCTCATACACCTTGCCTGATGGATCAGTTATCAGGGTATGTATAAAAAAAATATGTAAAAAACACTTTAGAGCTTGACATATAAAATTGCCTGCAGATGGAAGGACAATAATTGTTCTGTAACAGTTTTATTCTCTTATATGATTTCCCTCTCACACCAACATAGGACCCCCGTGCCCCACAGAAGCCCATGTCCCCTAACCTTTCCAGAGCACTGCAAAACCAGAATGTCAAGTCTGCTTCATATACTCTTCCTGATGGCACCATTGTAGACCCTAGACAGCAAGTAACCCATGACTTTAGATTCTTATTTTGATCTTAATTTTGTTTTTATTGTTGTTTTGTATCCCTTTCTTCTCTCTCTGTAGTGCTGTCAAGCATATAGTAGGTAAAGCTGATGAATATTTTTCTCGCTCTTTTGTCTCCGCTCATTTAGCAACCCATTTCCCCAAATCTTGCTAAGGCCCTAAATAACCCAGCTTTGCGTGAAGCCTCCTATTCTCTCCCGGATGGTACCATTGTGATTGACTCAAAGAAAGAGAAGTCTCCGAACCTTGCAGCAGCTCTTCAGAACCCATACCTGAAAAGTGCATCATACACTCTGCCCGATGGGACTATTATCATTGATCCGCGGAAACCTGTTTCCCCAAACCTCTCCAGCGCCATTCAAAACTCTGCTCTGCGGCAAGCCTCCTTCACACTACCAGAAGGGGTTCGAGACCCAAATACACCCATTTCACCAAACCTGGCTCAGGTTAGCTTTTGATTCAAACTTCATGTTTCTTTTTTCCTTAATTTAACATAATCTCTTACTGTGTGTGTTTGTTGATCTATCACCCTTTCTTCTCTTTATCATCTAGATCAAATGTTTACATATAATGATTTGAGTTGATGGGCACAAATATATGCATGGAACATTGGAATTGGAACAGCTCTTGTTTGACGATTATAACTTTTAATAAAATATACTAAGCTGCTGCTTTGAAATCAACTGTTTTAACACTTAGGCCCTCAGCAACCCAGCCTTAAAAGGAGCCTCATACACCCTTCCAAATGGAACTATTATAGTGGACCCAAACAAACCAAAGAGTCCCACCTTGACAGCTGCCCTGCGAAATCCCTATCTAAAGGATGTGTCCTACACCCTGCCTGATGGAACTATCGTCATTGACCCTTGGAAACCACCTGCCCCTGAACTGTCTAAAGTATGTAAATTAACCTCAGTTTACCTTTACCTCAGAAGAATCCTTTACCTCCTTTAACCTTTACTTTTTTACCAAATCACACTGTGTTTAAAAATAAATACAGCAGACTTTTGAATTATATAGTTTAATGACATTATTTGCTCAGTTCAGCAGCATATTGATCATAGCATCCAATAACTAGATTGATTTATTTTGCTCCGCAGGCTCTCACCAACTTGAACATTCGTAATGCGTCATACCAGCTCCCTGATGGCTCCCTAGTTCTACCTGGCCAGAAGCCCACCACTCCAAACCTTGCAGCTGCTCTGAGGCAAAACCAGGCAATGCGGTCAGCAGGTCTTTATCAACTATCAGAGAACTCTGGTCTGACAGGGGCACCCAAACCCACCACTCCCAGTCTCGCTGCTGCGCTGCGGAAGGAGGAACTCCACGGTGTCAGATACAGGTAGGAAACTACACCTTAAATGAAAACTAGGACAGAGGATGACCTGATAGGTTTAACCAAGTGCTGCACAAAATTATTTGTCAAGAAATCAAACTGTAAGCTCTATTTGACCTAGAGGTTATTAGATCTATCAAACCAAAACTGAGATACTATAGTGTTAATATAAAGTTCTCTTTTGCAATCATGTTGGCAGCACTCAAATAAACAGAGTCATTGTGATGCTTATTTAGTGTGTATGTGATTCTGATGTTTGAGTTAGATGTAAATTAATAAAAAGGAGACATGCGTAGGAGAAAAAGAAGAAAAAAAGCTCCAGATCATCAGAGTAGACAATCTGCTAAGTGTTTAATGCTATTTATTTCAACCGGAGAGCATAACAGTCATCGAACCATATGCAAAAAAATATATTTTCTTTTTCACTCACTTTGTGCTGCCATCGCTGCTCTACCGGTCTCTTTCTCTCTGTTTTTTGGCCTTCTCTCTCGATTCTTAACTTCCTACTTCTCATGACCACAGATGCCTTTCTTTCCCCTTAACTTGTGCTCTTTTTTTGAACAAATTAGGAAGGTAGTACAAAGCCTAATGTTGTTTTAACATCAGTTAACACCACTAAATATCAAACTGTCATCCTAACATCTATATTTGAGTTTAACAAGTCCTTATTTTATGAATAAAACTACACATGGGCCTTGATTTATCTGGTTGAAATGAGGGTTTAGTGCCTGAATTCTTTAAAAGGTTCTTTTTGGTAAAAATGCTCATCTAAAATCTAAAATATTTAGAAAGCTAAATTCATATCACAATGACATTACTCCTTAAAAACAGTGTCAGATTTTTGTCAGTGTTGTGCAATCCTATGTTAAACTGCTTAATTTAAGAGGACCATTTCTTGTTGCAAAGGCTGCCGGATGGCTCTCTTCTCGCTCGACGATTCCACAACCCAAGTCTGTCTGATGCCGTCCAAAACCAGCATCTTCGCTACGCCTCATACAGGGTGCCAACAGGCTTGCAGGGTGAGGATAATCGCTATGCTGTCGTTCCTCCCTATGGGCCACGCTCTGGACACTGGGCCAAGAATGCCCAAGGAGGAGGGGAAGGAGGGGAAGATGTCTGGGCCGCTGAGAGGGTTTTGCCACATGGGACAGTCCAGAATCTGTCAAAGTGGTCCATGTATAGAGAAGATGGAGTGTTAGAGGGATATTCGCCCACACCTCGAGTTGTAGACGGACAGCCTCAGGACCCAGACTGGACCCCTGACAGAGATAGAGTACCTGGTCAAAGCTGGTATGACAAGGTAGCTAAGTTTATAATTCATGTATTGGTTCATATGGATCTATAGAAGCCTCATTTAATATTTTTTACGATATTTAATGACGAATGGATAATAGATTGAGATAATGATGAGGTAAATATACTGATTATTTAAAAAATTATTATAAAGTGTACAACATAAAAGCAAAATCATTTTGAAGAGATTCATCACAAAATTCTGCATATTGTTGGCTCTGTAAGAACAGATGAAAGTATCCCTCAAGCTCTGACAATGTTGTGTGACAATGTTGGACTAATTACATACCATAATATGTGTCTGTCCAGATCTACTCTATTCTAAGCATGCCCACAGCAAGCCACAGGGTGAAACGCTGGGCAGAGGGAATGGAGGACTTGACACAGCTGCCGTAAGGAGAATCTAGTTCGAACAAACAGCTTCACGGCTCATTCAAGCACATCACACAAGCATTTTGTTGCTTCAGTGTAGAGCAGCACAGCTTGTTTAAATGCATATCCTGTCAGTTTCTTTAAGGATCCATTTGAATTTGCATTGTAGTCTTTAAAAACCCTTGAAAATTGATAGATTTCAGAGAGAAATCCCTAACATTAGGTATGCTAAGTATATAATCATTTATTAAAATGCAACACTCTGTCAAATGATTATCATTTCACATACTGGGTAATCTCCTGCATTAAATACTTGTGTGATTTTAAAAACAGTTTAAAAGAGAGGAATCCAAATCATATCTTGAAAGTCTCCCGAATAAAACCTTTTTGAAATGTTTAATTTTAACATCACATAATTCTACCAGTTTTCCTTGGGAGATTTCGAATGTCATTGAAAAGTAATTAATTTTGAGCATCAAAGTGAGTGTGGTGATCCTGCTCAGGTGTGACAATATATGCTCTATCCAAGTGTGTTCAATTTTCTCTGTGTTTAATTTCAGTGAGCTGAATGAGACTACAGTTCTGATGAACTTGAAGAAGCGCTATGACCAGGAACTTGTATATGTATGCGTAATCTCCAATATGCAAATTGAATCACTGATATAATCAAATGTCATTGACACTATCTCTTTAGTCCACTTGTTCACTCACCTTCTTGTCTTTTCTCTCTTTATGTTTCCCCCACACAGACCTACATAGGCAGTATCCTCATTTCTGTCAATCCCTACAAGCTGCTCAACATCTATGGCACAGACATGGTGCTTCAGTATGGGGGCCGCAGCCTGAGTGACAACCCTCCGTAAGACTTGGGATTATGTTTGTGTTTATGTGTTTTAGACCCAAAACTTACCCTAGCTGAATACTTATGGCGATGACGTAATGGTCTTTTAGTCTGTCTGTGTGTTTTCATGCAGAACGCTCAAGATTTGTTTGCATACTCTGAAAAAATCGACTGTAAAGCTTGGTCATTTACCGAAAAATTAGTGATTTGTTTTTGATTGAGAGAAAGGGGTTTTTAGAAGACATCGACATTGCAATATAAGACATTATTTAACATTTTACTAATTTTATCATGGACAACTTCACTCACTTTAGTGAAAAATATAAGTCATGTCTCATGATCATCTTTTAATAACAGAGTTTTAAAACACATCCAGGTTCAAATGCAGATGAAAAAACTAAAGTTGTGTTCAAAAAGTACTTTGATGTTTCGACCTTTGATTGAAACCTCTGAGTCTGTGTGTTCCTGTGTGTGATTGCACTGTTGTACTACATCTGTCAACATGTGTCGTAAGCTGTACTCTGAGGAACAGCCTGGTGTTAAATAGAGGTGTAAATGCCAGCACTCTCAGGTGTTAGTACAAGGCTCCTATTACACTGCTGTTGGTTGGTTGCCAAGGGAGAGTTTGGTTATGGATTTCACTATCACGTCACACCCGTACACGCAGACATACACACACATTTACACGCTGTAATAAGGATATAAGTGTGTTTGTTCATAAACTGTTTTGTTCTGTTGCAGTCATCTTTTTGCCATTGCTAATATCTCATACACCACCATGATGGATGCCAAAAAGGACCAGTGTATTGTGATCAGGTATGAAAAGCTGACACTGTCACAAGCATTCTTACTTTCTCCTAATTCAAGCTCCTAATTTCAACTTTCAACACTTAAAAAAAATCCTACAGCTTAAAGCACTCTTTTCAGTAGTTAGATACCACTTGAGTGTCCTCTTTTTTGCTTTTGTTAAGATTGATTTTGTTAAGACTCTCTTACTGATATTTTTTATCAGAATCCTCAAAATATAACATCCCTGTTATGAGTAATAAGAAAAAGAAGTGCTGGAAATGACTCAGTATGACTGTGTTTTTAATTATAGTGGAGAAAGCGGGTCAGGAAAGACTGAAGCTACTAAACTGATCCTGCGTTACCTGACAGCCATACATCACAAATGCAATGTTACACAGCAGGTAGATGTGTTATATAATATGTACATTCATGCTAACATTTGCAGTCCATATTGCCGTCATTAAAGCTAACACTACTAATGCTTTCCTATCTTTTCTTTTCTTCTCTGCCATCCCTCATCAGATAGAGGTAATGTGTTCCTCCTCCTCATGTTTGCTCTCATGAAACTACCATGTCAGTTAAAGGTGGCCATAGTAACATTTCTGTCTGTCTGTGGTGTCAGATCCTAGAGGCCACGCCCCTTTTGGAGTCTTTTGGGAATGCCAAAACAGTGCGCAATGATAACTCTTCACGCTTTGGCAAATACACACAGATCTACATGGAGGAGTGAGTCTGAACAACTCGTACCAATATTATTAAGAACTCATCTCTTTTGAGTTTTCAGAGCTTCTATGAAAGTTTTTTCTCTTTCTAATTCATTTGAATCAGTACTCATGTTTTGTTGTTGTTTTTTGAGAGAATAAACTTTTAAATTTATTTACTTTTAACTTTTAAATTTAACAGTTAAATTCAAAATAAAGTCCCATTAACTGTTATATTGTATTATGGTGACTTTATAAAGAGACATTATTTTTATGTGCTGCAGTAGTGCATGATGTGGTTTTGGACAATTGAAAATTTTTCTCCTGTGGTTTCAATTTCAACTTGTAAAAATATGTATAACAGCTTAAAATGAGGATTTGCAACCTCAAGAACTTCGAAAATGTGTTCTTTTGTTGGGTTTTTTTTGTAAATGTGTAAAAAGGGAATTTAAAAATCTACCTTTTGCTGAATTTCATGATATAAGACTACATTTGATTTTAGCATTGTAGTGCATTAGCATAGTTACATTATCCTGTGTAACCGCAAGCAACCTCTTTGTTAGCTTAACTCTGAATAGACTTCTGGTCACCCAAGTACATGTGTTTAGTGGAGAATATGCTAACACGTCACAGTGACACAGTTAGCTGAGTAGTTGATCTCCTTCTAGAACTGTGACAAAGAGGAGCCCACATTACACATGCATGACCTGTTACTTAACTTGGACTTACCGTGTGTGTGATGTGTGTGTGTGTGTGTGTGTGTGTGTGTGTACATGCTTGTGTGTCACTTACAAGGGGTGTAATCAGCGGTGCCATAACGTCTCAGTACCTGCTGGAGAAGTCCCGCATTGTCTTTCAGGTGAAAAACACAAGCTCACACACACATGGACTAAAACACACACACATAGAAGGTCAGACTGGAGTCTTCTTACCTCTGAGTCATGATGAGAAAGACGAGATTGTAGAGGCAGTCAGCATGAAAGGTGTCAAACATGCTGAACTCTGTCTGTACATTGGTTCATTCATCACATTTTATTTTCCACAACACTTTTTCCTCAGTACACATTGCACCATAGGAGTTAATGGTAGAGCGTTTTACTAATTTATTTGAATATGTAAGTGTGTTATAGTTGGCTTATGTGTATCTTGTACTTGTGTGTGTTTGTGTGTGTTATCATCCTCAGGCCAATTCAGAAAGGAACTATCACATCTTCTATGAGATGTTGGCAGGTCTTCCTCCTAATGAGAAGCGCTCACTCTATCTGCAGGAAGCTGAGACTTACTACTATCTGAATCAGGTGCTCAGAAGAATATGAAACACTCCAAACCTTTCACACACACTCACACACACACAGAGCAGAGATAAGGAGGGGTCTCTGTAATCAATTTTCTGGTCATATTAACAAATGAGATGTCAATTTTTTGAAAATGTGATATTTGTTCTGCCAAGTGATTAATAGCACAAACATAAAAGTCATTGTGGTACCCAAATACAGAGTAGGGGCCGTCGAGCCTGGAGTCTTTGTGTCTCAGAGATGATATGTGATAGATGTAATTTGCTGTTTATTCTCCAAAATGGATAAATAACCTAAATTTTACTTGTTTTTGTTTTTGTTTCAAATAGAAGTTAAAAGAAAGACTGCAGTTAGAGACATTTGTACTTTCATTTCTGGCAAGTTATGTAGCTAGGTTAGCTATTTCCATCACCTTTCAGCCATTTCCAAATGGTAGATCTCAGGTCTCACATGAGATCACACAAAACATCCTCTGTAAAGTGGCTACAATTGTACACGGTACGCTTTGTTAGAGCTGAGGATACATATTGTATGTGGTTGTGCCGAGTTTGATGTATATTTAATTGAAAGGTTGGCAGAGAGAAGCTGCAATAGTTGTTCCCTGGGGATAATGTGAAGAGTCAGAGAGTCAAAGCATTGTCAGTTCTTGATGTTGAGCGTATTTGCAAGATGTATGGGCTCATCCGGGAGTTGAACCCGGGACCTCTCGCACCCGAAGCGAGAATCATACCCCTAGACCAATGAGCCATGAGAACAAGGTTTCTTTTTACCTTTTTAACTTTTTTTTGAATAAGACTCTGGCTTAACTGTTGCTGGATCCAAGAAGAAAAACAACATGGCAAAAAAGGAAATCAGAAGTGCTTTGTTGTGCAGCACTTTGGTCAAACTATGCTTATAATGTTGTGCTGGTCACTTAGCTCTGACAGACTGGGAGCAGAGTGGAATAGAAACCTGCAATAGTTTCATGATGCATCCTTTATACAGTATTTATTGTGGAGGAGCAGATTTGTAGCTTTTCTGGACTTTGCTACTTTATGTCTTATCTCACTGAGGAACCACTGTGAAAACACACAAGTGGGCCTTTCAGAAAACTCTTTCAGAATTTGAATCCAGGACTTGCCACATTTGACTGAGAGTTATTCAGCGAAAGAGTACGATGTAATCACTACTGTATGAGTATAAACAGCTTTGTTTCTTTGTGCCTAATAGGACATATGATGAAACACAAGGCAACATAGCAAAGCTGCGTAGAGATGTTTCACGATTAACATTGTTATTGGCATGTGAGTTTGAAATCCCAGAGCCCGTCAACTATCATCTGATGATGACTTGCCTCTTGAAGCAGCTGCCCATGTTGTTGGGCTTCCAGCATTGCCAGCAGATAACAGATATCCAGGCATCCTCTTACTGTTTACAATCAGATTAGGTGACTGTAGGCATAAAGACAACATCTCTGCTAATCTCTGTTAACAGATATCTGCGTATGACAGCAGATAAATATAAAAAAACAAATGAAAGGCTAACTCATCAAACAGTTGCTGGTAGGTACAGAGAGTGCATTTTGGCTAATGGGTTCCACCTTTTGTTCTCCACATCAAGCATGCATGCAATTAAAGCTCAATCAAATGTTATTGGACTACACGGGGATGCAGAATGCTGCAGGTACAAAGTGGTGTCTCTTGCATACAGATAGAGAGATCTGTGAGTTTGTAGTAATTACTAAAAGCACTTGTGGCTCATCCTCTTAATAGCAATGAATCACCTTGCTGAAAAGTAATGTTTCACTGCCCTCTCTGGTTGAAACTGAGGTCAGAGTTGCACTTGTAATCACTCCCAGAAGTGATGTCACAGTGAACTGACACAACCTGACATAAACTTCCACATCACTGCATCAAGGTGAAAAGTTGAGCCCCCAGAGGTCTGCAAAAAAACAAGACTTTAAGCTGCTGATAAGTTGCTTTTTAATTAGAGCTGGGATTAAACAAGCTGAGGGTATGTATTTTGTTGTGACAGCTATGTGTGTGTGCTTGTGTGTCTTTGTGTGCATGTGTGTATGTGTGTGTGTGTGTGTGAGTGCAGGGAGGGGATTGTACAATAGAGGGGAAGGATGATGGGGAGGACTTCAGGCGGCTGCTGAATGCCATGGACATCCTGTGTTTCACTCCAGAGGAGCAAAACGGCATCTACAGGCTGTTGTCCTCTGTCCTTCATCTGGGGAATGTCTACTTCCAGCCACACCAGGTCTCTCTGTCACACACACACACACACAAATAGGCTATAAAAAAGCATTTAGTTTCACGGCTGAACGATAATGATGATGCTGATAGATGATGGTGATATTAAATGTCTTTGCCTCTGCGTGTGTGGGCGTGCATCTTTGCAGGCGGAGGGTCAGGAGGTTGCGTCGGTGGTGAGCACTCTGGAGATCAGGGTGGTAGCTGAGCTGCTGCAGGTCTCACCTGATGCCCTGCAGAAGTCTGTCACCTTCAAAACGACAGTGAGCAGAACGCGCTTTGCATAAACAATCACACCCTCATACGCTCGTACACTCATACAATATATATAAAGACTTGTATTATTATAGTTGAAAAAACAGTGTTAGATAACAGATGTGGTTGACCCTCCAGGATACAGTAAGGGAAAAGATCTTCACTCCGCTCTCAGTGGAAAGTGCTGTGGATGCCAGGTGAGTAAGTGAATAAAAGTCTGAATATAGTATCTGTTAAATTAAATACTACTCGCCTACTTCTGCTTGGAATAACCTGAGATAAAAGTCTATCTGACAGTCTTGTTCGAGGCTTTTTAATGTCCTCATTTTTTACCCCCCCTCTCTGTAAAATCATACCAGGAGACTACTGAGAGGCATGTGAAGAGCCTTTGATATTCTCTTCCTATCTTTGGTAGAGTCATGTGAGGACAAAGGATGTCAGGGCTGGGGGGTTTTCAGATTTTTCAGATGTCCTCTGTTTCCATAGGAACCGGGTTTTCTGTTTCCATAGAAACCTTATTGTGTGTTTTTCATAGAGATGCTGTTGCCAAGATCCTGTACTCGCTGCTGTTTAGTTGGCTGACAGAACGCATCAACGGACGGGTCTACCCTCGCAACGAAGCCCTTTCCATCTCCATATTGGACATATATGGATTTGAGGTTGAGCCAATGAATGATCTCGCTCAATACTGTTACTGCGCTGATGTGTCTGAGCTGACCTGTGTTTACTAACTCCCTCAACCCCCCCTCCATGTCTCTTTTCTTTACCCTCCAGGAGCTACAGGTGAACAGTTTCGAGCAGCTATGCATCAACTACGCCAATGAAACTTTGCAGTTCTTCTTTAACAAGGTCATCTTCCAAGAGGAGCAGGTCAGGGAAACTACAAGTTCATTATTTTCATGTGCATATTTGTATTTCCACAGTGATAATGGATTTCAGTGTCAATGGTGTCTTGGTTTAAACTGGCTTGAAGATCTTAAAGAGTCTGTGAAAGAAAACATATAAAGCAACTAGGTAAAATAATAATAATACTAATAATACAGTCAATTAGTCTGTTTACTTACAGTTATCAGGTTACAGTGATCTTTATAAATGACCTGATTTCTTAAACACTAAGAACTCAAGAAACTTGGGTAGAAACCTGAATTCACAGTTGCATTTTTCTTGTGAAAGCTTTTTTTTGGACATATGTATGTGGAATCGTTTTTTGAAACAGGACAAAAGGAGAGATCATTACTCATACTGATGCAATTTCACATTCAGAACTTGTTTTATTGAAAGTCTGACTAAAGCTGACACTGAAAAAAAGCTGCTTCTATGGGAACAAATATGAGGTGGACTATTAGTCACAGCTTTTATTTAGTACGCTGTAAAAAAAAAAGATAGAAAAAAATGTGTTTACCACAGAAGCCTCTCTCTGACACACACACACACACACAAAAACACAAAAGTCAGGAGATTGGTGAAAGTGAAAAAGAGGTCAGAGATTTGGGAGAAATCCAAAAACCTGCTGCGTGTACATTTTTACACAGATGTGCAGTATTATAGCATGCAAACCTTGTGAGTGCAAAAATCAGATTTTCTAAAGAAACCTTGTTTCAGAAGTGTTTGTACAGTAAACACATTGTTTGCAATGCTGTTGAAACAAAAATCAAAACATTAAAAGTACTGTTCAACCAAACATAGCATTGCTGTAACCAAAATGAGTTTGACCTGCAAAAAAACAGACAAAAGCTTCATGTATGTTTTGTATTTCAGCCTTTAATAGGAGAGATCTGAACACAACATCACTGTTGTGTTTAGTTAAGACAAGACTGGACTAAAATGTGTTAATGTTAAGATGTTAAGTGTTCATGTACTCACTCAAATGCATTTCAGAGAGGCTTTAATAAACTCATCATTTTATTAAAGTTTCTCACACATTGCAGTGGATACAGCAAAACTTTACCTGAAGTTAACACTGAAAAAAGTCAAACAATGAAGTTAGGACAGTTTCATATGCAGCATCTGAACTCTTGTGCTGTGTGTGTAGGAGGAATATATGCGGGAGCAGATCCAGTGGCAGCAGCAGCCCTTCAGCCACAACCAGGCCTGCCTTGACCTCATCGCCGCTAAGCCTCATGGGATACTGCGGATACTTGACGACCAGTGTGGTTTCCCTCAGGTAGGTTTGCACCTGTTGAACCAAACTCATCATTGCCAAAGTTACAGGAAATCACTTAAATTTAATAATAAACACAGCTGATATTGATGGAAGTGAAATGAAAATAAGATAATTACAAAACAGTAATTACAGCAAATTGCATTCATGATTCATTCCTCCTTCCAAAGCCTTTTTTCCGAGTGCACAAAGATCCAATCAAGCAAGACAGACTCCTCTGATGTGTGTCCTTAAAATTAAGTTAGATGAGACCACAAGAAACTTTTAAAGTTTTTTATTATTTAGGTGCATTGTGACAGAAAGCAACAGCTGACAATAAGTCATGATTCAAATATTTTATACCTTTGCTCTGATATTGAGTTTTAAAAAAAAAAAGGTCTCTCTTATTGGATTTCCTATAAACCAGGACACAGAAGTGTATAATAGCCAGTTCCGATCAATACAAAACCATCCCATCCCACATGCTCACTTAATTGCCTGGCTGCTGCTATCATTATTCCCGGGGCTCCTAATGTGAGAATCCGACTGAGCTCGTATTGATATAAATGTATTATGAAGTGTCTCCGAGGCTCAAAGTGAAATATGAACATGGTGCTACACGAGTTACTGGCAGAGGCAGTCTGCCGAACAGACACAGGCAACATGTGTTTGTGCTGTACAGATTTAGTTTCCATGGCTCACCAACCATTAACTCTGTCCTCCCATCGCTAGGCAACAGACCACACCTTCCTACAGAAGTGCCACTATCACCATGGAAACAACCCACTGTATGCCAGGCCAAAGATGCCACAGCCAGAGTTCACCCTGAAACACTACGCTGGGAAGGTCACGTACCAGGTGCCTGTCTTTCTTTCTTTCTTTCTTTCTTTCTTAATGCTTTTTGTATTCTCATTTTTCTCTTTCTGTTTACTTATTTTTTCTTGCTTTTTTACTTACTGTCTTCCTTCTCTCCTTTCTATTCTTCTTTTTTCTCAGTTTCTCAATATTTGTGTCTTTGTTCTGTCTTTCTTAACTTTGTTTTTTCTTTCTTTTTCTCAGTGTTTTTCTTTCATTCCTTTTCTCTCTTTTTTCTTTTCATGTCTTTTTCTTTTCTTAGTCTTTTTACTTTTTGTTCTCCTTTTATTTATTATTCTCCTTATTTTTTTCTTTGTTTCTTTCTTTCTGTCTGTCTTTCTTTATGTCTTTTCTTCAAAAAGAAACCATGTGAAATTTACAATTCTGCTTTGCTGTCATGAACTTCAGTTAATCCATCACACAAATTTTACTTATTTTTCCCATCTATTGTTTTGGAGGCAGCCTATCTTCTTCTTGTTGCTGCTCCTTGTGTCAAAAAACTAGGTGCTTTATCTTCATATAACCTCAAAAATCTCTTAAGGTCAATTAGACAGCATATTTTCCCAAAAATGTTCATCTTCTCTCATGACTGGAAGCATTCATGTGCCCACACAATCTCCCACAATGCTTATTAAGTAAAAAGTGGCTTATTCTTTATTTAAAATACAAAACAATTTCTAAGTTCTTAGCATCTGGAACATATAACATGCTTGAAGAACATCTCCCAGAAGTCAGTCTGTCTCTGATGTTTCTACTTTTCAAGCTGATTTTATTCTTCTTCAACAGACTGTGACAAAACTTTCCCTCCTATAAATCTTTTTCATTCATTTCAAATATTTTCTTCAGTTTGTTCATGCTCTTCCATTTACCCCCTGAAATATTGTGCTGTTATACTTTTGTTTGTCCACTGTTGAATCTGATATCTAATTGACTGTAATTTTGTTCAAACACTTACACACCTGATGATTTCTGTGGCAGGTGCACAAATTCTTGGATAAGAACTTCGACACGGTCCGTCAAGATGTTTTAGACCTCTTCATCCAGAGCAAGAACAGAGTGAGACATGCAAATCAACCTTTTTTCATTAATTTTACTGGTTTTATGACTTTCTCTCTCTTATTGTTCAACGTGATTCAGTTACATTTAAAAATCATGACTGTTTGTCAGAGCTGTATATTACAGTGGTGTGGCACTTCACAGACATGTGTTTTGATTTGTGCTTTTAACTTTTCTGTTAAAACATGTACAAGTGCCCTTAAGGTAATTATTGTTTTGAGTCATAAATACATTTTAGTTGACAGAAAGATTAACTAGTGCAATTAATTATTTTTCTGCTCTGCTGTTAAAAAAGTCATTAAATCTTTTCTACACAGACCTAATACAAAAATGAACTTTGGTTATATGACAAGATATTCAGGAGTGACTGTTCATGTATTGGTCTACCTCTTTTCCCCTGTCTTGTGTGTGTCTGTGTGTGTGTGAACACATATATGTATACAGATGATATCCAGTCTCTTCTTGAAGCACTCAGAGTTTGCATCTCAGCAGCGGTCCAATGTGCGACGCAGCAGCGCGGCTCGACGTTATCAGGCCAACACCGTCAGCGCAAAGTTCCAGAGCAGCCTGCAGGAGCTGCTGGAGAAGATGGAAAGGTTTGACTCAACAAATACTATATTTAACCTTTAGAACAGCAACCTCTAATATACACTTATCACACCAGTAGCAAATGATAATGTGTTGTAATGGCCACTGAAAATTGTTATAATTTCCTTCCTTCAACATATTTGAGAGTAAATGTTATGCAGCATGTAGTGCCTTTATCCCACGTTAACTGCATGCTTTTCTCCCGAGGCAGCAGGCATGTAAATTATACTCATGTGACACTGACCCTGTCAGTGTTGATGCAAGATAATGATCAGTCACAATGTAATTTATTGCGTGGGTGTTTAAAATTTACTGTGAGAAACTGCATAATATGGAGTACACTGTGGTGACTGAGGAGTGAGTGAAAGAGGGAGTGACGCATGGCCTTGTGCTTAAGTAGACAATGCGTTGGTGGGCTGTTAGACTAACGTGATTAGAGTGTCCTCCAGTGTCAGTGTTTGTAGGAGTCATTTATCTTGGGGAGATGAATTTTATTTGCCTAATTTGAACTCAATCATGTCACTTATAGATGAAAACAGAGGCCTCTGGAGAGCTTTTGGCCTGGAAACTATTAACATGTAGCTTAAACTGTAAAAAGCATGAATTTCTCCACAGATTTCTGATTAGAAAGTTAAGTTTTCTTCTGTTTCCTCTCATCTGTAAAGTTGACACCCTTGCTCAGGACTGATGCACTGAGCCCTCATCAAATCATCCCTTCATTTATCCATCCATTCCTTCTCATCTATCTGTGACAGGTGTAACCCTTATTTTGTGCGATGCATCAAGCCAAACAATCATAAGGTATTTTTTCAAGTCGGATGATGTGTGCAGGCTTGCAGTGGTTTTTCGTTTTTTTAATTTTTTTGTTTGTCTTTTTCTGCATTTCAACCAATTTGAAATGCTCATGCGTATTATGTGTGTGTATTTAAATGTATGTGTAGGAGCCAGGAGTGTTTGACATGGAGATGGTCAACACTCAGCTACATTACTCTGGTATCATGGAGACCATCCATATCAGGAAGGAGGGTTATCCAATCAGATTGCACTTTCACAGCTTCCTATCAAGGTTGGTAGCTTACAGATCTTCACAACAAGTCTATTTGAGAGAAAATGTAAGTTTTGTAAGAACTATGTGAGCTAAAATACAGTGCAAACTGTCTGCCTCTCATTCAGATGTCTTTCCGAAAAAGAACTGCCTGTGCTCAGCTTGCCCAAAGTGCCTGTATTATTGTCTTTTTGTGATGAGTGCACAATTCACACATCAATTTCTTCATGCTGAAATAGCCATCTGGCCCCTGCCAGCTCCTGCGGTGGGGAAGCAGCTAAAGCCAACCGATCTTTTAACACGTCTGACCGCTGCCTGACAAAAGAGCGCGACAAACAGTGTGTGAGAAACACAGTCAGTCGGATTTACAGTAAAACTACAAAACACAAGCAAATACTAAACTACCGAAACTCAGATTACCCAGAATCCCAATAAGCTTCACACTGGGTCTCTCAGCTAAAAAAAAAAAGCTTATATTCAGACAGTTAAATGTTGCATCTTTGGTTCTCACTGATTCTCTTGTCCACATTTTCTTCATTCACGTTGCATAGTCGTTCTAAGTTTGTGTGTGTCTGCGCTGCATGTGCACACAGGTATAAAGCCCTGCTTTGCCTGAGGGATCTTCCACCTGCAGACGGAGAAAACTGTGTCATGATGCTCCACAAGCTCGGTCCGGTCAAGAGTGGCTGGTATCAGCTGGGAGTCAGTAAGGTGAGCTCTCTCACTAACACACACATGTACAAGTCGAGATCAAATGAGTCAAGCATTAGAAACAAATACTGTTTGATTAAGATTTGTGTCTGTTTCTGTGTGTGTTTGTTGTTCAGATTTTCCTGAAAGAGGAGCTGTATCAGCTGCTGGAGGGGAAGCGTGACCGTCTGCTGCACATTGCTGCCACGACACTGCAGAGATTCACCCGCATGTGTTTTGTCCGAAAAAACTTCATCAAGTTCCGACGGCGTGTGATTTTGTTTGAAGCTCGCTGCAAAGGCTACGTGGTCAGGTAAGGTCACCTGAGGTCAACAGCTTGGACACATTGTTGGCTCTTTAAAGGTTCTATATGCAGCATTTTAGCTCCAATTGCCTAACAATTCCTATAAACAGGTCAAATTTGTACTGTGTGGGCATACTGTATGTGCAGAGTTGATGTGTAGTTTTAATTTTGCTTCAAAAGAATGAAAGAGTAATGTATATTGACTATAAAACGTGAAACTTCCACCATACAAGGAGTTTAAGTTTGGCTGCCTCTGGAAAAGTCAAGAATCCAAACCACTCAACCATATGGGACCTGTACGGGCAACAAGCACTTTATATTATGACTCATTATTTAAGATCGGGTCAAATGATATGAAGCAGATGTAAACACATTTTTTTAGCCAGACTCAAACAAAGTCATGAGAGTTCAGTTGAGGAATGCATTTATCACCTTAAATGGAAAAAACTTTAAAAGGATGCATCCTCCACATAAACAGGTTGCATACAAGGGTTTAAAAAAGGTCAGTTTAAGAAGAATTTCTCTTATCGGGTTGTTTTATTTGATATTAAATGCACACTTTAAAACTGGAAACACAGAGAATCATTCAATTTTAACCAAAAATACAGAAACAAGGAGAAAACAAAATAGAAAACAGAGGTGAAATTTTTGTCTGTGTCTTCAGAGCTTTTGTTTTCTGTAACAGGCAGCACACAGTCCTGCACAGTCTGAAGTTTCAGTCCCAAGTTTGGCAGTTAAGCTTTTAGTGTTTGGTTTCTCAGATCTAAATAGGTCAAAGCTTATCGCAGTCTACTTCTTTTGTCCGTGATGTGAGGAGACAGGGTCAGGAGATTTAGGTCGTGCTCATCCATCAAAGGTGATAGATTTCTCGCTCAGTGTCACTCTCGAAGAGAGACGTTATGCAAATTAACATTTTATTTGACTGTGTTGTAATTCACTCGCTGACTTTATGACGACGTTAAAATGGCAGTAAGCTCAAGGTCAAACATTTTGTATCTGTAATGACATCTTTAATGATATTTCACGGATCGTCGGTCACACTTTGATGAACTTGGGGAAATCACCCATCGTCCACTCCGTAAGTGAGATTAACACACATCTTGCTACACCAAATGTGCTGCCTGTTCTAATTACAGTGAAAGATGTCACAGTAGTGTGACAGACTTACAAACTCAAATGTGGCTCCATCTTTGCTGGGAATGTTTTTCACATTTTCCCCACTCTTCAACAAACGGCAACAAGCGTTTGCAACAAACGTTGCTGAAAATGTAGCCAAGAGCTGAAGTTCTTCTAATGGTTGCTTGAAGCTTGCTAGAAAAGCGAGGCAATTTCCACAGAGCCCCATATTAAAATAAAAGAGTTTATAGCAGAAATAAACTTGTTGTTTTCCTCATTTGTGACAACCACAAGTGGGCTATTTTTTTTAATTTAACTTACTCATTTAAATTACAATAAAGCTAAAGGCTATGCATGATTAAGGGTGAGGATGCTGTATGGGAGGGTTAGGGTTAGTCACACAGTGGTTTATAGCAATATGCATCCTTTCCAGTTTTACCCCCCTGTTCATTTACGGTCACAGCTGGCTCCAAGATGGCAGCTGCTATAATGTCAAACTTGATTTTTCAAAACGATATTCCATAAATAATAAGGGGACGTCAAAGTGACTACGTCCCTGTTTAATTCACTGTCTGTGCTCTCTAACAGTATCTGTGTTAATAATCCAACTTCCATGGTTGATGCTTTTCCCAAACAGAAAAAAGTTTGCACTGAGGAAGAAGTACCTCATCAGGTTTCGCTCCGCTGTGCTGCTCATCATCAACCGCCAGCGTTACATGCGGGTATGCACACTTGTTTTGTGTCTGTGCGAATGGAAGAAAGTTCAGGGCAAATCTGCAGTGTTTATATTTAACTAACTAAATTAAAACTGAACAAATGTGTGAAGTGTGATGCTGTTGTCTTTCTGTCAGACAGTGGTGGAGCCTGCAAGGAAGGCAGAGGAGGTGAGTGAAAGATGGGGAAAAAAAATGTCTAAGAGAAAGAGATGAGACAGATTTTAAGAAAGAGATGAAGATGTAACATGAGTGTGCAGTTTAAGTGTGTGTGTGTGTGTTTGCACTGTGTGTAGGATCGCATCAATAGAGAAGTGGTGAATGTGACAACGCTGCCTATCCCTGCTGAGCTGGCAGCCTTGCTACAGGCTGCCTCAGGTACACACACACACGCACACACATACACACACATTTACACAAATAAATAACACACTGATCTGCAGTCAGTCAGTACTATAAATAACTTCCATCAAGTGATGCATTCCACCTTGTACGCAGTTGGTTCAACAATATTTACTGTCATGTGACTGTAATGACACGTGGCCTGCTATGTGTGTGTGTGTGTGCTTGTGCACATGTGTATGTGTGTGTGTGTGTGTGTGTGTGTGTGTACAGGTGGTGAAGAGCTGCATTCTGACTGCTTGGCAGTGGTCCAGGCTCCAAAGGTACAGGTTGACCCCCAGCTGACCTTGCCTCTGGATATCAACAACTACCTCATGACGCACTACATTCGGGCCATATTTAGGGTAAACACACACATACACTCACAGACAAAATGTGTTTACATGTGAAACTGCATGAACACATGAATAAAACATTATTTATTCCTGGTAAACTTGACTAGACTCAGGACAGTGTTGTTGCTGTGTTATTTAATCAATCTCAATCAGTTTTAAGCACCGTAGGCGTGTGTGTATGCTTGTGTGTGGGTGTGTGTGTGTGTGTGTGTGTGCATGTGTTTTTGGGTGTGTGTGTGTGGGTGTGTGTGTGTGTGTTTATTTTGCAGGAGCCATTGTTTGGGATGCTGACAGCCCCTCTGGAGAATTCTCTCATTCGAATGGATGAGGAGCTTAAACAAGGAGCTGTGAACGTTTTCATTCTGGTACATGTTGCATTTACATGTTGCTGGGAAACCCCAGCATCCAGTCTGTGGTGTGTCAAGAAATCAAACCTGCACAAAGAAACATGTTTGTAGTTTATGCAGTTTTAATTTTTTGACTAGTTTAAAAAAAAAGAAAAAGATCACTACAAACATGTTATAAAAACTATTTGTGTAAGCAATTTTTTGCCTTTTTGAATTTGATTTAACACCATTTTTCTTGGTTAAAACCTTAATTTTAAATAGTCTAAATGTGAAATACATGTTGAAAGCTTTTCCCTTTTTCTGATATATATCATGCACAGTGCTTGCTTTACATTTAAATCCATGATAAGTCAGTATTCTGACTCTTGTATATCTAGAATCTGTACCTAAAATGTGTTTTGCAAGTATGCAGAAGCATAATGTAAAAAACTTTGATTAAGAACCTCTAACAAAGTGTTACAGTATGTGTCTTAAATCCCTCTGCTTTTGATAGATCCTGAGATTCATGGGTGATCCCAACCTTAATGGGGCTCAAGAGAATCTATTTGGGAACTACATCATCCAGAGAGGGCTTGCCAATCCCAGCCTCCGAGATGAGATCCTGGCTCAAGTCGCCAATCAGGTAAGCTTGTTTTTATGGTCGGTGGGATAAAAATGGAAGCTCAAATAAAACGGCATCTTTCACTGTTATTGCACATAATCTCTTCTCTCCATTAGGTGTGGAGGAATCCTAACATTTTGAATTCAGAGCGCGGTTGGCTTCTCCTCTCGTCCTGTCTCTCTGCCTTCCTGCCCTCTCAAAGGCTGGCCAAGCACTTGCTGAAGTAAGAAACAGAATCAGACAGTGAAATATGTTTAAATTACTGCATATGGAAATTGTTACCTGCTTTTCTACCTGTAATCTTTGCATGTTGTTCTCTTTGTGCTTGTTGTTATAGGTTTGTGTCTGACTACGGGCCGGAGGGCTACGACTGTGTGTGTCAGCACCGTCTGCTTCAAGCTCTGCAGCGTCTGAATGTCGGGCCGGAGTACGTCCGGACGTACCCCCCCTGTCTGTTGGAGTGGACCGCCAATCGCAAGAGAGCTCACACTGTGCTGCACATACACTGCTTTGATGGTAAAAACACAGACACACTTAACACAAGTTTCATAGTTCATACTCAGAACTTGAAGTAAAATTTTGGATGGATAGAAATAAGAAAAGCAATGTTTTTTTTTACTCAACTTCTGCAGTTTGGTGCCCTTTAGCAATATGATGGATCACCGTCTGCTTCTGTTGCATCGATTATAAGCACTTTGTCTTCATTTTTGGCTTATTTCATTCTTTTAAAAGATATTTTGCACAAGTTCCCTGTAAAAAACAAGGGGGCTGTAGATGTACTGATAACTGTAAAACTTAATTATTGTGTAGATCCTCCTGCTCTGCTGCAATAAATAGAGAACTGTTATCTTTTTTATATAGGTAAATAAATGTTATAATCTAAATCACAAACTGTAGCTGTGCACAGTGCTCAAGTAAGCTGGTAACATAAATAAAAAACAGCAATATTAAATTTAGGTGCTCTGTAAATATGAAGCCTGTTTATTCTGACTCGCCTCCCTCTCACTGACCCAACCTTACCTTTCTGTTTTTTTTTGTTGTTGTTGTTGTTTGTTTTTTTATCTGAGTGCAGGTAATGTGTGCACTAACCTAGCCTCTAGCCTCTAACGCAAAAGAGTTATCGGTCTCTCTCTCATTTCCTCCTCTCATCCAGCTAATCTGTCCTCTGGCCTTTTGGCAAGTGTACTGAGGATTAGACAACACCTGATACTCACTCTGGTTCACTGGCTGTGTTTGTTTCTGTCTGATGGTGCTGGTGTCTACTTTGTGTTAGTGATGCAGTTGGGGAAATATTTTAGAATGTGATTGAAATAGCTCTTAATGCATTATGAGATGAAGAAAATACACCTCATCGTCTCAAAATTATAGCTTTGGTGGAGTTATTGTTGTATCTCAGAAGCTTTTTTTAATACCTGCTGTCTGTGTTTTCTCCTGCAGGTGTGTCCTTCCTGTGTCCTCTACATTCCTGGACAACAGGAGAAGAAATGGCCAAAGATATCTTGCAACACAGGTATCATCTATCTGCAGAACATAAAAACTAAGTGTTTAGATTTGTTTACAAGTAAAAGAAAAGTTTAAAAAAGATAAACTAAAGAAGATTTTTTGTTGTACATATTACAGTTTATTTCTTTATGTGTGTGTGTTTTAAGGGGTGTGGTGGAGGGCCGACAAGGCTGGTCGGTGCTGCTGAAGGAGACGGCTCAGCTGGTGGAGCTTGAGGGCTCGGACTACGTTCTGGATTTGATGTCGGACCTTGAACTTCCTGCTGACTTCCCCAAACACAGCAGCTACTTCATCATCTCTGCACAGGAACCAGCCAGAGTGCGGCCCAATGCCAGCATGTGAGACACACACGACACACACACACACACACACAGGTGGAAAATAACTCAGTACATTTCACTCAATTATTATACAACTACAAGTTTGAGGTGATTCTACTTTGTGTGAGTTATTATTTATGCTGTTTTATAGTTCGACTCCTCTGCATTTCAGAAAGAAATATTGTACTTTTTACTCCACGACATTTATCTGACAGCTGTAGTATTATTATAATGCAAATGAGAAGCTTATAAAATACATATATATATATACATACATACATATATATCTACTTGGAGCCCTTGTCCCTGGTTTAAAATATTTATGTTTGTAAGCATCCTTCAGGGACACATTTCTCCTTTTGAGCCTGGTAGCTAGTTTAATGTAATTCCAAAAAAATAAAGAACCGTAACTTCCATTTCACCAAAAAAGAAGGAAACACTTCATATTTTCATCAAAATTTATTTAAAGTCTTCCCTACATATATAAGTATCACTTGACTGACTCGTGGAGGCAAACAAATGCAAGGTGGTGATTGTTGTCTGAATGTTTCTTCTTATTGTTTAACAGAAGCCTGTTTGGTGGTGGGTTTAACTCAACTAATGAAGTTATATCTTCCGCCATTCCTGACCCCGATGGACAAGGTACGTATTTAAACAAACATACAAGAGCTCACACTGTGTGATTTAAATTAAAATAGACCATGAGGTGATCCCCTCTCTTCACAGACTTTGAGCCTCAGAGAGGGATGGATCGTTACCTGGACAGCCTGTTTGACCCTGTACTTTCTGACAGAACCGGAGTAAGTTACATGACACACTCACACTGAGACACTTGACCACCGAAGAGGGGGATTCCTCTGTCCACCATTTACTGGTGACCTTAAAGCTCCTTGAGAGCTCTGTTTTTTGACAGTTACCAAGGAATCAACCTACCTAGTAATTATGTAAATTTGGGAAGCCTTACATTTGAATTAGTTCACTGCCTGGACAATATATTTAGATTTTTGTTAACTTTTTTTGTGCCTAAGATAGGTTTTAAGCACCCTTGAATGAATGAAAGGAAAGGGAGGGATTTAAAATCATAATTACATCATAGTTATTTGTAAACATAAGAACAGTACAGATATAAATCTCAAAGACCTTTCTTTTAATGCTAATATGTGTTAACCTTCTCAGTGCCCATTTAGCTCAAATACAGGTCTTAAATTTATATCAAATATAACAGATTCTCCTTTCAGAGCTTAAAAGACAGCCTCAAATGAAATGGTTATTATAGCTTGCAGCTTTTATTTCAAATTAGGTAAATGAAATTAAACAGGCAGTAACAGTAACAGTAACAAAAGTGCACCTGATCATATGAACATGACTGGTTTGCTGGTTGCACATATAAACGAAAGCAGCATGAGCTACTGCAAACTATTTTTTATTTAGCAGAATCTTTTTCATGAGATCATTTTTGCTTCTTTCTACAAGTCAGTTCATTGATGACGATGCATTACCTTCACCACACATGCTGTGTTTCACCTCTGTTTTAAACGGCAGTAATATCTGATGATGGTCGCCTGTTGATTTAAATCCGTACGTATTCAGTCAGGGCAATGGTGCAGTGAATGCTGACTGTGTTGGATCTATCAGTCCTCAGCTGGGACGGCGATGTGGTGAATGTTAGCCGTGCTATCGGATGTGGCTGACAGGAATTAGCATGTATCAGATGTGTTCTACAGACCTCTCCCGCCCAGCAACCTATTACGTTACCCAGTTACCGTAACTGTCACAGCCACCAGATCGCCACGGTGATTTCCCACCCAGGCAACGCAGGGATCTGCTTACGAGGAACTGACACTCTGGCAAATGAAGGGCTTACTATTTAATGAGACATGGCCGGCAAACACACACACACTCCTGTGGATTTATGGGTCAGTGGCTGATTTCTGATGGATCGGCTGTAAACATTAGAGAGGGATCTCTCTGATGTAACATTCCACAAGTGCTCTGATTACACAAATATTATGAATATATTTGATCTTTCTGTGTGTCTCCAGCACTCTCGCTGACTGTCATTAATGCTCAAATGCAGAACCATGTTGTTTTTCTAAAAATCTTTAAGATGTGCAGGGACTTTGCTGAAATAAAAAGTCTAAAACTATCAGACTTTTGATTCAAAATGGGAACAGTCTGTCAATACTAAGAAAAAGATATCAAATATGACCGGACATTTGCCTGCAACCAGTTCTGGATTTTTCAGGCTGACACTGATACTGATATTTGAGAATTTAAGATTTCAGACAAGGATATCTATTGGATAATAATATAGAAGAAAGACATGTACATGTATAAGCATATTCTCTAGTATATAAAGCCATCACAATCTGACATATTGATTTTAATCAAATAATGCAATTTGTTTTTTATGTCACCCATCATGCAGGTCAATACTTACAGATCAGTCAATAGAGATCATTTATTTAACCGCCTTTGTGTTTTCTGATGTATGTTGTAATCAAATGTTCATCTCTAAAGTCTGTCTTCCCACTTGTCCTCACAGGAAGTAGACTCAGCTGCAGGACTGTCCGGCAGGATGAAGGGGGCTGGGGGAGTCGGAGGAGGGTGGCAACAGGACAGGCAGTCAACCGGCCCTCCTCCTCCACCTGGGGGTCAGCCAAAGATAATTTCCTTGTTCCCTCATTTTCTATTTACTGTCTAATAAACACTTCACAGTTTACTGTTAGGCGATAAATCACATTATATCGCAGTACAACTAATATTTGTTAGTTATACCCTTTCATGTCCTTGATAATTCTGTTTATAAATCCAACACATGGCACCATGAGACTGTTAGTACAAAGTAGAGATAGACCGATATGTTTTCTTCAGGGCCGATACCGATACCGATACCGATTATTAGTAGTCAAGGAGGCCGATAACTGATATTTGGAGCCGATATTCATATCTGCTCTCGGGAGCTTCTCCACTCTGCAAAACTTTTTCTCCTCTCTGCCGTGTGTGAGCACTGTGCATGCACAGCTTTCGCTGCTGATTGGCTATTACCCGTGCTTTGGCTCTGCATGTAACCAATCAGATGGTGGGGCAATACTGGAGACAGAGTAGTGACTGCAGACAGAGAGGCTCGGCTGTGTCAGAGCCAAAATAACCCAGTTTTAAATTGATCTCTTATCAGCCGTCAGATTTAAAAAAAAGGCAGATATGCATCAATATGCTGAATATCGGCCCGGCCAATAATCGGTCTATCCCTAGTACAAAGTAGTACACATGCTGTGAATTGACTTTTTTGTTCTACTGTATGGATTTTGAGGATTTTCTACAAAGCATAAATTTAAAGCTCAATTCAGGCACTCGAATAAAATAAAATACTGTATAATAAATAAGATGCCCTTTGAAAAGAGCCATAGAGAGAAGAACTTCAGTAGCATCATGCATCATGAGTATGTGCAGTAAAATAACCATAATTAAAATCTGACAGACATTTGATGTGTGTTTGTGTGTGTTTTTGTGCGCACAGCTGTGAGAGTCCTTCCTGTGGGAGGCGTGATGACGCCTCCTGTTGCTGCTGTGGCACCTGTAACACCTGGTTTGTATCAAGTGGGAAGAGAAACATGAGGAAAAAAACCTCATCAGGCATAATTTGTATCCCTACATCCTGTTTACTGTGTTTCTCCTCCTCCAGATGCCCAGCATGCTGTTATGGCTCAGCAGCAGCAGGCCATCATGAACCAGCAGGCCATCATCATGGTAAACCCACCGTCTGGATCTGCGTCTGTTTATTTGTTCCAGCACCACTGTTTTGGAATTAACACATCATCTCTTTGTTTCTCAGGCCCAGCAGATGACCATGCAGGCCATGGCCATGGCCAGCAGCCCGGTGACGAGCCCCCCAACCTCCCCGATCACAAGCCCTCCCATGAGCCCACTGCTCCACCACCCTCCTAGCCCTTACGCCCCTGCTAGCCCCTATGCTGTCATACCCCCGAGTCCATATGCTAACATCCCACCCAGCCCCTACGCTAACTTCAGTCCCACTCCCTACGCTGCGGCAAACATACCGCAGAGCCCATATTCACCTCCTACTGCTCGACAGGAACAGAATTCGTCGCAGCCTCCTGCTGCGCCTGCAGCACATCCTCGGCCCCCTGGCCCTGACCCCGGCCCTCATCCAAGCTCCTCCAAAACTAAAAAAACTGAGCCAGGACAGCCTAAAGCCAACACTGCTGCACAGGTCAGTGACTCTCAGACATGCGAGGTAACAGTCTGAAGTTACATAATAATTCAGTGCATTTTAATTCATGAAGATGCCATAATTATTGTTGTAAACTCAAACCACATCGAGCGGTGCTCTCCCAGGCAAAACTAAATGTACAAAATGAGATGCAGTGTCCTTTATGAAAAGAGTCAGTTTGAGGGCTTTGTTTGAAATAAAATTAGGAACTGTGTCTCTGGAAAGATGAGCAAAAGCTGGCAGAGCAAAAAATAAAAAAGTACATAGTGAAGATCCATGATAAGAAACAACCATATCTATTACTCCGGGCAAAGCACGTGAATCTATAACCTTTAGTTAAGTTGTTTCAATGATATCTGACCTGGGTAAAGAAAACAGGAAACAAAAAAAATCTGTTAAACAAAAGTACACAACTTACAAAGGACAGAGTCAGACATAGTAACATGACAATCACAAACATAGTAACTAAATGAAATGAGGTTGAAGTTCAAAGTGCCCAGTGGAATGAGAAAAATCTCTGAAAAGAAGTATAACAGGACTGACGGGTGGTGCAGTAGTATTTCCTACAGCTTCTGCTGAGTCTGGTGCAACTTTTCTTTTGTTCTGAAATCTCAGTTGAGCAGATTCACCTCTGTGTGAGCAGACTGCAGTATTAAATGTGATCTGCACCGGTGAGGTAATTGCTTTTATGCAGTTTTTAAATTTAACGATTTTCCGTCATATGATTGATGATATGATGATATCATCGTATGACAGGGAGTATTGATGTGCATTGCAGTGAAACAACAATTAATCTTTCCCCTTCACATTTAAAACACCACACACACACAACTTTTGCACCGAGGATGTTTTAAAAATTTAAATAATTACACTGATTTCCATTATTTTCACATTTCTAGTGTCAGTAACAAAAGAAATGTCCTACATTTGCACAGGATAGTACATTACCTCCCTTTCCTTCACTCTGACTTTGTGCTGACTCAAACCAAATCACAAGAGACAAAATGTATGAGGGGTCCTGAGTGCAAACTCTCTGTACTCTCTGTGTGACTGTTCCAGGTTCAGTCAGATAAGGACAGCTACTCTCGGAGGAAAGCTCCAGGCATCCCTGTAAACAAGGACACGCCAGTCGGGAAGTTTGGTAAGAGAGAGAGAGAGAGAAAAAAAGAGAAGCGTGTGAGAGTGAGTAGGCAAAAAAACAAGAGAAGTCCCTTTAACTAAAACTCTTATTTAACAGAGCTATGCACAAGAGGATATAACTTCTTTTTTGGCTGTTTTCATTTTTTTTAATTTTGTGCATGTACTTAAGACTCAATGGTGACGTCTCCTACGCCCCCTGCTGGAGAGGTAGTAAAATACTCAGCTAAACCTTCAGATCACATCATCCCCAGCCAAGACGTTCAAGGTATCTGCATTCAAAAGCTGTTAATGTCATGATTTAATGAACAGGTTTATACGAGTGCAAGTTCATTGATCATTAGATAAAAGTTCCAACAGACATATTGTTGGGAATTTGGATTTGAAACAATTAAAAGTAAAGTTTTTTCTGATATGGTTCATGTTTTTTTTTTAAGAAATCATCAAAAGATATAACTCCCCGCCTCCACCACCAGATGTGCTGCCTCCTGGCAAAAGGTGAGGTCCTATTAACACACACACACACACACAAACACACATACTGACATATAAGGGCTGAAGCGTGAGCACGGTAATCATAGTTTTAAATCGAAAGGCTTTTCCTTGTAAATAAGCACAGCAGTTGATGCTATTTCCAGCATTAGCTGTGCATACTGTAAAGCCCGGGCTACAAAGAACCACCAACAGATATTGACTGGGAAGTGATTCCTCGGTGCGAGCACACAGCAACAGAATGAATGTATTTACACACAAGGAGCTCAAACACTGAGATTATACAGTACACCGCCTTTGTATCCTGCAAACTGTAATGTTTGATGTTGACACTGTGTGGCTGTATTTAGGAGGCCAGAGGGAAAATTTAAAAAGAAACAAACCCCTCGTGATGAAGCTTTACAGATCCTCAAACCGCAGATGGACAACCCTCCTGCTCCACAGGTAAACACACACACACACACATCTACACACACACGTACCTGCAAAATGCTTGAGCACTTTTGTCGCAGTGATATGAACACAAGACAACGCTATGAATCAGTCATGTTAAAGAGATATTTTGTGTCTTTTTAGCCCAAACGTCCTGTTGCCCCCTCACCATCTGCGTCTGCAATAAAAGAGGCGGGATTTAAACCCACCAAGAGCCCAAAGACGAGAGCAACTGATCGTCCTCTCCCCGTACCTCCCCCAGGTACTCACACACACATTCAAAGCATGAATTCTTTCACATTTTCCAATGCACAAGAGCCTCACTTTGCAGAGTTATATGAAGGATGAGTCTTTCTTGAGAAAAATTGTTGATACTGCCTTCTCTCCTTCTTCTTCATGCTAAATTTTCTTCCCCTCTTGTGCCCTTCATCTCCCTCCTCCTTCTCTTTGTCCTGTGCACGAGCTAGATTATAAACTGTTGCTGATTGGCTGGAAAATGTACAGAGCCAGGACTGTGAACAAACACTAGATTTTTTTTTAACCACACACAATGGACAACAAGTGAACTGTGAGAAAATTGGTTGTAATCCTGTGTTTGTACACAGCCCTGGCTCTGTAAATGGGAAACAAACAAAGCAGCTTGGACAGAGCAACAGAGCAACGGAGCAACAGAGCGCTATTCCAGCCGTTCAACAAAAGGTGGTGTTCATGCTCGGGCACAGGTCGATGGGGGATGAATGGATGGGGTGAGCGAGAGGGACAGTAACTTTGGCATGCTAACGTGTGATCCCAGTATAAAAAGAAGAGAAGGTGTTTTATGGAGTTTTCTGGTTTTTTCTTTCACCAAAACTCAGTATGTTATTTGTAAGCTGTTTCACCTGTTTATTTCACCAATTTATTTTCCTACCTTAGAAGTCTTCAAATAATCTCAAGTTTCTAATGTTCTCTAAGGTCTATTTCTTGATTTTTTTTTTGTTCTGTGCACTGCAGTGCCCCTGGCAGTTCAAAATATCCATCATGTACCTATATGTTAACATTATGATCCAACTTCCAAGATAATACTTTCACTAGATCATTATTTTAAAGGTTTGACAGCTAAATCTGTGTTTATCTGAATAGCCTCAGTGCAGGGTTGCTTACTATTCACCGATGGTAAACAGAAAATGTGCAGATGATTGACTCTGAAGTGCACATGACCAGCCACGCCAGGGCTAAATAAAGGAGAAAATGAAAATTTAAATGAACACAAACATAGACACTCTGTCTCCCTCTTCACTCAACAGCAACCTTTTCTGAAATGTGCCAGTTTTTGCTCACTAGACTTCATTTTTATCACATTCTGCTTTGATATTGACCAGAGTGATGGTTCACCTCATTTTCTTACTCACATTAAAACACCACTGGCCAAAACATCAAGCCTATTTACCAACAATTAGCATGTTCCAGACAAGGTCAGGAGCGCAGGAGGGCAGTTAAACAGGGACACGCTGATTCACACAGCAGGTAGGCGGCAAGGCGCCACGTGACCCCTGATATGCAGACTGTGAAAACACATCGGTCCTGCTGTCTTCTGGGCACTTGACCTCAAAGCATCTCTGTAAACAAGATTAGAACAATATTAGTACAATAAAATGTGCTTTAATTCTCTGGAGTAACAGTGGAGGAAAACTGTGAAATGAAGTAAATCTGTCCTGGAGCAAGACAGCAAAAGGTCGTCAAGGTTCAATGGATTTTTTTAAAAATCAGAATAAGTTTGTTAAATAACACGGAAAATAAAACCTTACATGACTGTCTGGTGCAGTTTCTCGTGAGCTTCCTGTGGAAACAGAGACCATCCAGACGCAGCTCCATCAGAGCACCAATGAAGAGCACTACACCTACACCAATGTTCCCTGGAGACTGTACCTCAGGAAGGAGGTGAGTACACATGCAAATACAAACACACAAAAAGCCATCACGCCCCGCCATCAAAATGTTTGTTTTCTGTTCTGTTATGAGTGTTTTTTTCTCTTTATTGCAGGTTTTTTATCCCAAAGACAGTTTCAACAATCCTCTGGTGCTGGACCTCATTTTCAAACAGGTAACTTAAGCAGGACGACACAATGGGAGCATCTTGTTTCATATCAGTGAACTTTTTTTTCATATCAGATGTATCTGTTGATTCATTTACCTTTTTTACTTATCTCCAATTTTGCACCAGATTCTACCTGACAACAGAAAAAAATCATAGAAAGAACTACCTAAATTATTTCTAACATTACCTCTCCTCTTTCCTCCTCTCCTGTCTTGTCCTCTGTTCTCTCCTGCAGATAGTGAATGACACACTGTCAGAGGCGTGTGTTCGCATCACTCGGGATGAAAGGCAGAAAATGAAAGCTCTTTTCGGTAGTCTGTCTGTTCTTCCTGCAGACTTTTTCTCAGGCCGTATGCTCTTAATGCAAACGCATCTCTTTGACATTCATGAGCTCCTGTGTCTGTTTGTGCGAATGACAGCTAAACACGGGATTGAGCAGAATATGGATCCAGTGGAGGAGCATGTGAAGAAAACAGTCGTCACGGCAGCCAGGGAAACCTGGGAAATATACTTCTCCCGTCTGTTCCCTGCATCGGTGAGAGTGGTGAATTCTCAGAGGATATCAATTACAAAGTATGTTTTTTTTCATTAAACGTGTGTGTGTGTGTGTGTGTGTGTGTGCAGGGTAGTGTAGGAACAGGTGTGCAGGTGTTGTCAGTGTCCCACAGTGGTATTAAGCTGTTGAAGACTGTAAAAAGTAGCGCTGCAGCTCCAGACTACTTCAGAGTCCTTCGGCCCTACACGTAAGAGCTGGTTTTTCTTTATTTGCTTACAACTTCTTTATGAGATTTCATTTATCTTGTCTGCTGCTCAAGATATGTGTATTTGCTTTTTAGAAAAGGTATGTCTGTAATTTGTTTGAGTAACAAATTACAGACAAATACCACAAAGATGGGTGACATTACCTTCACTTTTCTTAGCTTATTTTTGATTATTCAGATGTGTTTGTACCTTTGTTTTATTACAATAGTCAGTTATTTATCCGACAATAAATATGCATATATACACCAATTTACCTGCAAGAAGCCAATCAGCCAGTTTATTTGTCAAGGGACAGTTTTCGTTCAGGCCAGTAGATCAAAACTAAAAACAAATAGTTCATCCCCACCTGCCCAAGATAGTTATTTGCATTGAAGGAAAGGACTGTCATTAATTTGTTTTTAAGTTAGTTTATTTAAATAATTCAGCAAATATGTAGTATTCTAAAACACTATTTTTATTCTTTAAGTTGAGTTAAGTTTTGTTTTTGTTGCATTGTTTTCTACAACAATTGGCAGCTTAACTTGTTCATGCCACTTTGCAAAATCATATTAGCTTTTGCTTTGTGTTTTTCAGCTACGCAGACATCCTGTTTGTAACCATCCCCTCCGAAAACATGCTGGAGTTCAATCTGATCAACGAGAAACTGATCCTGTTCTCAGCCAAGGCCCCCCAAGTCAAACACCTCGTGGACACCTTCATCAATGAGATCAAAAAGGTACAGGTACACACAACCACTCATATACACACACACGCACCTGTTAGTCTCTATTGAGTCCATGGACTTTGACCGCTCAGCAGAGACAACACTGCACAAGAATTATGGATCAGGCTTAACTCTTAAAAACTCTAATACCGTTACACATTTTGTTTCTCAACACTTTTTTGTTTGCAGTTTAGCCAATCTGAAAACAGTTACAGCTAAAAACTGAACAGCAGAGAGTAGCAGTTGTTAGGTGCTGTTGATTTGTTGATTTCACAACCATGATTATTTCTCTCACTCCACGCATCTGAACGTATTTCGTATATTTTAAACATTTCTTTTGCAAAATCAAGGGAAGATGTTGAAAACTAGCAAATGGAGCAGTAAAAGATGAAGTTTAGCATAAATACTTTTAGTTCAATAACATATAAAAGCAAGTATTTAACTGTGTGTGTTTTTTCTTTCCTTCTTCCTTGCAGGACTCTGACTACGTGATTGCAGAACGAAACTTTGTGACAGACGACCGCTCAATGCTCAGTTTTCACAAAGGTGACATCATCAGGCTGCAGGTTATGGACGGGCTGGAGAAAGGTGAGACATCATGATGCATGTAGCAAAAATCTTGTTATCTCATGAGTGAATCTATGAGCCATGCATGTGTGTGTTTTTTGTGTCCTCTGTTCTCCAGGTTACAGCTACGGCTGTGTGGTGAGGAAAAGGGTGGTGTTTTTGGAAGAGCTGAAAAGAGACACTCCAGACTTCGGTGAGAGTTCAATAAGTTCCTTCATTACAATCTGAAAAAACTTTGCCATTTACATGTGGGAAACAGATGTTAGTGTTGTGGCCAAGGCCTAAAAATAAACAAGGTGGCAATTTAGATTGACAGCTTTGAGAGATTTAGTGACCTGGACTGTGTCTGTCTACCCTGAAGGTGTGATGGTATCTTAAGCCAAGGAGAATTAGGTGCAGTGATGTTGACAGTGCCCACACTGCTCTTTAAATACAACCTTGTATCAGAAAATTATTTTTCAGATGGAAGATGCCGATGCAATTTGAAAACTATTGATTCATGTTATTTCTTGAGGACACAAAAGATGAAATATGAGCTCAGATGACGCCACGTCTCTCCATCACTCAGAGGATACCGGACAGGACAAATTCAGTTTGTGTCTCCACACTAATTTTTGCAATTTAATTCTTTCCTTGTAATTCAAAGAACTGGCCTTCATTACTTTCCACAAATTGCCCTCACATAGCACTCACATTTCAAAATTGGAATCAAACCTGCACCGTAAAACCCACTAAGATCTGTATACTTATTTATTTGGCAAAAAAGACTTAATATCTAAAGGTATATGCTTACATAATATCAAATATGACTGTAAGATCTGAGCTGCATTACACATTTCATATTTAATTTAACATAATCAAAATGCTAAGTGTTGTGGAAAGCTTGTGTGTGTGTGTGTGTGAGAAACTTACATCACATTGTTGGGACTTACTATCCATTTGGGGACAAAATGTTGGTCCCTACTTGGGTGCAGCTGGACAAATAAATACAGCATTGTCATATGACTATATAAAGTTGTTATGGCTAACATGTCAGCAAACACCTGCATATTTGCAAATCCAGCAGACACAGAACAATATTATCACTCATTTCCAATCATGTTTCTCAGCACTCTATGATTATATAATTATAATATTCACTATTAGTCCTCAGGCAGCAACCAGTGAGTTAATGAGAGCTTCTCCTCAGCAAACAGCCAGTGAGAGCAGTGGAAATGAACTAAACCAGTAAAATTGTAGTCCGTAGAACCAAAACAATGAGCTAAAGATGTTAATAACCTTTATGGAGATGAGTTGAACTGCAGAGCCGTTTGCTAATTCTCTGTGTTCATGACTACAAGTGGTTCCTTTCTCTTTACATATAGTCATTAGATGTATTAGCAATATAAAAATCTGATTAGCCTAGTTTTAGAGATTTAATATCCTAATAAAGATGTGCAATTAGGTGAAAATTAGCACAGGGGTTGAGGTAAGGTTGTTACTGAGGTTGGAGTAATCATGTGTGAAACTATTATAAGTCAATATGATGTCCTTACAAGTGACAGAAATTCCCAAGTGTCTAGTATCTATAATTACACCAAAGGCTGAATTCTGTGCCAGGTTATCACTGAAGCCCCAGGAGAGAGTTAATTCTTGTAAATGAGAGGGAAAGACACGCAGATAAGGATCTAACTTATTTAAAAGTCAAACTCACCTGCTGTTAGAGGAAAGGAAGTTCAGGCCTCCTAGAAGAGCTGAGGGTTGTTTAAGGTCACAAAAGAACCAGGTGTGTGTGCTTTTATAATCCCTACGGTCCATGTATGTGTGTTAGGTTGGAAGTTTGGTGCTGTGTTTAGCCGCTCCGGTGCGTTCCCATCCGAGTGCGTCCAGCCGATTGCTCCTCCTGACTTCCTGTCGCTGCCACTGGACCGAAAAGCAGAGCCTCGAGGAGGAGCAGGACAATTCGCTGTGTCATCAGCCATCGCTGTTGCTGTGGCGTCCACCATGGCTGCACATGAAATAGATCAAACAATTGAGGTATACAGACACTCTTTGCACACACAGAATGTTTTTATCTGTCTGTCAAAGTGAGTGTCACATTGTTTTTCGCTATCCGTCTCCGATTTTCAGAGGGTTTCTCTTGATGGCTTTGCTGATGGAGATCTGGATGAGAGGACTCTGCAAGACAGCACATATGACATGTTGGAGTTTGCCAAGAAGTACTTCAGGCAGGGAACCAAAGGAAAGGGGTGAGACAAGTGCACACAGTAAAAATTCTTACAAATACACAAAAACCACTCATATCACAAAGAAACCATTTCAAATCAGGTCTTAGAAAAGTACCTGTATTCACTGTACTGAAGTATTTTTAATCTACTTGAGCATTAACTTAGTGATACCTTACATTTCTGCTCCACTACATTTTTTGTGACATATTGTACTTTTTGTTTCACCACATTCATTAAGCAGCTACAGTTTCTTCCTATTTATTACATTTTCCATACAAATCACATTTTATTATTAAATATAATGCACTGTTGTAGATTAAAATAATAGTAGCATATTAAGTCATTCAATAAGATCTTCCTTAGTCAACAACATGCAGGATGATATGAAAAAGGTTTACATGCCAATGCATTAATAATCAGTGATAATTGATGAAATGCTAAAACATTGATAGGCAACAGTCTGCACAATATTTAAATATATTTTGTGGCTAAAATGTCTGTATTTTTATTTCAATGAATGTTAACTTTCTCAGAGATTCCCTGAGCAGTAAAGGCAAGAACAGAGACTCCAGAGAGCCAGCTGACATGATCAAGTTCTCCAAGGTGCCTTTCTTCATCTTGGCAGTTTACCTTCTCATAACTCTGTGTGGTTCTGTTTGCAAAATGTTGCTATAAAGCTTTTCTTGTGTAATTTTTTTTCCTTTGCAGACTCCTCTGACAGAGTCCCTGATAGAGTTTACAGATGCAGCCATGAACAGAGTGGCAGCAGATCTCTTCCTGTGTAAGTTCTCACCTTCCATCGAATCTCCTCTAATTACATCATCTTATTACATTACTCTTATTACATCTGGGCTCTGATTCATCCTCTGTTATAATTACAATGCTTTTGTAGCGGTGATGCGTTTCATGGGTGACTCTCCACTGAGGGGATCGACAGAACAGGAAGTAGTCAGCACTTTCCTCAAGGTAAATACACACAGTTTTTTCTTAGGTGATCAATTTGTCTTTGACAGCTTACTAAACTGTGTGTGTTTGTTTTATTTTTGTGTGTGTGTGCGCGTGTGTGTGTGTGTGTGCATGCTTCCCTCAGCTCATAGGAGAGTTCACCTTGATGAGGGATGAGGCTTACTGCCAACTCCTCAAACAGCTCACTGCTAACACCAGCTCCAAACCGTAAGTCTACTTTACAACATTAACAACGTACACAGCGCAAACCAACACACACTACACTCCTCTCTTCTCCCTGAGCCTGTAATCCTGAGTGTGTCTGTGCACTCTGGTGTTGCACAGTGATAGTTGCCAGCGAGGCTGGAGGCTGCTTTATATCCTGACTGCTTTCCATCGCTGCTCTGAGGTCCTCAAGCCCTTCCTGCTGAAGCACCTGCAGCAGGCCTCTCGCAGCGCCGGGGCTCAGTATCAGGGTAAAAACACTCACACAAAACATATACGAAGTGCTGATCTGCTGTACACATCACCAAAACCACCAATATCTTGTGTTTTCTTAAAACAGGCATCGCTAAAGCATGCGAGCAGAACCTGAAGAAGACGTTCCAGTATGGTGGCCGCATTGTTCCACCCAACAGCATGGAGCTAAAGGCTATGGTGGTCTGTACCTCTTTTTATTTATCCACAGGGATGGACGAAGTATTCAGATCCTTTGCTAAAAATACTAAAAATATTCTGCATGACAAATAAAAGTCCTTCCTAAGCAAAAGAATTAGCAGCAAAAAATGCATCCAAATAAAAGTTCCCATCATGCACATTTAGATCCATGTTATTCTATCTGTTAAGTTACAGACTGACTGATACTTGACAAAAGCAGAAATTTTATGTGACAATTGCTTAAGTTTGAGCATATTTTGGACCATAAAGCTGATAGTATTCAATAGTATTCAATATTTTTCTTATTGTCAACAAATTCAAGAAAGATCAAAAGTAGCAAGTATTATTTGTGTATCCACAGTCTGATAGACCTCATTCCTCTGTGCCGTGGAGTTTCATATTTGTCCAAAAACTATTAAAAACACATAACAGAACCATGCTGGATCACTCAGTTCCTTCTTTACTATAAACATGGACAAAACAAATGCAGTATTTACTCTTGTTTTAGTAACGTTTGCCTAAATCCACACTGTTTTTTAGGAAACAACTTAAAAAATTAAACTGTAGACTCATTTTCAGCATCAATGTGCTTGAGGCTGAGAGAGACACGGGAGGGAATATTTACAAGAGATGAACACTTTGATGGTTTTGTTCTAATAGCATTTGTTGACAATAAGAAAATTATAAAATATCACCATCAAATCCATTAACTGTTATAAATCAGTTTGTGCAGTTTGACCAAAAACAGTTAATCATATTTCAAATATATATTACATTTTTAATGTAAGGTTACACACTACATGATCTCTTTTTAACTGTTTGTATTTATTTGCTTTTCATCATTATATATTTAGGTGTATGTGTGTTAAAATCCTTAAATAATCAGCAGTAATCCTACATGTTTTGTGTATGTACAGTATTTACTGAAAGAGTGTGTGTTTGAATTTGTCAGGCGGGTCGTAGTTCAAAACGTCAGCTGTTTCTCTTTCCTGGAGGCATTGAACGTCACGTGAAAATCAAAACCTGCTCTGTAAGTGTTCAGCCACTGTTAGCTTTTCACAACCACTGGTGTCTGTGAGGAAACGGCTGTGACATGTTTGTGTCTGTGTTTGTTTGTTGTGGTTTTTTTTAGGTTGCCCTGGAGGTGATCGAGGAGCTGTGTTATGAGATGGGTTTACACAGACTGGAGGCCATGGAAGAATATGCCATATTTTTAGTCACCAATAGAGGTGTGCTCACCGACACACATTAAACAATGCATCTGTGCGCAAAGTCAGTTGTCTTTTCATTGTCAGTGAGGCAGATTCATTCACAGAACTCATATCAGACTGTGCTCTGGTTTCTGGCTGTGGGAGAAAGCCGCTCATGTTCATGAGTCTGATAAGGATGTTGCAGCAAATTAATGAGATGGTTTGATATCACCTCTTCATTAGTGATATCACAACACTGGGTCTCTGGATAACAATCCTGTACATATTTTTCTTTCTCATTGTGACCTACTGAGGTGTTAATGTGCCACTGATTTGCATGCAAAGTTTCAGCTGAAGTATATTTTTTAAACATGCATATTTTCAAACACTTACATTCTATAAGGGAATAAATCTATAGATCATAGGATTTATAGCATTAGCATTTTAGCATTTTAAAATGACCTGTTTGTATTTCTTCATTTTTCTAATAAAATTAAAATTAAAAAATGTATCATAAAGCCCATTACTTGTATAACTCTATCATATTTCTTTGCCAGTGCTTCTCCTTCAGTCTAGGTGTTCAGAACTGAAACCTCCAACCCTGATTTTGTCACTTAAATCCCTCACACAGGAACCTTTAGCATCCTGCTAGACTTGTTTTTTTCTGCTCTTGACAATAAATATCTCTACATGATATCAAGTGAGAGTTTCTTTTGCTAACATGCTATTCAAAAGTAGCAGTTATTATTTGATTTTAACCAATGGTCAGATACCATTACTGAATAATGGATGAACAATCTTTCAAATGAGTATTAAGCTATTTAGCTTTTTTTTTTTTTACATGTGAATGTGGGTGTTTCCAGGCCAGAGTGTGCGTCCTCTGAACAAACATGAGTACATCCTGGATATTGCCACAGAGGGCGAGTCAGTCGACACCAACTACAGCTTCTGGTTCAGAAGAGTCATTTGGACTCAGCCTCTTAAGTTTGAGAACGAGCTTTGTGTGGCGATGCATTATAACCAGGTATAATGTGATATTTCACACACATTCAGTATATGAGACCTGCACGTGTGCATGTGCATATAACTGTGTGTATGTGTGTTTTCTTTTTAGATCCTGCCAGACTATCGTAAAGGCCTGCTAAATGTTCTTCCACACGGGAAAGTGAGCGATCAACAGTTTCACCAGATCTCCAAACTGGCAGCGTTGCAGCACAGAGCCAAAGACATCATCTTCATCCCTAGCATGTAAGAAAACAACGAGAAAATGAAGTTGAGGTGCTCTGTCTTGTCATCAAAGCTACAAGGATTATTGAGAATACAGCCTCTGGTTTCAAATAGTCTGACAGATAATCTAAAAATATTTTTTATACCTCTTTGTCATCCATTTTACTTTGCTGATCATATCATTGCCGCCATCAACCCCCCTTTACTCAAGTAGTAAAGCAAATAATGGTAATAATAATAGAATATTTGTAATTTAAAAAAAGAATCATAGGAATTATTTATGTCTGTATTTTTGCAAATGCAGATAACATGCAGAAAGTGAAAGCACAGTGACACTGAAGCCACAATGGATGTTCTTTTTGAGTTTCCGTCTATTATTGATGTTCGAAAAACTCATTTTGAAGAGACCAGACTGCAGTGCTGTCAATAGTTTTTGTTTTTAAGTGCGTAACACCTTATTTTTCTCAGTAAAATAACTGTAAAAACTCATGTCCTGTCAGGCTCTTAACATTGTTATCACCGTCTTCACCCACACAGCAGAAAAGAACTGCTCACTGACTAAAATAATCCTCAGAAATGTTGAGAAATCACCGAGTGAAGCAGGATTTTCTTTATCTTCGATTCTGTTTCTCATCTTCTCTCCTCCAGACATGAATTATCGGAGTACATCGCCACACCTCTGTTCAAAAAGCAGCCACCCCAGCAGTGGGTTACCATGGTGACGCAGCACATGCAGCAAGTGCAGACCCTGAACCCGCATCAGGCCAGAGCGCAGTTTTTGGGTGAGATCCTCGCTCATGTAAACAGGAGACACATGGTTTAAAACATGATTTTTAGTTAAACTGGCCATTTCATGTTTTCCCTTCATGGGTAGTAACTATACTTTCTGTGAACAGATAAGATGGACAAAATAATTTATTACTGTAAATGTGTCCATGTAAATGTGGTAAATTTTCTGGAAAATCCATTGAGGGAATATTTCCACATAAATTAAATAACTACTATCTGTATCACCGAATAAAACAAAGTAAAAACTATTGGCAAATTAAGGCACTTTACCAAATTAATGCAAAACATCCCCTAAAAACCCAATATTGTCAAAATTCCTTCTTATTGATTTACAATATTCCCCACACTGGCCTAATAGAGCCACAGATGTTTAAATAATAGTTACTATTTGTTATGTTGTGAAGCAAAATCTTTGAAAGATGTTATATTTATATTTATATATACATATAACTTTATTGGGCTTATTATTAATACTGAAAAAGGGAAATTCTTACAGCATGCCAGGTGAATAGACAAAAAAAATGTCACCTTCCCTAACCCCTGCATTAAGATGTGGTCTATGAGCAACAAAAAAGCTGTAACTTGTTTGAAGGAGGAGCTCCAGTGATTTATTTTTGCTCTATCATATTGTTAAGACAATCAAACTTGAAGCAGAAGAGTTTTTTTCTTTGAGTCATTAGTATTGGTAAAAAAAAGCCTCTAAGCTTCCCACAATGCAACTCATTTGTGTTTTTTTGACCCCCTCCCTGTAAGTTTTTAAAAAACTACCAGTTTTAATTCAGACCACAAAAAAAATTGTGGTCTCTGTAACTGTAATGACTTTACCAGGGCTGCTTTGTTCAGCCACAGAGGACATTATACAACTTTTATAACAGGGTTGGAAGTACTTCCCGTGATGAATAAGACATATTATGATGGTTAAAATCTGTGATGTCATCTTTTAATAAAGTTTTTGTTTTTTTTTCATATGGTGCCTCCTTAAAGGAAAAAAATCCTCGCTATTGTTAAATTTTGGGTGTTTGTCATTGCAGGGCTGATCAGTGCATTCCCCTTGTTCGGCTCCTCGTTCTTCTACATCCACAGCAGCAGCTCCACCACCTTCTACGCCCCCTGTATCCTTGCTGTCAGTCAACATGGTCTCCACTTTCTGCACAAAAACACACACGTAAGGATCCAGATCCTCACAATCACATCCATCAATCATTGATATTATTCATCTCATCCTGTCTGAAACATGACCCCAGATGTAGAGTGGCACAGTTTTAGTAGGACATCAGTGTGTTGTAATGTTTGGTCTCTGTGACGCAGGAGATGATGGCAGTGGTCCCCCTGGTGGAGGTGCAGTCTAGCCGCACCCAGAGGCCCACTGCTGGAACGAGTTACCCATATGTAGATGTGACCCTGGGAGACATGAACACGCAGAGGGTCATTCAGCTGCAGCTGGAGCAGGTAATATGCAAACACGGACAAGGACACTCTTCAGAGGCCACATGTGATCATTTGCACTGGAGTTGCTGTGCTGCAGTCACTGTGCTCATGTCGTTGGTGTTTGTCTGCAGGGCCTGGAGTTGTGTCGAGTCATTGCTATGCAGGTGGAAAACATGATGTCTGTACGAGAAAAGAGACTCACCCTGCCACCCAGCGAAATCACAATGTTATAGCTCATGCTTAACTGTATGCAAACACTTGTATAAAAATACACACATTTAAGTGTAGATTGTACAAAACTCTGACAAACAGCCTACCTCTTCTTGCCTACACACACACACACACACACACTAATATGGTATGTGAATGCATATGTGTACCCTGAAGTCAGTCTCACTTTTACTTGATCGTTTTTCTTCATTGATTGGACAAAGTGGACGAAGTGCATCCTGAAAATTATTTCATTATTAGTTCATGTTTCTTTCAGGCTGACACTTTAGTAATTGCACTTACTTCTATCATTTGAATTGATTTAACATTAATTTTTTTTTATCTGTACAGAAGTTGTCAATGAACTGGAACTGTAGGCCTGTGTCTTTTCAAGTTTTATAAATGATATGTCACATGTTTTTTAAGTAATTTTTTTATCAGTGCTCTTTACTGTAAAACTTGAGGAAACAATTGTTGCATTCAATCAATTATCCTTCAATATGAATACTTTATTGTTTTGTAAAGAACATTTTATCAAAAATAAAATGGCACATTGAAAGAGAGAGATATGAGCCCTTCTTTACTTAGTGATGCAGTGATTGAACAACAATAAAAACAAGCATTTGGTATCCAATTAAATGTTTTAATATGTATCAAAAATAAAAATCTATTAAATACCTGAAAATGGTAATGATGATGGAGCTTAATTGAACCTAACTTACTGATTATTTGATTAGTTAGTCAAAGGTACAGAGTCTACATTTTTTGCTAAATTGCTTAAGTTGTGCCTAAAAATCACTTACTTCAGTTTGCTGGACCTGAATAATGTTGTTTTGTTGATAATAATTAACATATTTGGGTCTTGCACTGTTGGTTCAGCTAATCAAGCATTAATTCAATCTTTTACAGTGTATTAAATTCAGAAATTACCACTAAAACATGCTCATGACAAGTTCCAGAGTCAAATTGCTTTTTTTCTAAAAAAAAAAAAAAACTCAGACACACAAAAGTACTTAATTCACAATTGTATAAAGGCAAGTATATTATTATTATGAATTACTTTAGAAAAAGGGGAAAAAATTGTGGTAATTTTTATGTTGATGAATTGATAAAAATGACAAATTGTTTGAGTTAAAAATCAAAAGATCATATAAAACGGTTTCTTTGGATATGCACAGACATAAAATGTTTATTTTTTTACAACACATATCTCATTAGGTTTATATTTGCACTATTTTCTCTGAACAATATGTAAATAAAGACATTCAAATAACGTTTTGTTTTCAGATGGGCTTCAACACAATCATTCGCACAATATGTAAGTCCAACACAGCCCCTTAAATGTACAGCGTGAACTTTATGGAGGGGTCAGTGGGACAGAATTAGCAGTAGTCTGAAGTTTGCCCCCAAGGCTCCCAAAATGGATTTATGTGTCTTCCGTACAGAGCACGTGACGGTCCCTCCCCAAAGCACCGAACTGGCAGGTCTCCACTGCGCATGCGCACATCTCTAGCAGGCTACACGAGTTTATTTTCAGCCTTTCTCTTAAGGAGGTTACGATGGTGTAAACTGAATGTGACCAAGCCTCGTGTGTGGATATAACAATGTTTTTCCTGGACTCTTGAAGTTAAAATTGAGGGTGAACGTCTCCGGATCACCGAGGTTTGGAATTTAGCGGTGACCTATGAAATGTTGCTGCGTGGGTTGTCGGTAATTCCAGGCGGCAACGGACAGACCAAGCCAGGCTAGCTTAGCTGACTAGCCAAGCACATCTGCTAGCTACCATTAGCTTCTCCGCTGGCTGAGCTTGTTTTAGCGTCGCAGCGTTTATCGCAACCCTGGTTAGTTGTGTGAGCCCTGTATAATAATCAGCAGATTTGCCAAGTTTCACACCAGACTTGTGTTTTGATACACAGACAAAAACAAACAGAGCAACTCAGCTAATGTCAGCTAGTTGTTTACGCTGGACACCGCTGTGAGTGAGAGAAAGTGGCCCATTTAGCCAGCGATATCCATCGTCTGAGAGTCCCTTTTGACATCTAGTTCTTTCATATTGACCACACTAAATTAAAACAGTGCTGAAATGCAACGCTGATGCATGCTATCTGTTGACTAGGAGCCCACGTCGCACTACACAAGTCACATTGTTGTGGCTGACATGGCAGCCAGTGGATACTCTGACCTGAGGGAGAAGCTGAAATCCATGACTCCACACAGAGACGAGGTAAAAAACAAATACGCAGACAAGACGAGTAACGGCAGAGGAAAAGGTCGAAAGCGACGGTTTCGAGAGTCGGACGACGATGAGTACGAGCACAGTGATGACAGTGCGGACCTCCGGGAGCAGGAGGCCCGCCGGGTGAGGAGCAGCATCCTGCAGAAGAGGATCTTCACGCCGGAGGAGTGCGCCCTCATTGAGGAGAAGATCGACGACGTGGTGGCCCAAGGAGAGGCTGGACTTTACCGTGAGCATACAGTGGACAGAGCACCCCTTCGAAACAAGTACTTTTTCGGGGAGGGGTACACGTATGGATCCCAGCTGGAGAAGCGTGGACCCGGTCAAGAGAGGCTATACCGCAAAGGAGAAGTGGATGAGATCCCAGATTGGGTTCACGAGCTGGTGATCAAGCGTCTAGTGTCCTGTGGAGTGATCCCAGAGGGCTTTGTCAACAGTGCGGTCATTAATGATTATCAGCCAGGTGGCTGCATCGTGTCACATGTAGATCCTCTGCACATCTTTGCACGGCCCATCGTCTCAGTGTCCTTCTTCAGTGATAGTGCGCTCTGCTTCGGCTGCCGCTTCCAGTTCAAACCGATCCGTGTTTCGGAGCCGGTGTTTGTCCTGCCTGTGAGGAGAGGAAGTGTCACAGTACTCAGGTGAGTATGGGTTTGTTTGCTGCCATGCACCTATTTAACTGCTGCTTTTATGTCCCTGCCTATGGCTAAAAATTTACTGATAGCATCTATTTTTTCAGTGGTTACGCTGCTGATGACATCACCCATTGCATCAGACCCCAAGACATAAAGGAGCGGCGTGCAGTTATCATCCTTAGAAAGTAAGTCAACATACTGTTATTTAATTAAAAAGTAATTATCTTGTATAAAATAATGTTTTGACCACTTCTTATGCCTCCCCCTCTGTTTGCCAGGACCAGACCAGATGCTCCTCGACTGGACTCTGACAGCCCTTTAAGCTCTTCTCCTCCGGAGAGACCCGCTCATCTGAAAGCCAAACGCTCTCATCGCAAAGCCGACCCTGATGCTGCTCACAGGTATATGTCCACACAGCCTCAGAAATTAATGTGGAGGCAGTGCAAAAATGCCCCAAGAAATCTATGAAACATGTGACTGTGGTGCAAAACTGCCACTAAGAATTTGGGGGAAAAAATTATATATTTACCAGTTATTATTGAGGGTCCTAGTCTTAAACCAATCCGTCTTTTTTTTTTTTCAAACAAATTAATCTTAATCATTGCTATCTTTTTAAACATAAAGAGCACTCTTATTTAAACTAAGGATGCATTTAATTGTATATAACTGCAAAGCAACCCAAGTCCCGGGCTGTCACCATCCCAACTTTATTGGATGGCTACAAACCTACAATTTTTGCAGTTAAAAAAGGAAAATTGACTGGCCTGTTGTTGAAAAGGTGAATAAGATTTGCTTCTTTTGCAAAATGTACAGAGCACAGCAACCCAGACAAAGCCATGGGCCGCTAAAAGCTTAAGAGCTTTATCAAAGGAACAGAAGAAGATTCAAAAGTGTTCAGCCAACTGTCACCAAACAAGCATGCATCATCGATTTGTTTATGATAAGTTAAGAAACATCACTGCTCACAATAAGAATATTTAAGTGTATTTGGTCTTGTGCATTGGCTTAAAGTGTTAGCAGGTTGGCAGTAAGTGGAAGCTAGCTAACATTACTGTCTGACTTGCTAATGTTACCGAGCTCCATGCACCAGGGGAAGTAATGCTAAACTTGTTAAGTCCCAAATCTAGAATTTACTTCTTTTAGTCTACCAACCAATGATGCAGTGGTGGATATACGAGCGTATAATTTGTTTTTTAAATCATGCTTAACATCTAAATTTATGAATGAAATAAATCGTGCTTGAATTTCTAATTTCTGAATTTCCCAGGGGTATTTCCAGAACTGCATCTATAACAAAGGGCAGTTTCATTCATTTTGGCTCTTTTGACAATACTTCCAGCTACTAGTCTGTAATTCAATGAAAAATCTAATTCTGTGGTATCTGATGAATCAGACCCGTCAATGATGGAAACATCAAAGTGAGACTGGTTTTGATGCTGAGATTTGAATATGACATTATCATCCAACCGATCAGAAATTTGGTAAAAATAATCAGATGAAGCTCCTTCAGTAGTTTGATGATCTTGCGAGTGTTATCTTATACTGCCATCTAGTGGTTAATACCAAAGACTCTTTCAAAATCAAATCTTGGTTGTTGGAAGGGAATTGGCCTGCTTTGTTTTATTTTTGTTTGCACACTATTGGGGTCATAAAATGTTTTCAGTAATCAGCCAGACTCTGTTTACCTGATACTTTTCAAACAAATCAAATGCCAGTCAAAGTGCTTTATGAACACCTGACAAACATAGAGAGTTTAGTGAGACAAACCTGTAGATAACCAGCCTTATTCTTCAATTACACATATAAATCCAATGAGAATAGCAGGCCTTAGGATAGTTAAACTTGATATAAAGTGTCAGTTTGCCAATGTCAGAAGAAACTGTTGCTTTTTTAAGATGTTATGCTGTTAGATATTAGCCTCTCTAAACTTCAGAAAATATTAGAAATAGAAACATGAAACCAACACATCACAGGCAGCTATGGCCTAAAAGTACCAAATGTATTTTTTGGGAATTCAGTCCATTAAAAAACACATTAGTCTCTTGAATTGAATGTTGGGTTGAATTGGTTTGGATCCTTGCATATCCGGCTGCATCCAAACTGAATTAAGTCTTGCATTACAAAAAGTCAGCCCTCTCGTTCATTTAATTGAGGTCATTTTGTTGACAGAGAGGAGAGGACTCAAGCTAAAAAGCCCAGTTGCTGTCCTAGAGATACTTTTTTTTCTTTAAGTTTTGCAAGAATACACTGCAGCTTCATCCTGCAAGCTCTCTGTTGGTCCATCAAATAAGTTCAAAGACAGATTCCTTTGAAAAGGAAATGCCGTATTTCTTCTGTTGACCTTACAATTGTTGCGACAAATGCTTTGTTAACTTTCCAGAGCGGTTAAATCCTTCTTTGTAAGATTATAATCACTGTGGTGTTTTGGCATCACTGTCTTCACACTTCCTGGATCATGTTTCATCCTCCTCACACGACCTAAGAAACATCCCAGCAACAATGCAGCTTTGTTGATGGCTCAAAACTCAAGGCCCACTTATTTACAGTCACGTCTGTTATTATTTGGACAGTGACACATTTTTTGCAGTTTTGCCTCTTTACACCACCACACTGGATTTGCAATAAAGGAGTGACTGTGTTTTAAGAGCAGACTTCCAGTTTTAATAGTAGTATACTAGTGCATTAACTGTTAAGGAATAAAATTTAATTGGACAGTTGACTGAAAAGCAGTTTTATGGCCAGGTTTCGCCTGTTTCCTCATTATTCCATGACACATGAAGCAGACAGGAGGACTGGAGTTGATTTCAAGTGTTGAATTTTGCATTTAGTGGTTAACTCTTGAAACTCTCAAATGCTGTCCAAAGTGGTTTCAATTCAAGTAATGGAGACCATAATTAGACTTAACAAAACAAACCTATCAGACAGAAAGAAACTTTTGATGGGACCAAATCTACATCATGGTACATTTCTAAAAAAAATGCACTAGCAAATACCCCTTAATTTCATCTACCAAAGTCAAAAATACTCTGGAGGAGGTAAGCCCGTTACTGTCAAAAGTCTACAATCAAGAAATGCCTTTATGTTTCTAAATACAGTAGGTTTATGACTAGGTGGGGAAAAAAAACAACACTGAAAAACAGGAAGGCCAGATAAGACTTTGCCAGAAAACATCTGAAAAAGTCTGAACATTTCTGGAACAAACTTCTTTTGACAGATGAGACCAAGAGTTAAAGAGGCAAAATTAAAAATAATCATGCCGCTGTCCATGTACTTATGAACCTAACTAATTACTAATTAAACCTAATTACATACTTACTCACTGAGACTGTAGAGACTTTACCTAAACCCAGTCCCACAAGTGGACCTTGGATGAAAAAATGTTAACCCAAATCTTACTTTTTCCTACATTATAGCATCTTTTTATCACTTTAATCATGAGAAAACCCTAAATTGAATGTAGTCGGTTAAACATTAAGGATGTCACAACACAAGGTATACAAGGTATATACAAGTATACTCAGATAGAAGGGCATGTGTCGTCCAGCCAGATCACTCAAATGAATTTATCATCAGATCTTATGAACATGATCAGTTTAAAAGTTTATGCAGCACATTGAAAAAGCCTTTTGTGAATTGTCTTGGAAATCATTCCTAATCACATCAGTATCAAAACTACTTCCTTTGTGTTGTGTTACAAACCTGGCACACCCACTAGCATTAATCTGACCAGCATTCTCTTTATATTTTCAATGTCAATTCACACTGTGTGAATAAATATATAATTATCCATCAGCGGGGTTTACATACACTGTATGAGCTAATAGGAATTAAACTAGAGTGCTAACTGCACTTCCTGCAATTCAATGCTTGTGCAGTGCTTGACTTAATAAAACAGGAAGCAGAATTTGTTCTCTAATATCATGAAATGATTAGATTAGATTGATATGGATATGTATCATGGGTTTCATTACAAGAAGTGGGGACTTGTGCTCATGAAGGTCATTAATTAAGACCTCGAAGGCAAAACAATTTAAAGTCTATTAGTGATGCAGCCTGTGAAAGAACCATCAATGCTCTTCTGTCTCAGTATCATAACATATTTACCTCGAAGCTCCTTTTCACAAAACACGTCTAATATATCATGAGAATTGTGTCTCTTTCTGAAAGTTTGCTGCCATTTCTGACTTAAGCTGTAAAAAACATTATTGTTAAATGAAAGTAAATTTAAGATTTGGTGGTAAGATTTAGATATGGCATGTTTGACAAGGAGATGTGATGAATAATGATTCAAATATGACTTGTTGTCTCCTTTATTTCCCCACCAGGCCGAGAGTTCTTGAGATGGACAAAGAGGAGAACAGACATCCGTCAGTGTCCCGTCACCGTCGTCACAGCGTCAGTTCAGAGAACTACTGGAGGCGTGATCAAGACTCCGACAAACACCGGGAGAGTTCAGGACGCAAAGTCAAAATGAGACGCCATTGAGCAATGAGCACTACTCTATTTACACATATAAATATATCCGCTCTTTTATGTACTTCAATATTGTAACATCAGTCATCATTTTCTTGCTCCACTTATTCTGGCACAAGGAGCACAGTCATGTTGTCTGCGTTTTGATTTGAGTCTGGATCACTTTGAATGCACATTTGTTTCTGGCAGACAAAGCTGACTTCTGTGATGTGAGTACAGAACCTTGAGTTTGTTACTACAGTTAGACTCTGTTGTTAAACTGTTCAATTTCCTCAAATTAATCATTTGTTTCCATGTCCATAGATTCTTCAAAATGGCATGTATTTTTTGTAACCAAGATGTACAGACAGCAAGATCAAAAAGAAAGATGTATGTATGGACTTGTACAAAAGAAAACCTGAGCTGTAATCTATCTTGTTATAATGTACAATACGTTTGTATAGTCTTTAATTGGGGGACTTTTATGCAGAAAGAATGTTTTGTTTCTTCACACTGACATTTCTGATCCGTACTTTTACTGTGCCATCCCAGATTTTTGCTGTTTTGTTCATTTCAGCCTCCCTGTCACAGTTTAAGTTTGAAACAACTGGCAGATGTGTAACCATGCTGTCTGTGTTATGTTTTGATTCCACTGTTTGGTTAATCTTAGTGGAGGTGACAATATGATGCACCAACTAAACTGAAGCTTTATGGAGTAATGAAAATCTCAGGCCTTGTTTTACACTCCTGTTTCAGTCTGAAGTTGCTTTTCCTACCTAGTTACAGAAGCCATGTTACTGAAGTTCTGTATTAAATTAAAAATTTCCTCATTTAAATTGGGTGATATTTGAGTCAGTCAGGACTTAATTTGAGGTAACCAACCCAATTACATCTTGTTTGAGGCACAAGTTAAGGAAACTTAATTTCTAGAGGTACTTTCCCTGTTGCTTTGTAAACAGATAAATTAGTTTCTTGCTCCCAGTCAACCATATTTGGCAGAGCTACTTAGCTGACTGCTAGATTAGTTTAAGAACACAAATAAACAAAAATTAATCTTGGTGCAGAGGAGAAATGTCAAAAGTAGTTTCAGTTGTTTTCACAGTTTTGTGATGCTCTGCTGTCGTTGTTAACTTGAACAAGTAAAACCTAAAACTAATGATCTGCAAGAGGCAGATACAAAGCTCGTCAAACAAGGAATGGGACACTAACTTTGTGGGCATAGTGGTGGCACACAAGATGGTTTCATTAATTTAACTGCACAGTTGTGGCTGCAAAGATGCTGGCTGAATGAAATAAAACTGTAAATGTCTCCACAGAGTTGGTCTGCCATTCATTAAAGCAGAGTTGCTCTTAAACCAAGCTAGTGGGTAAAGCATGAGGCAGTAAGCAACACAATGGGGTGTGCTCTACCACAGGAGCAGTAATTACTCCTGTTATTGTACGTATATAACCCATCCCGAGTGGAGTCACACTGCCATCCTCATTCAAATCTATGTGTCTAGCACTGGTGTCCAGTTTGGACCTGTGCCATAAAGCATTCCCCTTATATTTAATAGTTTTTATATTATACTTTGTGTATTATACATCTTCAATATTTTAAGGAAGTTATTTATAATTCAATAAAGACAATACATACACTTTATATGCTTGAAATAGTTTCAGTTTTACAATGGAGATTAAGAGTCAAAAACAAAAACATCAAAATTTGTAATCACAAATTATAAAAATGGAAATAAGTACATAATAAAAAGAAGTTAACCTAACGTTACTTACTTTTCCTTGATCAATTCTTAACAAAAGCATTAATAAGTGTCACTTTTGCTGTTGCGCGGTCATATTAACTTAGTATTTGACTGTACGAAAGACAAGAATTTGCAATTACTTTCCTTTAGAGAGAAGTCAGATAGAGGTGAAAAGTTCATTCTTGAGCTTGGAGAAATGAATTCGGTTTATCCAAAAGTGCCGATGTTATGATAAAAAGCAATTAAACTGATACAAAAATGGAAAATTGGGAAATGAGATTCTTGAGGGCGCTATTGGCTCTTCGCGTTGAACACCAACCGGAATTTTAAACGAAGAAGAAGACAGCAGCTGTTAGCTAGCAAGTTGAGCTTTATTTACTCTATGCTCGTCAACGTCTGACATTAACTTTTTGTTTTACTGTTAAAGAACAACGAAATATGTATTTCATCAAGCGCTAATGTTGCGGAGTTGAGTATTATATTTCTCCCCTTACTTTGTGGTAAGTATACTGAACAGTACTGAAGAAGTAGGTTAGCTTTTACTGACTGCTAATCTAGCTAACTAGCTGGCCTGGCTAGTTTTACTAACATCAACTGACATTAGCTACCAGCTGGACTTGGCAGCTGTTCCTCGGTTAGCTCCTGCTCTTTGTGGTGACTTTTAAAATAGCTAATACTGGTTGGTCTTGTACCACGCTCTATGGTTTATATCTGTGGACCGAGGCTGTAAGCTGTAGCGTTAGTGTCATAGGTAATTGTTAAGGAACAGCATTGTGTGAAGCTTGTTACATGTCGTCAGTCAAACCAGAAAGAAGAATTTGTGATGTTTTAATCATAAAACAAGTCAAATTCAAAAATATTTGGTGAGCCTAATGTAGCTGAGGTCAAATTGCTCTTTTCTTTGGTTCCCTTATGTAACAAATGGTCGTTTATGCATCGCATTGTTGCCACTTTTTCACACTGCAGTGTCCCACAAGCACAAGTAAACAGGAGGCCTATATACAAAGTATTGTTAGTAACAGTTACTTCGTCAAAAGTAGACAGGGTGCTTGTCATTACGCTTTCAGTAACAACCTGGTGGCGTATGTTGCTGCTAATACAAAGAAACGATGTGGTAAAATTTTACAGTAATTTCCGTTTTGGAAGTGTGAGTAATGTTACATCACCATTGCGCTGACTCAAAACAGCAGCATATTGATTAAAAGCATTATTGACTGGTCGATCTATATGTTCATCAGTGACATTGGTTGCAGCTATTATCAACTCAACCAGCGGTGAGCAGCATCTGTCAATCTCTACAGTCCTTTACTTGACATGTGGGTAAAATGACTAACATTAAGCAAAGTTAACTCTTCCTTGATGTCAAAGGTATTAGGTCAGTACTGTACGTGCTGCAGGTATAAAGTGGCACTGTAACTTGACCAGAAAGGTTGTTACATATTTGGCCTGGCATGACTCAGGCATGTTTTGGGTCTATAAATAGAGCATGTCTCCATTCTTGGGATCTTGTGCCTTTGAAAGGAGAGAGGACACACACTTGGTTTACTTGATATAATAAGCAAAATGCCCACACTGAGTTTTGTACAGACTGAAGGTAAATTTAAATCATGGTCTCATGTGTGTCTGCCCTTGAAATGAGCAAGCTTAAAGGATTAATTCACAATTTTTCCAGTTCATATAAAATTAATATTTAGCTCCCTACTTACAAACTAGTGTCTTTAGTTTTAAATATACTGTGCTGCTGCAGCTTCTTATTAGGCTTCTTTCCACGCCTTAAGAGTATACTATAATAAGACAGGAGTTTCTACCAATAGAGCTCTGTAGCAAAAGAGATTTTAATATGGCACAGAAGGAAAATAATGTGGAGCAGCCAGCATGAATTAGGGTTAGGTGGGTTAGCCAATGGGTTAGGTAACTTTTCTTCTACAAACCCAAAGATCACACCCCCACAAACTTTTTCCTGTGCAATCCTCTGCTCCGTTTTTTAAATATGCTAGGAGAAAAAGCATATACCATATACTATAATTTGGGTGTAAAAATCAAACTTAATTATATCAGTGACAAGCGTTGACTTTGTTCCTATGATGGATGTGAAGTTCTATCAGCAAAAACAAAACTATAAAAAAAGTTGCCAACATGGTAATTTAAGTAATTCAGTTTTATCTGATGATGGTTTTGACACATTCAGCGGTTTGTTTTTGTTTGAAAAATATGTTGTTTTGAAGGAAAATTAAATGTTTTGATTCAATGTGGTTCCTCACTGGTGCCAATAAAAACTAGAGCCATACACAAAGGTTACAAATTACAGGAAAACGAAAAGCAAAGTGTCTCAGTAAGGCCATCATTAATCTCTGGAACAGCACATATTCTTAAGATGGAGCTTTGTTTTAGGGATCATTTGTCTGTTTGTTTTGTTTTTTGTTTTTTGTTAGTATGATGGCCAGAGCCAAGTAGTAAATTGGTTCAAATTTCACTCTCTTGGGTTGAGTTGTAATCTGATCACTGTGTAGACTATGATTTACACTATTGTCAAACTAATCAAACCTCTCCTGACCTCTTCTATCAAGTATAAAAACATTTGCATTTAAGTGTCTCTATTGGAGTGAACCAAAGGTCATTTTGAACCCGAGTTGATTTTCCCTCCACCTGACACTTATGTTTTGTGTTTCTATCTGCCCGCTTCAATTCATGTGTTTTTGGGTGTTTTTTGTCCCAAGGCTAACCATAAAGGAAGCAATGAACTTCCATGGCAGTCGGAGGCGAGGAGAGGATGGAATCACCATGGTGATTGACTTCCTGCTGTCTAATGCTCGACTGGTTCTCGGAGTTGGTGGTGCTGCCTTACTAGGAATTGCTACATTGGCAGTGAAACGGGTGTGTATTTTTTAGGTTGTTAGCACTGCATCAATGCACAAGGACTCTCCATGAATCTAAAAAAGTACTAGTGCTATGCTAATGCTTGTTGTCCACCCATAGATTGACAGTCTATCTTCAGTATGTTTGGGGTTTAGGGCTAAATATCTATTAAAAACTACCTATTGTTGTGACTGCATTGGGTTGCTTTTCCAAGCTGTGGGGTCAGAAGTCAAATCCTAAAACAGGATTTTAAGTCGTGTCTGAACCTCAAGTGTTGTGTTTTAAAATGATTTCTGTTTAGCAGCCAATCTTAAAATCCTATTAGCATCAACTGAAAGAGAGAAAGAAAATGAAAGTAGGTTAAAAAAAAGTATGTGGACTGTCTTAAAATAAATGTACATTTTTATACTTTCAAGTAGTTTCTCTATAGTGGTAAAATGACACTGTATCACTGCATTGATAACAGTAAATAAGTCTCAAAATGATTTGGAGAATGCTCAACATTATCAGGACGGTCCAGATTGAGGTTCTGTGAGAATGAGGTTTTCCCTTTGCCTATTAAATCCCTGTGGGTTCAGGCAAAGGGAAAACCTCATTCTGTGCAGTGTAAGCGTTCTGTTTTTTGGAAGTGATTTATCAGTCATGCATTCCTTTTATGAGTGTGTGTTCCTGACAGTGAGTGTTTGTTTTTAGCTGATAGAGCGTGCAGGCCGTGCAGCCAATGATGAAAAGGTGGAGCAGAAGATGGCTGAGAGCTGGGAGGAGCTGAGTTTGGTCTCTGCTTCCCCTACATTGATCAAGAAGGGCATAGAGGGTGTGGTGATGAAACATGTTGCCAAGGCAGCAAAACAGCAGAAAGGTATCTACATCTCAGCAATTAACAGTATACACAAGCACAGAAATACAGTAAACGTGTCGAATTCATTAGCTATATATTCAAATCAGAAACTTTAGCTAGTATTACTTCAATATAACTGTGTGAATCCTTCTCAATCAGCTGACCTTTGCCAACAACCTCAGATGTCCTCTCTGGAGGTGCAGTCTAAACCTGAGTCGCAGTCCAAGAGGCTTCAGCTGTGCGTCCTCAGTTTGCAGGTACTCTGACATTTCACCTCTGTGCTCTTGAAGGCATAGATTATGCATTCAGTGTTAGCAGCTGCTGTAGTAGCTCTGCTCATTGTTGGCTTATTCATTTATGCATGTGTAACATGTTTTTTAAAGCGTAGTGCTTAGGGGATACGCATTGTTATGCACTGGTTAGGCTGCACATAGCCCCAGGAGCCCTGCATAATCAAAATACTGTGTGTGTTTGTGCACTGGCTGTATAGAAGAAGTCAAACAAGCATGAAACAGTTTAGAGTTAGTGTGCAAAACAGCCGCATAAGCAGCACGATTGTGAACTGCTTTTTACTTGCTACATTGAAATAATTTGTTTAGTAATTGTTTCTAGAGCAAATGCATGACTGGACATAAGAGGGGATTTGAAACAGTTGGTTTGACCTTTGAATTAAGATGTGCAAATTATTTTTACGAATAGATGCACATCTTAATTTTTTACCCTGAATCTTTTGAAAACTGATTTGCAATGAATGTTGAGTGATTTTTCTGTTCCACTAAATGTAATTTAAATTACTTTTGTTTCTGTAAAGTCAGGTTGTTTTCAGGGTTGGTTAAACATCAACAACAGCATCCTCGTCCTTTGTTTCAGAAGCTTTTTAGTTTCTGTCTTGTTTTGCCATGGGTTGGGTTTTAATGCATTTATGATTAGGATTGTAGTGAATGTCATTTCTTGACACAAAAAGGGAAATTTTCCCCCTGTCCTTAAGTTATTTTTTAAATCCCACTAAGGTTACAAAATCAACCTTGATCGCTTCTCCAACCTGTAAAACAGCTCCAGATCAGAGCAGAATGGTTGGAGTCTAGTGGTTTATTTCCCCTGAAGCTCTGGTCTGGTGCAATCCACATCAGCATCCGCCTGCAGCATCTGTCCCTCTTCTCAACCAACCATAAAAACACTTGAAGCCCTACAATACTCATGATAGCCTATGCAATCAAATGTTAATTCAGAATTTAATGTTTAAATGTCATGCTCAATGCTTTGAGCTATTCTGTACAGCCCTACTTACTGCTCTCATAAACTGTTAATGTAGCAACAACAATTGCTTTATGATTGGTTGTTCACCTTTTTAAATGCTGCTTTATTAGCAGTAACACAATATGTACAGCACTGTTTCTCTGCTGTTTACCAGTTTTCCTCCTGGCAGCAACCTAACAGGCAAAACATTAACATGTTAGTGTTATTAACTCAGCCTCAAGGCAAAAAGTTACATTCAATATTACATTGCTCAAAAGCCAGCTGTATGTATTCCCAGTGGAAGTGTAAAGCTGTTTTGTTTACTTCTTGTTTAGAGTTATCATAGCAACACAGTGCTTGCGCATCTCATCAGGATTAAAGATTCAGGATTTTTATTGGAACCCAGTTGCACAAAAACACCATACTGAGAAATTCCTAGGCTGCGAGATCCAAAAATATTACTGTTATTAAAAAGCTATAAAAACAAAATATAAACACAGCATATGATGCATAAAAGAAAGTACAAACATATACAAAGAAGGACAATATCTATTGGCATAACCTTTTTGAAAAACATGTTTAGGAGCGACTGCAGCAGTACTATCACACAAGGGCAGCACTGGCTCCTCACGAGGTCCAGAGGGCTCAGTCTCTCGCTCTTGACATCTGCACTGAGATCCAGGGCTTTCTGCACAGCCGTCATCCTGACATGCCCCTGGGAGAAATGAGTCTCGGAGGCTCTCTACTGGATGACCTGCAGGTATGCATGCAATATGTATTTTTTTATTTTTTGCCTTGTAGAAAAAGCTTTTCCCCTCCTGTAATGTTTTCCAGCAAGATGTTGTGCATTAATTTCTCTGTGTGTGTTTGTGTTTAGGTGGTCAGTGCAGACCATGCATGTCTGCTGGTGCCTCTGCAACTGGAAGCCTCTCTGTGGCGTCTGGTCCCGGGAGAAGAAACACTGCTCACACACCCACTGCACTGGATGGTCCGGCGAGTCAATCTGGAATATTTTCCAAGAGGACGCAGCTACTGGGACAGGTGAACACACACAGATTAAGAAAAAAATTTTCATTCATCAGTCATCCTGCAATTTTAGTTTCTGTATAAAAATATCAGATAAGTTGGTGTTATTTGCAGACTATTACTGCTGTTTGCTCTGACTAAAACTTAACATTTTTAAAATCTACAATCACAACTTTTTTTCCTGCAGCATTTAATTAGTCTAATAATTTTAGTGCACTGCGAGTGTAAATGATGATACCATCAGAACTTGTTACTTTGATTTAAGCCACAGCAATACACTTGTTGAAGCACAGCTAAAGGTATGCATTAATACATTCTGCTGGAAACTTGAGTATTTCACTAAAACCAGTCTCCTCTGTTGTCTTAAAGGTACCTGGTGGGGGGATATCTGTCCTCGGAAACGGTTGTGAATATGTTTAGTAAGGCTGTTATGGAAAATATGAACTGGCTGTCAATCAGCAGCACCATGGACTGTCTCGTCAGACCTGTTCTGGGAGGACCAGACCTGAGACTGGAGATTCGGTACTTGTCTGTTCTTATTGTTTTTTTTAGTGTTGAGACTTAACTGCAAATGAAGTTTTCGTTTTTTAATTGAACACTGTAGCTGTTTCACTTTTAAGAGATTCATTGTGAAGTTTAGAGAGCAGAAATTAAGCAATTATTCAGTAGTTTTAATGCAGAAATTAACTTCTTTTGAGTGTTGTCTTGAGTTTTTGAAGGACACGAGTCCAGACAATTGCTATTATAACTCATCTGCTAGATGTGCATAAAAGCAACATAACTGTCAAAAAAATATTTTTTGAGGTTTTAACATGTCGTGTGGTCAAAACAGTCATCCTGTGATGTTTTTGTGTGTTAAATGTGATGTGTTTGCGCTCTCCATTGACCTTTCTCCTCCTGCAATCCTTCAGGTCTGGAAATGAAAAAGAGCAGAGCAGTGATCAGCCCCTGTTCATCTCCATGTTGCCTCTGCTGAGAGACGGCGATGTGGTTCTGATTGCCCGGCCTGACCTCACCTCTCCTTGGGTCAACGCCTGGCACCTTTCTCTCTACCCATGGGAGACTCAGCGCCTGGCTCAGCTCGACGCGGCTGATGATGGGCAACGCAAACAGACACTTAAAATCCTTAAGGCAGTGTGCAGACTGAACCCCGCCTTGCGACCACTTAAAGCTGCCCCACTTGCAAATCTCATATTGCACCTCAGTGACAGTGAGAGTGACTGGTCCGAGGCCAGCCTAGATGTGAGATTCCAGCAGTGTATCACAGAGCTGATTGGCTATCTAGAACAAGGTGCATTACACAGTTACTTCAAGCCAGCTGTCAATCTGCTGAGCGGCTTGTCAGAGGACCAGGTGGATCAGATGGGCTTCATGCTCTACTGCGCTGTGTCAGAGCCTGAAATATTGCTTATATAACTGTCAGCACATGAAACACATCTCTCAAGCTCTGACACAGGCCAAGTTTAAAGGCTTAATCTTTTATCATCCAAGATTTTTATTTCAAGACAGAGATGTTTTATTCTTCCCAGTGTCTAGCTTCTCCATCCTGCTTTGATGTAAGGGAACAGGGTACAGTTGGATGACAAAATGGCACCGTAGACTAATGTCTACACTGGAGGGGGAGAAGCTAGAGAGAGACTGCATATGTGATAGTGATAATCATGCTGAACAAATCACAAGAGGAAAGCAGATGTGCCAAGGAAAGGAGCTGAGGGAGTGGTTATCAATATGTTTGTAAGGGATGCCTCAATATGTGCCTGATCATGACTTCCCCACACACACAACAACCGGGTCTGCTTTTAAGTGTCTGTGAGGATACTGTTTTTTACAGGGTTTCAGGATTGGTCAGCTTGGCCTCATACAGACCAGTATATCCGTTAGCAGCAGGGGAGGAGTGCAGTTTATTGCTTAAGTGCATATACTTTTCATATCTTTTATTTGATGGTATCTGTTCTGCATTGTTTTCTCAATGTCCTTTTAATATTCTAACTATGCAGAAAAGTAACAAACTACTGAGAACCACTGGGTTTTATGCACTTATTAAACTATTCAGTCTATCTGAGTTGAGCTTATTTAATTTAACGTGTACATTTTATCATACTGGAGGTTTAAGTGTGCAGTATTGTGTTCGTCTTGTTTAATCTGAAGGGGGTTTAATCTAGGGAACTGGACTTGGCTGTATTGTATTGGCTGTATTGGTATTTGAAAAAGATTCAGCCCTCTTTGGAAGACGTCTTGTTTAGTGTACAGCCTTTTGCCAATCTTATTAGGGTAAACTAACCCTTAAAATAATGGCTAAACATATCTAACAATATAATGCACTTGCTTTTAAATACAACCCCAATTCCAAAAATGTTGGGATGCTGCATGAACAAAAACTCATTGTCATCATTTGCATTTCATTGTTGACATATACTCCACTGAAAGCAGTAAAAAGAAAATGTATTTAATGTTTTGCTTCATCAATCTACTTGTTTTTTGTAAATATATGTTTATTTTGAATTTTATGTCAGCAGTGCAATTCAAAAAAGTTGGGAGAGGGGCAACAAATGACCGGGGAAGATGTGTAATGCTCCAAAAACACCTGTTTGTAGCATTACACAGGTAAACATGTTCACTGGTCACTGGTGATATTGTCATGATTGGGTGTGAAAGGTGCATCCTTGAGGTTCACCACCTTGTAAAACACATAACTGTATAAAGGTTATCACCTGGAACACTTCACAAAACGGTTATCGGTAAACAGTTTGTTTCCAAATGAGTGTATTCTGGGTTTTTTTTGTTTCACACAGCATCCCAGCTTGTTTTGGAAGTGGGGTTTTACAGTATGAATGTTGTGAATATTTCTCCAGTTTTATTTTCTTGCTGAGTGAAAGAAAATTGGTGTTCTGTGATTGAAAATTGAAACTGCAAATAAAATAAAAGACTTTGTTCATATTCCCAGCCTAGTGGTCTCCAATTATTTTCTTTAACTTGAGAAAATCAAGGTTGGAGTTGCATGTGAAACTTTTTTTATGCAACTGATTAACAGTTGCAGTGTTTAACACCCACCACCATTTACTGATGGAGGTGCCACTCAGTCCCATTATAAACTGTAAAAACTACTTTAATGCAAATTTCAGTTAAAATAAGAAGATTATGTCATGGGAAAGCCAGATTATAATCATCCTCAGCTGACAGCCTAAACAACAGGAATGGATGAATGCAAATATGTTGAAACATAAAGCAGCGCAGATATGCACATGTGCGTTGAAGGAGTTAACTATTGCTGTAACCATTCCTCCCGTCCATCCTGACGGGGAGGAGATCCATTTCTAAGATAATGCTAACATTATATAAGTGATTGGGGACAAAATTTACAGTCCTCAGTCTGTGTAAAACTGCATTGAAAAGTACAGCTATTGTTAACTGGGGCTCCAGCAGACTGAACTCCACACAGATCTAAGAGTGACTTTGGGTGCAGAATTCACATATTATTCTTAAACTTTTGTTCTTGAAGAGCTGTTTCAGTGCCTCATATTCATTTCAGCTGAACGTAAAAATGGATATTTTCAAAGAATAGCAACTAAAAAAACAGACTCAAGTTTCCTATATGTGAACACAAGCAGGCCAATAAACTGGGGACATTTCACTCATCACATTTGATTAACCGACTTGAACCTGAAATATTTTAAGTCAAAAGAAACAGGAAGAAGGTGAAAAAATTGATTAGTTCACTATGGCTCTTGAAATTATTTTTACATATTCCTTGTAATCCGCTGCAGGCTTTGAAAATATTTTCTGTGGTGCTGGTAGTCCACTGCAGACCGCCAGGGGGCATGAAATTGGACAGGAGGAAGGCAAAATTTTCTGCCTTCTTCCTGTGTGTCAAGGTTTTTACTGGTTTCTCAAAGAACCTGTCACACAATTTCAGAAACCCAGTTTTTGAAAACATGGACCTCTGGAGAAAAGGGCCGAGCCTCTGCAGGATGGGTCCCCGGGCTCAGATGAGGCTTTTACGGGCATGTGGAGCGATGGGTCCTGGCACTAAACTGCGGTTCTCCACACTTCAAAATTTCTTCAAAGTCTTGTGACCCACTGACCGAATGGCACTTGTGACCCGCCATCGGAGGGCCCCTGCCAGCCAGCCTCATGCTGGTGTTTGGGTGGACGGTTCCTCTGGCCTGCTGGTTTGCATCTTAGACCAGGAGGACAGCGTGGGGGGGGGGCGTCACCCACTGCTGTTCCTCCTCGGCAGACCCATTTAAGGCGAGACTGAGATTTCCTGTCTGACCCAGTTGTCCTTACACAAAGTCATTACTGGGGCAAAGGTTTTACTGGTGTGCTGCCTCAGCAATGTTAAAAGGTACTGATTTGTACCTTGTTTATTTTTTTAATTTTTTGTTTATTGTACTCTTGTCTTCACTTTTACTATGAAATACTGCAACATTTTTTTTCTATATTGTGTATCTGTCCCACTGATGCTGTTCTGTCATGTAAAACAACATCATGTTGTTCTGACTCGTTCAAAAGAAAATAATTAAAAACTATTGTTAACAAAAACAAAAATGCCACAGTCAAAAAGCTCACGATTGGATATTGGGATTTACCTGCACGCTGGGACAAATGCTGTGTGTCTATACCCTTCACGGAGGAATAAGGAGACATTCGCATTTACTCCTTTTAACCCTGCTTGTGATGAAAATTGCAATTATTCCCCACACACGAGAGGACATTCTCAACAAGGTTGAGTCATAAGCTTGTGTTAATTAAGCAACTGTCCTTTGAACACCTCAACCATCACTACCACCACTTGGCCAACTCAGAAAGATCCTCACATCGATTCCACCTTTGGGAGGGAGGATTTTCCAAGGTGTGATATGTCCATGATGTGAAAGCATGGGTTTCTCTGGTCACCCTGTGCAGCGTTGTCTTTGATTAACACCGACTGTACAGTTTCCGTCTCCGTGCTTGTGTGGGTTTTTTCATCTCTTTTCGCTTTTACCACCTTGCACGACGTCATCTTTGTTTTGTCTTTGTTTTGCACGATTGCAATGTTTCGCTTTGGTGAGATTTTTGTCTCTCTTCACTCTTGGCACTGTGCACAAAGTAATCTTTGTTCAGCACCGCCTGTGTGGTTACTATTCCCTGAAATTTTGCGTGTTTCTTGTTGCTCTTTGCTCTCGGCCATCTTGTGAAAAGCCATCTTTGTTTGACACGGCTTGTGCATGCTTTCATGGATATGGGTGGAAGGATGGATTTCTATTCGCTCCCCTTGTTCAACACCACCTTTGCAGATACTGGACATCTGGTTCCTCTTCGCTCTTGGCCACCCTGCACATCCAAGACATTGATTGATAACAACAAATTCACAGGATTAACTAAGGAAAGTGGAAACTTCTATTCATCACTAAATTTCAAGACACTTCTCCACTACGAACAAGGAAATGTCTTGATGTTTAACCTGGAAATGATGACTGTGAACAAAGTTCCTCACTAACAACTCAGCTCACATTTCAGCCAAACTCGGAAAGGAGACAATGAAGGCATTTGGATTCCCACAAAACACTTTATGTTACATTTTGTCTGTATGAAAACTGCTTTACAAATAAAGACTAATTGATTAATTGACTGACTGAATGACTGATTTTTTCATATGATTGATTGATTGATTGATTGATTGATTGTACTCACTCGATGTGCTGAGCGAAGTTCTGTGTACAGTGGCTGCGCTAAAGTCCTTCCTCCCACTGGCTGGCGGTCAGCTGGTAAATGGGGTCACATGGGTTCTCGTGATGATTACGAGTGACGGCGAATCGACTGTCGCGTGGCAGATAATGGTCCGTGCAGTCATATCATGCGTAGCACCAGAGATGACACTGACGGGCAGAATAACCTGGAAAGTCCGTGTCCCTGAAGTAGCCAAATGCCTCGTCATCAAATGAGTGCCGCGTATGAATGTATGAACGAGATTCCCATCGTCCCTGCTCACTCTCTAGTGGAAACACACCAAAGTAAATGAGCTTGGCAGAATCAGTGGAGGAGGAAACCCTGTTGTGATTGAGTCTCAGTCTGGCGCGGTGAAGAGACATGGAAGGTGTAAAATAAGTGTGAGACTCCAGCTGCTGCTGAAATACCACTACTCTTACCACTTTTTCTCTCACCTGCTGAGGTGGGAAGGTGAGCCTGAAGTGGGTTGTTGCCACTGGTGTCAAGCGTGCGTCCCCAGAGAGTGACAGCTGGGGAGTTTGACTTGGATTGGTGCATCTGTCAAATGATAACCTGGGTGTCCTAAGGTGGGCTGAGGGAGAACAGAAACCTCCCATGGTGCAGAAAGGCAAAAGCTTGCTTGATCTTGATTTTCAGTATGAATACAAGACTGTAAAAAAACACGATTGGACTGTTCACCCACTAACAGGGAACACGAGCTGGGAGTGTTTGTGGAGAGTCTGGTGTCAAATCACTTGCATACAACCTGATTCTGGATGAGGGTTTCAAACGTAGCAGAGCAGCTCCCTTACTGCAGTCTTTCTGAAAATCAGCCCTCGATCCAAGCTTCGGGTACTGTCCCTGCCAATGTCCCCATCCTCATGGTAGTCAGTCAGACTACCAGGGGCATAAAACCATATGAAGAAGCTTAAAAAGGACCAAGTCTAAACCTTCTGGGTGAAGGAGTGAAATGGACCTTGGAGGATGGCCAAGGGCAGGCACTCTATTGTGGGCATGGAGCTCACCAACCTCCCTTACCTTCCCTGGGAGTATGATGGACTACCAGGGGCACAAAGTGTCTGATGGACTACCAGGGGCAAGAAAGCTCAGCGAGGTGCCCTTGAGTGTGTTTCCCAGGGAGGAGTGCTTGAGAGTAGGTTCACATTTTTGGCTGGAGGCCTGGGTTCCTGGAGGGTGTGCTGGGGTTGAGGGGCCTCCAGCCAGAGTTAAGGAGAAAACCATCCTGCTTGAGCACTGTGCCTTCTGCAAGCATGCTGTTTACTAAACCCTTACCTGAAACGTTTTAGCCTTACGTTGCTTTGGTTGATGGGTGGTTGATCATTCATAAGCTTCGCCCTCTGTCCCTTATACATACACACGGCACATCTTGCCAGTAGCATATGCTTATGCAAGTGATTGAAGTCTAAATATACACAGCTGGTACAGTTAAAGTGTTACCACTTTATTACATCAGTTATGATTTCCTCAGTTATTCTATCGAAAATCTGTTGCAATTCTTCAGCTAATAAATGCAAATGAGCGCTAATCTCTGGGGATATGTGCATTTATAAGAGCCAAAACAACAAGTGTCTCCTGTTTTACGAACCCAACCACAGTTTCAAAAGATCAACTACCCGAAAAAACTTGAGAAAATCAAGGAGACACACCTAAAATTGCATCTTGTCTACATACATAAGCTACTTCAGGAGCAACACCAGTCCTTCTAGTTTTTGAGGCCCTTTTTATTGGTGTATTCATTTTTTTTGTTCAATTTTTTTGATCTGATGTGTTAACTTAATATTTTATTTGGTTACAACATGTGATGAAATTAATTTTGTGTGTTTTTCTTAAATTAGCTGCAAAGGTAAAGAACCCAAATAACATTATTCTCTGAATTGAGAAGTCGCTGCATTGCTCTAATCGCTGATCCAGTCGGAGGAGGTAAAAGTACAAAAAAGATAAAAACCCATTTAGTTTTGCTTGATGTAAGATGATGCAGACAAACACTGACAAAAAAGCTGAGGCACTCTGTTCTCTGGATAAATAATATATTATTTCTATTCCTCAAACACAAGGCAATCTAACAGATCCACACCTACTGAAGTCAAATTATCCCGACTGTGGATGGCTTTCCCACCCGGATGTTTTTGACGGA
>JAPZDV010000020.1:6555521-6584035 GCA_029814665.1 Acanthurus lineatus
AGAACCCAAATAACATTATTCTCTGAATTGAGAAGTCGCTGCATTGCTCTAATCGCTGATCCAGTAGGAGGAGGTAAAAGTACAAAAAAGATAAAAACCCATTTAGTTTTGCTTGATGTAAGATGATGCATACAAACACTGACAAAAAAAGCTGAGGCACTCTGTCCTCTGGATAAATAATATGTGATTTTTATTCTTCAAACACAAGGCAACCTAACAGATCCACACCTACTGAAGTCAAATTATACCGACTGTGGATGGCTTTCCCACCCGGATGTTTTTGACGGATGTTAAAAACATATATTTTACTTTGAAACTGATTAGCGGAAATCTTCATTAGTGTGTGTGGCTTGACTCCGGACCTGTAGCCTGGTTTTCCATGAAGCGCCGCTTTCGCAACAGAAGTGAGTGGCATTGAACCGACACCGGCGTCCGTCACATGGTTTAATATGTGTGTCGCAGGTCCAGTTTGCCGGTCAAATAGGTGACAACGACGCACAGGCTTTCAGCTGAAACCGGCCTCACAAATAACGAGAACGAGGAACAGAAATCCCGGGACAAAGGTTAACCAACCGTGTGACTGCCGCCCGCAGGGGGAACTTTCGCTTCTCCGTTAAGTTTTCTTTCTGTTCCTGAAAACGCCGCTTGTTTACGGGATTGTCTCTGTCATAAGGAGCGGTGAGGACAGTCCTGGAAGTTTTTTTTTTTTATTTGCACTGCTTTCGTATCAGTCGCTTCATGACTGTGTACTACTGCGCAACAAGTTTTAACTCTGCGGTTGTTGTTGCGGCGTCCTGTTATAAACAGCTGACTCACTGACGGAGGGCCGCGCGGCACACTGCGATGTTTGATCAGTCCCGCGCGGAGGTGCAGATCAGAGAGCTCGGGTGTCGCTCGTAGATCCTCCATGGGTTGATCCCTCACCGTCTGAAGATGATCGGGTCACCGGACCTGCTGGTGTTCAGCGACTCTGAGGGGATCGGGGAGGGAGAAGATGAGCAGGTTTTACCGGAGGAGCTGTCTGTCCCCGTTTCCCCTCCGTCTAACCCCTGGACCACCTCTGCCCAGTTTCACCGAGACTTCATACTGGTGGCTGAATTCTCAGAGCAGGTGTGTGCTTTCAGTCTTAGATTGAAAACTGTTATTATTATACCTGGGGAAACTCTAAAAGACTCGCTGTTATAGATTTATGATATCAAACGAGGAGTTGTGGAGGAAAAAAGACGGTTTTAAGATACAGCCATGTCGAAAATGAAAACAAACTGAAAACTAGAAATAAAAATTAATATAAACTAGGTGTTATAGCAGCACAAAACAGAACAAAGAATAAGATAAGACCAAAAAGAACAAGTAAACGGGATCTAAACCAAATGCAAATTAGCAGAGAAGAGCAAATACTGATGAAAATAATAAAAGAATAATATAAAAAGAGCAGCTCTTTGAAGTGCATTTTCCCTTAAACTGCTTTGCAAAGTGACACTGTAAAGACTATAAGATGTAAAATAATAATACAAATACTAATCAATAGTTGAATGTTCAAAAGAAAAGCAAGAAAAATGTCAGTCTGGTCAACAACATTCTCAGATTACACGGTGCACTATGATGTGTTTCTAAACATACATGAGGAGGAATGCAGAGTCTTTATTGGTATTTATTTCATGTAGAACCAATTTCAAAAGTTTTTTCAAGTTTTTTTTTATACACACAGGCCAATTCAGCAGCAAAGTATTTAATAAATTTTGTGTTGAATGACTCATTTATTCAGACCTACTTTAGACCTCTTACAGGAAAATGCCCATATGTTATTCAGTATTTTTTTATGTAATAAATTCATGTAATGTGATGTTTCCAGGTGGGACCCAAGCCTGTGCTGACGATACCAGATGACCCCAGAGTCATCGGATCATTTGACCTCAATCACTTCTCCGTTCGGATCATGTCTGTGGACTACCAGGCGTCTGGCCCCGGCCACACCCCTCCTGCATCCCCCGGCCCCCGCCTCAACTTCAGCGAGGACTCCAGGGTGATTCTGGGAGATTCGGCGCAGGATGCATTTGCATACGTTCAACACATGACTCTGTATGACTTGGAGGCTCGGGGTATGGTGCGTCCTTTCTGCATGGCGTATGTTTGCTCGGACCAGGCGAAGCTGATGGAGAACTTTTGTGAACTGTCGTCGTGCTTCTCCCAGGCCTCAGACAGCCTCAAGACGGGAAACAGACAAGCGTTTTCTATGGAGCTGCAGAGAAAATTACAAAAGCTCGAGTAAGATCATGATCAAACATCAGTATTCATATAGTAGAGCTGAGTTTGACTGATACTCCAGCATCCATCACTGACTGCTTGGTCGATATTTTCTTATCACACATGTATGCATATTGGTGAACACATAAAACAGCATTACAGAAATTCTAAGTAGATTTTCCTTGTTTTTTATATTCTGTTTGTCTTTTAAAACCAATACTAGCACATACATCATTACTAGTTGCCTTTTTCCCACCTGAGCTCTGATATTGGCCTTAAAAAAAACAGTATTGATTGGGCTCTACTACAGTGAGGAAAGCGCACACTAATGAACCAACCACTAAGGTGATTTAAGACTCCTTCAAAGATATTTATTAGTATTTGTGGACTCACTCATTAGCATTTAGCACCTGTTTAGGAGAGACAATGAATCCTAAGTCACACCCACAATACACTTCCTGTGGATGTTGGCTCCATTTCTCTTTCACTTCCTCTGAAGACCATTTCACAAACACATTCCAGTGTGCATTTCTTATTTTGATGTAGGCCAGAGTTAACTTTTGTTTACTTTTGAAAAGAATTTTTGACCATCTTACTCAATTAATAACCTAAAGGATAAGTTCATATCAAAGTATGCATTAATAAGCCTTCACTAAGCCCAATATTTGAAGAAAGGAATAATATTTTTAACTGGCTGAAGTAACATGGCCTTATGTGTGCTAACAGCACATGCAATCAAAGCAGTCATAAATTTTTGATATCTATATGGAAAGTATGAATTGGGCTTCAGAGTAACTCAACAAATCTTGAAAATCTTGTTTGACTCTCTTGTTTAACTTTCTACCTTGTTGCAGTGACATACAGGTGTATACAGGACCTGGTGACATCACTGTTGGGTGTGGTTATAGATGTAAAAGCACATTTCTGACCACACAAGTTAGTTATGATGGATTAGGCCAAAGGTGAAACAGACATGTGGCATGTTGCTCTCCATGCCTGCTGATTGATATGATTTCTCTCTGACTGTTTCAGGTACACACGGTTGACTCTGCTGAAGGAGACAGAGCTGCCAAAAATGGAGAATGGGCACACGGAGGTTGAAGAAAAAGTAGATGAGCTTGAAGCTGTGCAGCGTTCCATTTCAAACCATAGAGACCTCCTCCGTCAGATCACCTCCTACCCAAACAGGAAGCTTAAACAGCCTGACTTCCTGCCTTACGACCCAGCTGACACCCTAACTGATCCCATTGCATCACTCCCTCCTGAGCTCTGCTCTTCCCTCTCAACCTCCACCTCCAGCAGATCTGAGCACCGTCTGAAGCCTCTGCAGGAGCTTTGTAACTCCTACTTCCTGTCACTGATGAAGGAGCAGCTCGCTGACACAGAGCGCCGCCTGCGTGGCGACAGGAGTGTACTGCGAACTGCTCGCGTCACACATTTGCTGTCCAGGAGACTCACCCTCACCAACTTCCTGTTTGAGCAATGCAGCCCAGACGATGGAGATGAGGAGGAGAGAGAGAGCGCCGAGCCAGAGCTGCAGGGGGCGACAGGGAGTAAGAGTGGCATCGAGGTGTTTCAATCAGAACCGATGAGCCCGGAGTCATTCTTCTCCTGTGTGGAGGAGATCCCGATCAAACTGGAGGCAGGAGAAGCCGGGACAGGAACCCCAAACCCCACTGTTGCCACGGAGCTGGCAGGAAGTGTGAGCAGCAGCGACAGCATTGAAGTGCTCGGGACTGAGAAATCTTATCGGACCCAGCACGTCATTGCTGGATCTGACAGCAGAGGTGAGATTTGATTAGTTGATGAGTTGAATTTAATATCATTTGGTTTTGAGGACGATGGTGGCCAAATATCAGTGATTACAGATGTTGCCTTAGTTCCAGGATATGGAGTCTTTTACCTCAGAGAGAGACAAAAATCTACACTGACGTTACAGAAATTATTGAATGCAATTTTTTTTCATTCCTCTGGCCTATGTGCACACAGGTGACAGTTGGGCATTAATAGAAAGAGCAAAAACAGCAACTAAAGCTCTAAATATCAGTGTTTGTTAACTAAACCAAGTATAGAATGGACGCTATTAGATTACAAGAAAAGTGGCCGACTATATCTGACAATTAATTGATTATTAAAGTAATCAAGTAAAAGTGCAGCGTTTTTCTGGTTCCAGTTTCTCAAATGTTGCAGTTCTCCTTTTTGTTGCATGTCATTGTGCATATCATTCATCTTTTCTTTTTAAACTGTTGCTTGCGTAAAAATCAGACAATAGGAGGAAGTCTCCTTGGCTTTTTTTCCCTCTATTTTCACATTTATGTAGATTTAATCATTAACTAATTAATTGAAAGATAATCCATAAAGCTGGACCAGCTGACACTTTACTCTCTTCAGCAGACACACTGGCTGGAATGACGGACAACTCTCACAGGCGAGCTGCAGTAGATGCAAACATCAGGCGTGTGCGAGCGTATGCCAGACGAGCCAACAGCGAGGACAGCATCGAGGTACTGAGCACCACCGAGTCCATCTTCCCCGAGGACCTCACGGCCATCACAGAGGAAGAAGCAGAGCGCCAGCCTCTGAGCAATGGCTTTGAAAAAGAGGAAGAGATATTGACTGACTTCAAACCTGACAGTGTCCTCAAAGAGAAGATACTGAATACAACTACTTCTGTAAATGAAGGCGAAACTGAAGAGGCTGTTCAGGAAGGAGACAGTCATGTTGACAGAGACGAGCCCTTAAAACAAATATCTTTCAGCGGTGAGGTTATGATCAAAGAGGAGCATGTCACTGAGTGTTTGAAGAGCAATCAAATCCATGAGGACAAGCCTGAGAGGACGTCCAGACTACTGCAAGGTAAAACATCTGCTGGAGTATTCATGTCTAAAGCCTCTTTCAAACACTTTATTTGTAAGGTTTATTTTTAACACGGCCCACATGTGAAAAAATTGTACACACACATTTTCCTTTGCAGGCTGCTTCAGTAAAGATCTGCGTCAACAATAAAAGGCCATAGTTTTTAAGACTTCTCCACTGGAGACATTTTTCTCCCGTTTAAAGGCGATTAGTATCAGTACTCTGTTTTTAATGTACGTGGCAACATATATAGTGTCTCAAATTTCCAGTATCCTTCTTTGGATGTGCTTCCAGGATACACACACACACACACACACATCTTTACGAAGTTGCATGGGGGAAGGTATCTTCTAACTTTCTGTAACTTTCTGAAAATAACAATCCTACATTTCACGCTGTAATGGCTGTGTGGATTTGAAAGAACTTCTCTCTCTAGTTTTCTTTCTTTATTTAGCACAAAGCTGTCTCTATCATTGCCCGGCTCTTTCTGTCTCTTGCCTTTGGCGATCAGCAGACCCTTGGGGGGTTCCCATGAATGGGAACTTGGATCAGAATTGATCTCTCATTTACCCTTACCAAACAAATGATAAAATCTGTTTTTAACTAAAAACAACTCAGCTGTTGAACTCTGATTTGAAAACCGCAGTGGCTGTTTCTCATGGTGTGGGAGTTTCTAGAGGAGGGTGCTCTAAATATCATATACATTCAGGCGTCTGAGATCAGACTATTTTGTCGGCCATAATTTTTTTTTGTGCACAGCAGTTATAAAACCTGTAGAAAGAATTTCTGAGATCACAGCATCATAGCTACAGCTAAAGCCTGATGAGATAAGAAAAAACCCCAGTTTATTTAGTTTACATTTGGATATTAAGAGTGCATCCAAAATATTAATAAGACTGTATTATCTCATTGTACAGGAAAACATTGTGCAAGTACTATATATCAAAGTTGAACCAGTAGGTTGTTCTGCAAACTATGATGGATACTTACAACAGACCATTTAGAGGAATTCAACACTTTCTTCTTGATTTATCTGTGATTTTCTCTTCTTGATAGGTTTGTTCAAATCTGTGTGATTCTCTGGGTGCTAATGTGTCTAATGCTGATGTCTGTCGGATAGAAATGAGGGACAAACTATGAGACAAGTTGAAATAAACCAGACATATTTATCATGTAATAAAACTGTCATGTCTGTTATTAGTTGAAGAAGCAGTGGAGTCGACGCCTCAGTGGTCTGAAGTCCATATAGTTCCTGGCCTTCATGTGAACGCCTGTCCTGTTACCATAACTGAGGTAGACCAGTGGTCTCCACCGTGGATCCCCCTCAGGCTGCTGAGCATCGACGAGGCGTCTGACTGCACCAGCTTCACAGGCTCCTATGACCCCCCCTCTCCCACCCAAAACACCTACAGTAACGTTCGCATGGACAAGAAGAGGAGAAGGAAGGCTGGACTCAGAGCTCTCAGGTTCATCAAGCAGAACTCATTCTCCCAGCATGCTGTGTTTTGTCTCCTGAGCGGCCGGCCGCTGGTTGTCATCGGAGGAGACGAGCTGATGGTTCGGAAACTGGTGGATGCTCTCAGTCTCTTCCTGCCTGCTTCTGGTCCTGATGGGAATGCTGTGCTGCTGTGGTTGACGACGCCACTTCAACTGACCGACCTGCTCACCTGGAGACTGATTGGAATACACAGGTACTCCATAAAACACTGGACTCTTATGCATAAAGCAGAAAAATATCTGCTGTTTTGATAAATTGTAAATAAGTTACTATCTGTGTTTTGTCACATCCTCTTTTTCTTTTCCACCAGATCATCCTCCAGCACTTCAACCATCATTCTTCACTCTCTCACTCGCTACAGTCGTTATTTGGCCCTGTTGGACCTGGACCAGAGGACCCTGCACTGTCCATCATACTCCGGCTCTCTCATCAGCAGGCTGGCCAACCCTCAAACAGGCATCAGCCGAGGCATCACCTACCTGCTGCACCTGGAGAGCTGCCTGACCGCGCTGGTCAACCAGGCTCTGCTGTACACGTTTAGTCCTGCTTCAAAACGTGCAAAAACTTCTGAAGGAAAGGTTGGAGCAAAGGAAGAAGACTCCCTGTGCGCTCGAGGATCCTGCAGCAGCGAGAACGATTTGAGAGTGATGCGTTTCCTCTCTGACCTCATCAAACAGCGCCATGCAGGACGTGGACCACCAGTTTTAAGCTTCTCTTATTGCTCACTGCAGCTGCACAGAAATACATACGCATCATAAAACTCGATAAACAAAAGAAATCAACCACTTCTGAAGATAGTCTATTTTAATACCCTCAACCAAATGCACTGACTTCTTTATAATACTGATTGATACTGAGTGATGTTACATGCCACTGTGAGCAAGTCACTGCGCAAGAATAGAGCTTATATGTTTTTTTTCTGCAGTTTTAAATGTTAGTGTGCATGATTTTTACTCCATGCTCTGTGTGTGTGTGTGTTGGGGGGATTGGGGGGAGTGATGTATCTCTGGATTACTGGACACAAATGCACTAGTGCCTCACTGGCACCAAAGACTTTTACATGCTGGCAGCCTCTACAGCAGGTAGACTGGACTTTTTTTATGAAGTATGATGTCTTTAAAATGAAGGTTTATCAGTGAAGCACAAGTGAACTTCATGATAACTGAGCCACGTACTAACACTGTATCATTTCAGAAGGCAAAAATATATATATATATATATTACTGTAAAGCCACTGTGGCATGGTGATTGTATTTTGTGGATCTTGGTGGTTCATAGCTACATGGTCCAGTCATAACAAACACTCTTGACTGTAACCAGTCAGGTCTGTTGAAAAAGAAAACAAAGTCATGAGGAAAGTCAAAATCTATTAATTGGCATGGATTAAAATTTTAAATCCCCTTAGTCTGGTTCCAAAATCCCTGTGTTTCTCTACACTGAGCTGTAGAGGGATCCAGAGGTCGACTGAATTAGCATATTGGTTTGTGACTGATTTATTTTAACCTCTTGTATAAGCTGGACGTGTTTATGCATCAGTTAAGAGGTTTTGTTAAATGAAAATGTTCGACACGATGGGAAATACTTTTTTTCACTGCCTTGCTGAGAGTCAGATTAGCAGATTGACACCAGCCTCACTCTTGAACAGTAAAAAAAGATGCAAGCTAAAGGCTAACTTAGCATAGAGACTTTAAACAGGGAAGGTTGTCTGGGTCTTTTTTAAAGGTAACAAAGCTGCTGTTAAGATATCTTCAAGAAAGTCTAGGGAGGAGGGGGAGTAACAATATCCAAGATTAAAACAGGAGAAAAAGAATCAAGGAAAACCAAAGTTTAAGCACAACTTAGTAATTTCCTTAAATAAATCTCTGACTGGTGGTTTCCCAAAGTTAGGTGACAAAATAAAACCAATTGTACCTTCAATAAAATTTCTGAGTTTTGACATTGGTGGAATCATATGAGATAATTTTCAAACTCAGAAATTAACAAAATATACAACAAAGATGTTCTTTTTGTAGTCATTTTAATGTGAAATGATTACATTTTGAATGTTAAAACTATGTAAATAATATCCTTCCTCCTAAAGGGAGTAAGTTGTTATTTTTGGCACACACACATGCTGGCCAATGACAGGCAAAAAAACCCACCCAGCTAAAACTGCCAAACTGCCCCACTGGCAACTGTCTGTAGCTCTTTAAGGTCTTTGAACTAAATTTTCTAGTAAACCTGTGTGTCACCTGTTTTATGTGTACAAGAAAACTAAGTGTGTAAAGGAGGAATTGCTGTGTTACTGGGGGTTTATGTGATGGACAGTTTTTTGGTTGGGATCAGTTGGCAAGAACCCAGAATATTAACTGTAAAAACAAATTAAATGCACTATTTTCAGGTTTCAAAACTTGGATCAAACTGCTGTTGAGCTAATGCAAGAAGAGCCCTTTACAGCCTCTGTTTCACACTGTATTACACTTATACTGTATTATTATGTTGGTTACTTTATTGATGTAAGCATGAGTCACTTATAGTGTACATATGTTTCCTACTGATCATAGAGTCATGTTTTACTTTGGGATTCTAAATTGAAGCAATCAAAGCAATAAATCAGTAATCAAGAGCCATCAGCATTTTTCCTTTCCTCTGTAGCATTTCAATTTAGCAGTGCATTAATTAACAGTCTTGTTTTAAAAATTTCTCTACATTACAGATTTGTCACATGTGAACATTTGTCATAAGTGAATTTTACCATTAAAACACAGCTTAGTTTTCTTGTGATCAAATATTTATTAAAACTGAAATTGATGTTTTGCACCAGGAGCAAAAGTTAACATCAGGGTGAAAAAAAAACCCAAATTAAAAAACTGAACACCATTTTAAATAAAATGAAAACATAATCCCACAGTGCAAAACTTAAAGTCAAGAAATTTAGACCATCAGCATGCACTGACCAAGTCCTCGAGAATAAACATAAAGTGTCTCTGTACATGTTATTAAATTAATAAGGATGCGTTCAATGTTTCTTCATTGTATTGACACCTCGTATGTCCAGTTTCATTTCAGATGTGTTTGTAATATGATACATTTCTTCCATTTCTCATCCAAGTGTTTATGGTATTTGACACAATGTAGAGGGAGCGCTGCAACTTCACGGTTTGCCAGGAACATCAACATGGAGTAGGATGGAGTAGGATGGAGTAGGATGGAGTAGGCCCAGCTACAACCATAAAGGACCAGAAGAAAAAGAAATTTCCACCATGCATCAGCTGCTGTTTACAAGGAGGCTTCATATCAAATGTCTCAAAGATACTTACAGTTTAGTGGTATGTTGTGCAAATGAAGCTATTAATGCGAGAGTGAATCGGCCCTGAGGGGAGAAAAAAACACCATTGTGACATCCACATAGCAGCTATGATCCATCAATTAAGTCATTCATTAAAAGGAATTGTTGGTTGCTGTTTGTAAAAACATTTGGCCCCACGTTCCCAGTTTAAAGAAGCACAATCGACATGTTCAGCCTTCAAGTATGCGAATCTAAGCTTGCAGTGCTGAATGTAATTACAAACTTAAAAAATACCAGCACTAAGGATGGGTCATGTAATTTAATTTTAAATTTTGGAATAAATATTGACTTGTATTTTGACCAGTGTTACCGAAGGTGCTACAAGTTTTTCCTTTAAGGGTGAAACTCCAAGATAACGAAAGACAATCTAGAGGAAGGATCAGCAGACGAGAGCAGTGAGACTTACATCTGACACTGTGACACTTGGGAGGGGAAGAGTTTAAGAGCCACTGGACTGCCTGCAGGAGGGAAGAAGACAAAGAGGGTTAAATCAACACGACACAACAATGGAGACACGCTGAGCACGATCACCACATGGGACACGGCGACTTACAGTAGGTGCTGATCACCGCCACATCAGGAGAGGTCATGGAAAACAAGGCAACAGATCAGATCCACAGCCTTCAGCTACTTTTTTTACAATCCAGTATAAAATAAAGTTGAAACTCTATGAGGTATTTTTCAGCCCTAATGGATGTGGTTCTTTCTCGGAGGAGCAAGTTATAAATTAAACATGACTCACTGGTCCCAGCTCTCTGCTGAAGAAGACTGAATGGGTACAAGGGCACGAAGAAAGGGTAACAAATATTCACCATCTGACAGAGACAGAAAACAAAGACTTACTATGTTTTGTGGCCGTGTTGTGCCCTGAGGCAGAGGGAATCTGAACACAGGAATTCTTTTTTCACAGATAAAGTGATTTTTTTTGGCCACTAACTAGCACTGTAGAGAAATTTTTTGATGAGCATATCCCTTAATTCATATTTTCCACTCATTGGCAAATGCACGAGGGTGCACATGGTCACCACGAGCGAGGAGGTGACGAATTCTCCGCTGAATGCTGAAGGCATCAGGTTTTTCACAGCAATGGTAGATGGTAAAGATAAAGACTATAACAATGATAACTCCATGCACTGTAGCAATTATAGTTTTAAAAACAAAAGGCTTCATTTCATCAATACCTTTGTATGATTACAAAGGTGGATGTTTTAGGGATTAAAATACGGCGCACTGACAATATAGCACCATACTCATTATAATATGGTTTAATTTATATTAAAGGATGATCTTTGGCAGATGCGAGGCATTTATATTTGTTTGCTTTTCAAGTACTTATGTGTTTGTATGTGGCAAGACAGACAAATCTGTACTTTGGAAGTTTCCTAGAGTTGTATTTGCAAAATGCTGACTTGTAACATTGACACGATCCTCGACTCTAAATACTGAGAGCACTTTTAAAAGAAAAGTTTAATTTGGGTGTGTCAAAATAATACTTGTGTTTTATGATGTGCCATAGACCCACTGTATGATGGCAGACTGTGGGACTGAGGCCTAATGAAGCAGTGACACTGGCGGTCCCACATCCTGTAGGGTTACAAGTCCTACAGTTCTTACATGTCACCACTGGAGGTCACCAAAGGACATAAATAAAATGCTCGCTCTTTTGTTTGATTTTGTTTTGTAACTTACTTGAGTATTTCCATAGTGTTACACTTTGATTTACTTTTACATTTTTTTAGGTTAATATTGTTATCACACAAATGATGTTGGCTTGTTAATGACACAACAGGCTCCGTCATGCTGACGCTTCCTCCATCACCACAGTTGTTACCATCTTTCAGCTCTGGCAAATGAATCATTGCTCGTTGATGGAAAACACATTGCTTTTGGTGCAGCAGCATGGGAAAGTTGCCAAAGACTCTTATATATAAACTCTGGTATATGGTAAAATACAGAGATTTACCACAGAAGCTACAGGCTCTGTCAGGACTGTTTAACCTTGTTTCGGAAAAGCTTTTAATGTGATGGGCATTTATTTATGTGCTTAAGTCCAAAATTACAGGTTTGAATAAAAAATGCAAGTACTCAACAGCTAGAAAACCTCTGAGTAATGTCTTCTTAATAAAGCCCGTTTTTCATGATTCAACCCTCCAGAGTAGGATGTGCAGAGTTTATGTCATTGATTTGTTGATGAAGAGAAGATGCCCACACACCTGTTGTATTTTCTTTCTCCTCCATGACCCCCTGCAAGAAGGTGCTGAGACGTTCTGCGCTGGAGGCCAAACTGTCCAACAGCCACTCGAGAGCCCACATATTCTCCTGAGAAACGGAAATGTTGTTACTTTCTCATTTTATCTTCAAGGCTCCTCAAGACATTGACAGAAAGTATAAAGTTTCTTCTATCAAGAGAGGTCATTCATTTTGTCTGAGTTACAGACAGAAGCATAGAAAGTGATAAGGAACATAGAAGCTGTAGCGACAAACAGGAATTTACCCGAAACGTATTGAGTATTGGGATGGCTGGACTCAAGGAACAATCAAGGATTCTCAAACCTAAAGCTCCTGTTACCAACAGCAACAAGGCCTGATCTGGGTACTCCTGTAAGCGCAAACACACATACACATATATATATTAACAGTATATCAATTTACTCATTTGTAACTTTGGGTTTGAGTGTTGATGTGTAGATCAAGACTTACGTACCTCAAGAAAGAATCGTGGGATTTGTATGTTTGACCAGTGTTCTTCATGCAGAATCAAGTTCACAAAATTCTTTGCGTCCTGAAGCCCAGAAATAAAAGGCAGAAACACAGAATGACAATGAGTACTCTTACATTTTTTCTCTTAAAAAAAATCGTTTAAAAATAAGAAATACATACATGCAGGAACTGTGGGCTTGGTGCTGGTATGGCGGTGGATGAACCGCAGGCTGTGTTGACGACTTTGAGTAAACTGGTCCAACACTGAGACTGAAATCAGAAAGACAGACACACAATCACACACTGGAATATGACAAGAAGGGCAAAATGTATTTAGAGAGTAGAGTTTATACACTGAGAAAGTCTGTGTGCTTAAAATACAAAGAAAAACAAACAGAAATTACACTTAGAATCACTTTCACAACAAGCACACACATACATGCAGACGATGGTCTCATCTTTGATTGGTTTTTTAAACAGGACATTGATGAGCAGTGTAGACTCACATCAGTGAAGACCGCAGAGCAGCATCTCTGAACTTTGAGACCGAACTTCACCAGCTCATCACACCTCAGTGGCACAGCACCTGAAGAAAGGAGAGAGTTCGACTTCTTATAGGAGAATTAATCGTCCTAGTTAGTGAAAATACAAAATCAAACCATGTCTGACCTTTGATTGGTTCCCTAGCTGCATCAGAAGAGCAAAGCTGTTCTGGCTGAGTGACCACCAGCTTTGGTGCGGTTGCCGTTTTAAAGACGCAGAGATAAAAGAGGAAGAGACGTGGAGTGAAGCGGGAGGCGGGGGCGTTCACTGAGGGCAACAAACCATTCAGAGCAGATTTAAATTCCCCCTGCATGCACATGAAGAAAGGGATGAGGTCTTGCACGTGCTGGAGGCTGCCGGAGAAACACATCAAAATAAATTCACAATAAGCTTTTTTCTTACAATAATAAATGAAGCCATATTGTCTTTGCACTGGTTTGACTCTTGGAAAAAATACACAATCCTTGAAAATTACATGATGAATCTAACTGAAGGTAAACTTTCACTCTAGAGTAGAAAATAAAGCTCAATGTGTTCAATATTTGCGGTCACTTAAACACTCACACTTTGGCATCGTCAGTCTGGACGACTCGCAGGTATCGACACAATTCTCTGTATCTGCAGACATAACACAGCCAGATTTAGTCTTATAGGCAGCTGTAAAAGTATGTGTGTGTCTTTAATGTATGTGAGTGTGTATCCATTATATACCTTTGCTGCTTTTGTAGTACTTCTGTTCTCAACAAAACTACAGAAATCTCTTCAATCAGGACGTCCTTCTTGCCTTTGTCTTTGCGGACGCCTGATACATTCTGTCCCCTCAGGACGGACACCAGCAGGACATCATCCCAAGGACGGACACACAGGCTGAAGCACACACACACATATAAACTCACATTTATAATAATTTGGAAAAATGCTTCAAGTTTTAAACTTGGATATAATAAAGGAAAAACACACACCTGTTTTTCAGGCCCTTCAGCTCAGCAGGGAAGTAAAATTTCCTGTAAAAGTCCTGCAGCTTGCGAGTAAACTCTGGGGCAAAATCAGCCGTCACCATCTCTCTCTGCATGGATGATATGACTCTAAAAACACCAAACACACACAGAAGGAAAGGTAAATGTTGAATAAATTAATTACAGACATCATACAAGATGGGATTTCTGTGTGTGTGTGTGTGTGCATGTACCTCTTCAGTAACACCACTTTGGCCTCAGCAGCATTAGCCATTGGAGAATTTAAAACAAAAGTCCTGGAGAGAAATAATATTAACTGAGAAATTATACAGAATTATACAGGGGATTTTAAATTGTGAGGGCGACTATTAATCAAGCAAAAGAAATTCCTATGTTGTGTGTGTGTGTGTGTGTACCCTGAGACTGGAAAATGTCTGATAAAATCCTCTGCAGCTCCCAGTCTCATGATGGCTGCAGCTCTGCGGTTCTGTTTATCTGCCTTGTTCAGGAACGATGTCACAAGCTCGTACACAGGAGTGTAACTGGAAACAAAGCAAACAAACAAATAAAAAAAACATTTAAATTACATCACAATACCACTTTACATTTGATATAATATAAAATTTGTACAAACTGGTAATAATAAAATGATGTAAAGGTGATGGTCAGATCAGTCTGATGGTCAAATTAAAATAGTAAAGTATATTGACGTTCCTGCCAATTACATAAGATAGATTTTGTGCAATGGAGATATTCTGATTTTTAGGCCCTAGACTGGCTCAATCAATCAATCAATCAATAATAAAAATTTCCAATAATACAACTGGTATTCTTTTTTAATGGAGCCCCTGTACTTTGTAAACACCGACAAACTTCAAACTCCACATCCTCAGTTTGTAACTGGAGCAGAAAAAGCTTTAATGGACTCACCAGTGTTATTTTCTCAGACCTGTAAACAATCACAGTTTGTAGCCTTACAGATGAGAAAACTGACCTTTATGTGAAAAATTATTGTGTACCCTTTTAATGCAGCAGCTAGAACGCTAACTGTGAACTTTATCTCCAAACATCAGCACTCAACCTTGTTGATACAAAGAAGGAACAAGTCCCTGCAGGTTGTACAGAGCTTATAAGAAGCCTTTCTAAGAAGGTGCAGGGTGTTATAGCAGCGTATTAATGCCCATCCATTTATTTATGGGTGTGATGTTTAAGTGCCACATACTTTTGACCATACAATGAGTCCCAGAACTATGGGATAGGCATTTGGTACAAATATTGGTGGCTAAGGATTAATCCTAAAGATTTGATGTATGAAAAATCCATAAACCACAGAACTCTGGTATGTTAATGGTGTACAAATGACAGTTCTCTCAGCGCTCTCAAGAGTTTAGCTCTGTGACTCACTCATAGACGGGGTCTTGCTGCTTCGGTAGGCTCATAATGTACCCCTCTAACACCTTACCCTCCAGGAAGGACGAGAACTTTGCAGCGAGCTCTTTTCTGAAGGTATGCAGCATCATTTCTGATCAAGAGGAAGAAAGATACGATGTGTAATTACAGGCATGAAACAAGGGGCTCAGTCTGAGGATTTCCGAATGTGAATGAGACATTTTGTCCTCAGATGTGTGTGAGAGTGTGTACCTGCATGTCGAAGATGTTCATCTATTTCAGACAGCGTGAGGTTGAAAGTCTTTAGGCCTCCGAGCAGTGAGCTGTTTCTCATGTTATGCCAGAAGTTGCTCCTCTTGTGGCTGTTGCAGTGACACACACCTCTGTGACACCACATTACACACTGAACACACACACATAGGACAACAACATTAATGAAACTGTGAGCATAATAAGAAAAACTGTTTGATACTATGAGACTGAAAAGAGGCAAAACATCACTCTGGTGTTAACGCCACAAGCCAGACAAACATAAGCATTTATTGCAGAGTAACTGTGAGGGATGTTCTCAAGATGTTTCTGTTATGATGTTGCATACTTTTTGCTTTTGGACATTCGACAATGTGTCTCCTCAAACCTTTAAGATGAAAAACCGTATACAGTAAATGTTTGATAGCTTGTGGTGATGCCACAGTTTGGAGAGTTGTCCCTCAAAGAGCACGAAAGCTGAATTTTTTAAATGAATTTGATAAGACTGATATGATGGAGATGCAAGAGAATAACAACCTCCCTTTTCTAGCATATAATCAGGAGTTTAAATATGTTTGTTTGTGCATCATAACATTAGAGTTAGGGTTAACACATACTAATGATGCCAGCTTGTCGCAGATGTAGCAGAAACACTGATCGCAGAACAGCTGGTTGCATCCAACAGGAGCGCCGGTCTCACAATCTGAAGCCCTGAGCAGAACAGAAGAGAGGAAGAGTTATTAGCTTTAATGAAAACCCATAACACTGATCAGGGACGCACAAAATGTGTGGAAATCAGCTCACGTGAATAGATGTATGGGGCAATCATATCGCGCGTGAGGCAGTACGTCAGCACGACGGGAGAAGGTAACAACCAGGTCTTCATCCAAGGCACCGGAAGTTAAAGTGCAGTCTGAAACACAGCAGAGAAGCAGCTGCTGACTATTTATAATGTAATCTATACAGTCATTAAGACTGGTGTGCAAAACAAACACAGTTGTTACCGCTTTTCTTCACATCCTCCACGTCCACGATGAGAACCGACGGTTCTTTGCATGATATGTCTTGTACACAGTCTTCATCACTGTCATCATCACTGAGGACGATTATTTCTCCACTGCCCACCGCTGTACACATCAGAAATTTCTTGCACAACAGAGAGAGGGAAAAGGCAATTGTAATCTTGCAGATGGGAGATTTTCCAAATTCCTTCATGTCTTTGGATGATCGGGCCTCGAAAAATCACCCTGAAGTTTTTTCTCGTTGAGCTCACAGACTGAAACTGTGTCTTTGTTGCGTTATTATGGAGTGTTATCTTTCCCACACAGACAGAAATCACATTTCTACTTTATTACTACTAAAATCAGAACCTAGCTAATCTGAGGACAGGATACAAAAAGTTGAATACGTCGCCGGGTGTGTCAGCAGAAATTGTTCACGCCATTTTTCCATTTCCAGAATATTAAGTAACGTAGAACAATTAATAGTAGTTTAAATAACTGCATTAGTTTTAGCGGGGCACATAATCACCTTACCTTTGATACCGCTTTCACAAGAATAAATGTTATTCTTGGCGCCCGTGGTTCTCAAATCTTACATCCCGGATGTGACGTTTATTTTCTTCGTGGCCGCCGGCCTGACTCAGGGTTTGTAAACCAGTTTATAAATGTCTGTCGCCACCTGCTGGACGGCAGTGGACAAAACTGAGTGCCCTGTTAAACTAAATGACACTGATTTACTGATTGATTTAACCTCACATGAGCATCTGTGGCATCAGGTTTTACATGGTTGTAATGAGTCTTGTGAAATAAAATCAGTTACTTTAATAATGTAGTCTGATACACTTTAACACCTAGTGAACAACAACATCAACAAAAAATGGAATATGTGCCATTATATAATGTACCTCACTTTATCATCATATAAGGCCAGTTGTGTCTTGCATGTGTTTGCCACTGGTCATATAGCAAACTACCCAAAAATCATCCTTTCAAAATAAAATATTATGAATTAGACAACCAAGATGAAGTTAAATGTCCACACCATTTATGTACTGAAGCTTACACTTTATTTTAATTTGACTATAAATTTTGATCTTACAGGAAAAACGTATCTCCAATATGTTAACTGACAGAAAGTCCATGGGCCACATTGACCCAAAGTCCATCCAGAGTTTTGCAGCTGAATGCAAACAGACCAACAGAGGATCAAGCACAGACGTGAGAGATATTTTCAGAAGTGCTGATCTTCTTGTTCTTCTTATGAGAGTCATATCTCCTTGCTGCTGCTCTCTGGTTTCCCTCACGCTCTGTCAGTCCGCCTGAAGCTTCTGTTTTCACTACTGCAGAGTTCATCTCCGACTGCAGCTTCGCCTGCTCGTCCTCCGCGGTCTGAGCCGGCATGTCTCTAAGCCACTGCTGGTAGTAACCACGGAAACCATCGATTTGAACCATGTAGTTGTTTCTGGTCTTGTACTGGGATTGATGAAAGGGGGGACAGATTGAAGGTTAAAATAAAGAGGGGATCAGGAGGAGAGGGGCAACATAAAAACATGGATCGACAAAGACACCATTTATCTGCAAATGAAGACGTTATGCTTTATCGGTCAACATTAAGCAATGATTTGCCATCTGCTTAGTTTCCTAAAGTGCATACTTTCAACTTCACTGACAAGGTAACTGTGCTGCAAAATATTCTTCAGCCATGCTAAAACTTCAGGCACAATAAAAACAACATAAGCTTAGCTAACATCCTCTATATGCTGCATGTTATGACTGTAACACTATAAACAAGTATGACTTTCCTTATTGTCTCTGTTTCTTTAAAGCTGCACTTATTTTTAGTTTTGGCCACTTAGGGTCAGAAAAAATACACTGAAAACATAACAGGGACATATTACCACCATCCTTTTATGTTTTGTACTAGCTATTATATTCACTAACCAGTCATTTTCTGTGTCTATTTATGTTTAATGCTGATCAGGTTACGCATGGTGGGTAAATCAGAGCTCTGTCAGTAAAATAAGTGCCAACTGGGGCAAAAAGCAGGGTTGATGTAAGTGGAGTTTGAGGGACTGAGACAATTTGGCAAAGATGCTAAAAGACACTAAAACATTATGCAGAGCTGAGGGAAACTGGATAGTGATGAACAAATGCAACTACAATGAATAGTGATCATTGTGACATTAGAAATCTGACTCACTGTTGATACATAACAATAAATTGTGCAGTTTTAGTGGAGAGGAGTTACTTCTTATAACTGACACAAGTATGAAGGACCCGAACAGCTCAGTTAAAACATGGCTGAAACACATCTGGATCTTGTGTCTGTCAAGACTACAGGAGAGTCTTCAGTTTATTTGGTTGTAATCAGAATCAGCACATTCCCATCCACACAGATATTTAATTACAGTGTTGTGCGGCTCTTGTGCCCTCATGTACTGAACGAATGCTTACCTGGTTATAGTTGGGAGGATACTGTGCAGCAAACTCCAGCTGCCTGATGATGACCTCATTAGGCCACACCTCCATACTTTTCATACTCTTGAGGAGTGTTTTCAGGTAGATGTAATCCAGCCTTCGAGTTGCTCGGCCAATTAGGGCAGAGAACACCTGGACGTTAGGTCTCAGTCCTGCCTCCTGAGAAAGACAAGGGTCAAGGTGAAAGAAAGAACGATTAAGTCATAACACAGGTCTTCTTCTATTATTAAATTAAAAAAAACAGCTAAGACAGAAGCTAGGTAGATTTTTCAGTCTTTGCTTACAGTGAATTCCACATTTAACATTAATTCAGATTTGTAGATGCTTGATCACCTCCATGTCTTTCAGCAGCTGCAGACCGTCCTGCTGTCTCTCACAGCTTAACGCAAGGCAGCCAAACGTCTGCACGTCCATGCTAACGTTACGCTGTCGCATAGCACTCAACACAGCCTGGAAAGAGAAAGAAGTGCATCAAAAATATCCAGATAAGTGTGGCTTAATTTGCCCAGATTTATAATTTGGTCTCTAAATATCTCAAAAAATTCTACTGAAACACACTCTTTTGGGGACAATGATTCATGTATTGAGGTGGAGACAGAAATCTGGTCACATACAACCAAAACTATCTGCCTGGTTTGATGCTCCTAAAGGTGTGTGAATAAATATTTTGCTGAAATGCATAAAGAGACCCTTTAATTTAAATAATAAAGACTGATCAGGAAAGAGTTAGAGAGAAAGAGCATGTGTGTGTGTGTGTGTGTTTACCTTCGCCCCCTCTGGATCACCAGCTCTGGCTGCCCTACGAATCGCAGAGTTAAAAAAGGCGACATCGAGCTTCACTTTATGCTGCTTGGCGACCTTCAGCAGCATCTGCAGAGACTGGTAACCCGGCTCCATTGTGTCGGCCAGCAGGGTCAGAGTTCTGAGGTCCGGACTCAGTTTGCTCGCCTCCATCTTCTCCAGGAAACCTTTAGCTCCTCCAATGAGGGCAAGTCTATCCAACGCTCCATCTACGGTGCCGAGCGAGATCACAGGACACTGCTTACCCTCAAAAAGGTCCAGTAGGTTAGGAGCAGCACAATCAGCTGCTAAAACAACAGGCAGTGAGACAGTTTGTCTGACTGGTATCAGATGGGTTGAGTCTTGTCTGCTGGACGACTCGTCCTCACTGTCTCTGCTGTGCCGCTGACTGTCACCCAGTGGATCAGGTTGCATAAACAACTGCCTCTCCAGAAAGTCGATGTCTACAACATCTCTGAGTCCAGACTCTGACTTAACCTGTGACACGTGTTCATACTTCAGGTCAGGCATCAGTAGCACTCTAGAGGCCAGGGCAGGATCACCAATCCCACAATCCCTTGCAGTTCGTAGGAGCAGGTTATAGTTCTTTGAGTCTGGAAGAATCCCTGACCTCAACATCTGGCGCCAAACCTGCAAAGATCAAAAAGAGAAGATGTAAGGCACCCGCTGACTGTGCCATTAAAACAGTAATATAAATTTATTTTCTGTGTCCATCTAATTGATTCTTGTTGAGATCAGTATAAAAGTGAATAATATCAACTTTGCTTCTCTGTGAAATAAAAAAGAAATGTTTTTGGGCTAACACAGCAAGCATTAGCAAACTTTTTCCAGGGTGCTGGACCTCAGAACAGAAAGAGGTTTTGAATATGGTTGTGGCCAGAGAAGAGAAGGGAAGATTTCAGATTCTGCAAAGGGACTTTAAGGTATGTTTTTGTGAATATTTCTAGCAGTAGCATCGTTCTACATTTCTTATGTACTTTGCATCATTTCCTCTTGTCCTATAACTGGTTATTCTATATTCTTGGGTCAAAGCAACACATGGCAGATTTTTTAAACTCAAAATCTAGTTTTAGTTCTGTTATACTGACCAAAGATTTCAGCATGTTTCTCTCACAACTGTCTTGCAAAACTCCCAAAAACACGTCATTCAGATGTAGTGGTGCCTCATCATCATGCATCTACCTGTAAAGCCAGTCTGAACCCTGTTTCTTTGTCCTTCAAACAGCCCATCAGCAGGTAGTGAAACGTCTCCTGAGTCACAGCATGGCCGTTCTGCAGCATCTCCTGCACACACACACACACACAAACTCCTGTAAACACACACATCAAACACAGTTCAGAGGACCAACAGTGGAAGCACCCACACGTACCCTGAGCGTGTGAATACAGGCTTGAAGGTGGTTGGCGACGGCGTGTGTCTTCAGGAGGGCGTGGTATGTGATTGTGCTTAGGGGGTAGTTTTTGCGACGCAGTTCTTGCTCCAACTTCAACGCCTGCTGGAGACCGGCTTGTTTGAACGGCGACTCGGCGCAGGCGTTGAACAGCGCTGTGTAAGTCGCATCTGAGGCTTCTAGTCCTCTCTTCTTCATCTGGAAGACACATAAAAACACACATTGTCTGTTAATGTAAGGAGTCTGTATTGGTCAATAAATTTACAGTTAAAAAAGGATGTAAATTAAATATGAGGCTAATTATTGCAGGCTTAAGTTGCAACTTATTATGAATGATCAGGAAAATTGATTAAGATGCAAGTTTATTAGGGTCACGTGACTAAAATTAGTGAAGCCATGCAATAAATCATTTAGTTGTAAAGATAATAGTTTTTAGTTTTTGCTGAAATTTTTAAATACATGTAAATTCTGTTTATGAAAATTTTGTTTTTGGTGCTGCTGAACAGTTGTATACACAATATATCCACTATATTCTGATTTTTCTAAGTATATTCCCATTTTTTTTCTTTTTAAATGATAATACATTGTGTATTACAGAAGTTTTACACAGTTACACATCACTTTTAAGATCTGAAATGCATATTTGACTTGTAAACATGATAAGCAGATTAGAAATAAAATATCCTTACATCATTGTAGAGTCTGAATGCCTTCTTGAGCTGTCCGGCTCGTCCGCAGCCTCCTATCAGCACGGAGTAGTTGAACTCCTCCGGCTGCAGCCTCTCCCCCTCCAGCATGTCTCTGCTGAACATCTCCAGCGCCTCCTGCAGCTGTCAGAGGACAAATACGGTTTGTACAGAAAAGGAGGCGAGAGACGCAAGAAGAGCAAAGCTAAAATGGACTAACCTTGTTCTCTTTGATCAGCTTCTTGCATTGTAAGAAGTACCAGTACGGCGTGTTTCTCCTCCCGGGCCTCCTGCGAGGTTTCTCACCGTCCTCCTCCTCGTCGTTTTCCTCTCGGTACCGCAGGTCCTGGATGTCTGGGCTGTTTTTCCTGAACGACCTCCTGGTGGATATGTCTCTGGATAGGGAACCGAAGTCCTCCCGGTCCAGTGGGTCGCTCTTGACTGGAGGTGGGCCCAGGGGGTCGGTTTCGACACGGGACGAGGCCGACAGAGACACACATCTACCGCTCGGTCCCCTTGACGGTAGCCTGAGGGTCGGTGTTTGGTGCCTGGATGACCGGTGTCGTGACAAATCTTGTATCTCCACCAGATTCAGGTTTCTGGTTGAGTTGGAAACTGATGAAAACACGGACAATTTAGCAAAAGGGACCGAAACTTTCCTTCCGTTTCGTATCCACGAACAGGCGACCGACGTTAACATGTTTACGTATTATTTTAACGAGCAAACCACAAGCTATTTACCTCAACATTTAACTTCTAATACACATTTTGACTAAATTACGTTGCTAGTAAGTGGGTAACTAAGTGTCCACTGGCATGTTGTGATCACCATGATGTTTCAATGACACGAGCTACACAAGACGTGAGTAATCGATAACAGATCAAGTATTAACTCAAACCTGGGCGCATTGACACGTAGAAAAAACAACCAGAGAGAAATAAAATCATTTCTAAAAATATATGTTTATTATTTAGGTCCATGTATAAAATAAAAGATGCGTACACAAAAAAAGGAAGTCTCACTCAGATCAGCTCATCAGTGATCGATTAAAAGGCCTGTGTTGATGCTAAAGAATCACATCTCTGAATGTAAATGTCTGCTACTGCCCTCAGGTGGTCAAAACAAGTATTTTTTTTCTCCTGGGTGAAGCGAGGTTAAAAAGTGAGACAGACTGTAGAGGAGTATAAAAAGCCTGGTTTCATAAAATTAAAAACGATGACCAACTTATTACTTGTTCTGATTAACAAGGTTTAAGTTTAAATTTACAAATTACAAGTTTAAGTTAAAGTCCAGCTATAAATAAACCACAAACCTATTCAGACAAAATTATTACCATGTCAGTGTACATTTATCTCAGCAGGGCAGTTCATAACAAGCTTTAAATGTCAAAGCTTTTTTTTAATCATTATTTTATGTATTCTGCCAAAGTTTCAGAGTGACCTTTAATGCAGGCCGCCTTAAATAACCAGTATTGATTTCTACAGACCTCTGAACAAAACCAGTAAGTTTCCCCTTCTTATCCTATGCTGAATACAAGCACCCTGCCCACACAAACACAAGCACCAAGCACATCTGACAGGACTTTGCTCCACAACAAATTATTAATTTGATCTGATTATGCATCAAACTTTATTTTTCTGTTTTCCGTTTTCCCCATAGATGGTTTTAGTCAAGCCGTAAGAGAGGTTTTTAGTACAACATTTTTTTGTCTGAATAAATTTGATATTTTTTGCATTTAAAGAATCTGTTTTGTTGTTTCATGGGTGGTGCTGAAGACATTTTCCGTATAATGTTATATATTTTTGTTGAGAAAAATATCCTTATTAGTAGTGTTAATGACTGCAAGTAGCCTACATCACCAAGCTCTACATACGAATGCATACAATATTTGGAATATACTGATAATATGGAAATCTGCTGATGTGTTGGACAATTATTTACTCAATTAGCTGATTAATTTTGTTCTATCAAACATCAGAAATTATCTGACAAACAGTCCAAAACCTGAAAATGATCTGTTTACATCTATATAGTATAAAAAAAAGAACCAGCAGCAAACCTCAAATCAGTCATGATCCACACAGCTTTGTTTTGGTATATATTAAAACAACATCAACACAAAAACATTTTAACATGAAAAGACTATTGCAGAAGGCTGGAATTAAAAATAATTTAAATGAAGTTTATTACAGCGTCATTTTATTCAGGTACTCTGTACAAGGTTTCTGAACAAATACATCATTAACTAGTTTTCATATTTTTGGCACTTATCTTTAAAGTGGTAGACTGATATCGTAACAGAAATGGTTTTGGACTCAGAAGCCACCTTGAGAGCCCAGTGGCATTAAAAGTGAACTGTCCTGGACCAGTAAACAAAGACTATCTACCAGCTTCAGAAAGCAAGTTTCCCTTGAGCATCATCATTAGACTGTCATATAAATAAAAAACATGATGTCTGATGTGCTGTAAAGCATCCTGAAACTGTTGTTCATATAACAAATCCCACAACCAGAAATCACTGTGCGGATGAAATTAGGTTTTTCCATTCATGAATTTTATTTCCTGCAGGAAAAAAAGTCTGAGCACCTCAGCTGTTGAGCACCAATCACACTAAGCTGTCCGATGATGTCAGAACGGTGATAAATGTGGTGGTTGGGCCACGTGGCTCTGGAACAGAGTGATCCCATCCAGCAGTGTTAGTGGGATGCCTCTGATGACCGAAGACAGGTCTTCATGCTGTAATGGATAGATGACCACACTCAGGGCCACGCGCCCAGCTGAAAATCTGACAGACAGAAAACACAAGAAAAGGTGACGTTGAGATTTCTCTTGCCATTTAATTCTTAATGTACAGTGTGTTGTCACATGGATGCAAGCACTGACCTCTTCAGCAAAGCTTTCTCTAGTGTATGACAAGCCACCAAGGTGCCTCCCATGAATATGTGGCACATGTTGACGTGACAGCATCGCTCCATGAAGCTTTCTGTGGCCAATGGATCAAAGGTACCACAGCGTGAGATAAGGCAGAGACGCTGCAGTCGAGAGCAACATGACAGAGCCTCAAAGAATGACGCGTTGGCATTCAGGTAGGGCTGCTCTAACCTAAACATAAGGACACACTGTCAATACATGAAAACAGGAAGCTGAGCAATGATATGGGCTTGCTCCATTTCAATCTAATTAAAATTACTGCATGGCCCCTTATTTAATAACAGGTATAAGTCAGGTGGTGCCTTCATGAAAAAAACAACAAAAACACAGTGTCAAATTACAAGGTTATTTTAAAAGTACAGTTGTCCATTTTGGGCTTAGCATAATCATTAGAAAAAATACTGTAAAAGCTTTTAATTAAAAGAAACAAATCTGTTAACCAAAAGTGGGCTAGTGTTAATTAAGACAGTGAATGAAAAGGCATCCCCTAACCTGAGTTCCTTTAACTGTGTGCACTGTTTAAGTGTTTCCAGCAAGGCAGCAGTGTAGTTCATGGTCTTTAATAATCCAATGTTGGCAAGGGATAATACTTGTAGGTCTTTGCACTGTTTGGCTAGCTGTACCAGCCCTGTCCCCTTAAGGACCCCAGGCAATCCTGCCAGAGTCAGGCGACGTAACCGAGGCAAAGCCTCAAGAGCTGCTATGTGTGCATCACCAACTCCTCGCGCCCACACACACATACCACGAGGCTCCACACTGGCACGGATACACGGCTCAAGCCGAGGCAGCACAGAGACAAAACCTGGACCAATGAGCTCTAAGGTCTCTAAAAGAGGGCAGCCAGCTAAGAGCTGATTCAGCCCCAAGGTGCTGTCCCCCGAAAGAGAAGACTCTGAATCAGGCTTGTAATTCTGAAGGCCCACGCGTGGATTCTTCTTTAACCCCAAGAACAATGCAGAGGGTGAAGTCTTGTTGGTAGATATCTGCTGCGTGTTTATGCCGTCTGACAAAGCACAGGCAGGCAGAGTGAGAGAGTGCAGGTGTCTGAATTTGGCCAAGCTGGCACATAGGTGTGTTTCTCCACCTTCCCCAGGTGAGCCTTCATGATGATAGTGCGTGTGCATCAGGTTCAGGTGTTTAATGTTGGAACAGCCAACTGCCAACCGGCGCATTGTCTCAGGAACCAGATGATCTTCCACACTCCTACTCTCTGCAAAATGGACCTGGTTGATCCCGCTGAGGTTCAGACTGACCAGCTGTGTGGAATCTTTTACTCCCCCCTCCAGCAACGACTGGAACACCTGTGGCCACAGCGCCGGGCAGCGGCTGAAGCTCAAGTGCTTCGGACTGTTTCCCTCCAGGGCTCGCTTCAGGGACAAGGAGTCCAACCAGGATCGAGGGAGCTGCAGGGCCTCCAGGTCTCCTCGTTGACCCAAACTCTTTGCAAGAGATGGAGCAGCAGGCCAGTGAACAGGGTTTGGACCAGGGATCGAAACAAGGAAAACTCTGAGACGCTCCGGAATATGAACACTGAATACTGCCAGGTAGAGCAGGAGCAGAGTCTGGTTCACCTGAAGACATGAACACACAGATAAACTAATTACAACCTGCACAGTGGTTTAAACTGCAGTTATATGGGAACATCCAACATGTACATGCACACTAACAGACTCACCTCTCCTGGAGCCAACCTGGCAGTGAACTCCTCCAGCTGCTGGTAATGTGGCACACTGCTCTGACCAACCATTAACTGACAGCAAACACCGACACCCCCTCTGGTCACATCTGGGATGTCAAACTGCAGCATCAGCCTACAGTGCAAAGAGACATATAAACACAGAAAAAAAAACAAACAATGAAACTATCACCAGCCTCATCTGGAGTTTGTGCTTAGTGCTAATTAGGAAATACTAACAAGGTAAAATGTAAAACTTGGTTGTTTGAGCATTTCCCAACATCTCTGTGCCTTCATACAGCCTATCCAAGCCACTAGCATGGCTGTAGACTCTTGCTGATGGATCTTTCATAGTTCTGCTTCATCCTATGCATGTTGAAATTTTATGGACGCTACACTGTACATATATTCAACAGCTAGTGTGCTCAATAATCCGGACAAATGTCTTATTTTAAGTCACATGAACCTGACAGATTCTTACTTGCGAAGTTGTGTGCAACATGGCACCACACCATAACTCGGAGTCATCAGTGTCTGTCTGAGCTCCGACAGACGGCTCAGTGTATTCACTGCCTCTGAACTGAGCATACCAAAGTTAAAGCCTGTTGTCACGTCGAAAGCAAATGATGTGAGCTGGGAGAGGGAGGAGAGGAGACGGGAGAGACGGCGGGGAGACAGGCGACAGCCCGTGACGTCGAGGTGGGTCACTCCTTTGCAGCGAGCAAGATGTTCCACTGAGGAGCTATGCAGCCAGTAGCAACCATTCAGGCTGAAAAACTGCACATGACTGGCTAGCTTCTTTGATAGGTATCGAAACACAGAATCGTCAGCCTGGAGGAAAATAAATAATACACTTTATTTAATCCTTTAAAATGTGTTGTTCAAGAGACACATTTAAATGCATTACATACAAATGTTCTAAAGCATATATGAACATAAAGTTTAACAGAAAATAAATAGAGAAATACAGATCTTCACTACAACTAAATAATGATAAAACATTTTTCAGGAGATTTACCTGATAGTCCTCAGACAGGTTGACATTTGAGAGTAATGTCTTATCATGGCACAGTGTGTGTAATTTATGGCAGACGTTTGCCACATTCAGCACCAGGTCACGCACTGGAACATGGCGGAGGATACACAGCAAGATCTCATCGGACAAATCTGACATTCCCACCGACGTAGAAGACACTGTGCCATCATCACAAAAGGCCTGAGAGAAACAGCAGCTAGTGTAAGGCTTAACAAATTTTAAAACCTGTGTTTATATAACCTTTAGAGGGAATAACAAAGATGGTCAAGATGCCACAACTCTTGGTGACTGGTAGCATTTCTGATGCTTTATGTCTGAATGATACACGCAATTAACAGTAGCCACAAAGTGGCCACAATTATCTCTCAAGACCAAAACTGAATAATAATCATAAATAGCCCATAGATGCGTTGTATTAATGTGTCTGGTTGTAATAGGTCTTCAAAGGTAATTAAAATGATCAATGAGCAGTAATGCTTTAAAGATTAACTTGAATTTTGTTTTCCTTTTTGTATCAGTCATAAGTGTTGACTATTCAATTTGCTTGATACGTTAATTTTAAAAAATACTTTGTTTTTTTTCATGCACTTTTTCTCAACTAATAGATGACAGATATTTTATAATATGTCTATAATGTGGTGATTATGATGTAAAATTAAATAAACTGTCATGGACGGCTTATCCATCATGTTAACTCCTTCTGGATCCAGAAACGTGATTATTAACTATGTAACTAACATTAACTAAAAGC
>JAPZDV010000020.1:6607526-6626445 GCA_029814665.1 Acanthurus lineatus
AGATGTGTCAAGATGAATAAAGTCAAGTAAGTGAGAGTTGACTGCACAGAAGAGTATCAGACATGAGGAAATGAAATGGAGCATGCATGAAAGTAAACAAGATTTTGAATATCATCTGGTTTTATTGCCTTTACCTGAAATGACACAACTGTCAAGCAGGTTTCCAACATCTCCTTCACTAAGTTACATGCTCCTCTATTTTGTATACAATTGAGAGTGCGTCCAACTAATCTTTAGTCCAAAGGATTTTTTTTTGTAGTAATTCTTTTCTTTTGATATTTTTTCCTGGTGATGCATGGATAAGAGGAACCACAATTTGCTTTTCAATTTTTAGTCTGCTGCTTCTGTTCAGTCCACACAACAGCGCTTTATGTAAATTGTGGGTTTGCTGACAGAATTAAACATTACCATTTGCAAAGGGAGCATGACCATCACTTCATCCTGTTCTAAATAATAATTAACTAATCAAAACAACAAGCCTTACAAAAAAAGATTTTTTAATGATGAAAGAAAAACCCCGATGACATTACAGTGTAATACTTCATCTGAACTTTGATGCTTTTAAAAGCTGCAGAGCTGATTATTTAAACCTGAAGGATTTCAACGGTGCCATCTTTGCATATGCTAAAGGGTGGGGGTCATGCACTTTTCAAAGCTGATTCTGTTACAATCGATTCTGTTACTGAATATCTGCAGAGGACAATAAACTGAAATCAATGATGAGAGTCTAAAACTCAGAATGACAGTGGTTTCTCTGCCTGCAGGGATCTGCAAAGGTTAGAAAGTACTTTAAACATCTAATGAATCTGTTTTCCAAAATACTAATACAGAAGAGAGGAACTGCTTTGGCACACATACAGTAGAAATGAAAACTGTTACAAAAAACAGGGTAAATGGTCCTTTTGAAGACATGCACATACAAAAACACAAGCTCTCAAAGATGCATTCTTAAACTTTTCACACTGTGTTTAACTGTTACCAGGCAGCACTCACTTCAAAAGCATCATAGGCACTCATGTTTTTATATAATGGCATGACCATGGTTAATAAAAGCTTGAGGTCCTAAAGGAATAATCTGAAATTCTCCTCAGTAAGCAGTGATAAAATTATTCGTACATGTTAAATAGTGCTTGGAACAAAATTATCCCACTTAAAATGATGCAACTGAGTCCATAAGCCTTTGTTTATTGGGTGGCGTGTGTCAATAAAATAAATCATAGGTCTGATTTGGTAAGACTGTGTGTGTGTGTGTGTGTATTTGAGGAAATAAGAGGACAGCACAGCATGTAGTTTCTTCCTCTCAACCTGTGCGTAGGATGATGTGGACGCCAGAGTCAGTAAAAATAGGACCGCTCATGTCTCCCACTTTGAGAGCAAAAGATGCGTCTTCGAAAGGCTTCTGCATTTGACCTAAAACATAAACACAGATACTTTACATTACACAATAATTACTGTTGAAGGAATGAGTCCAAGTTATACATTATCATCTGTGTTTGACTTCTTGCATCTGCTTGAAATAATCTTCAGTTTATGTTCATCTTTATATTACATTTAATTTTAATATTCCCTGTTAGGTTTATGTTCTTATTAAGTTATTAGGTTTCGGTTCCAGTTGTGGGTGTGTCATATTAGCACGGCCAGTAATCACTATTAAGCTGAAAGAGTACAACCACAGGGCTGGGAAATTAGAGCAATCCGGCCACATCTGATGAACAAATAAAAACACAACAACATATCAAACCTTTGGCAAGTATCACCGAAACACTGTACAATGCTACAGAGAATTTACTCAAGTGAACTGACCCTTAAATTTGAAGCCAACTAAATTTCTTTCATGTTTTCACAGCTACTGCAGGTTCTCTCACATGCTTGGAGGGGGAGTGGAAGTGAAGGGGTTTCCAGGTGGTTTTAGTCTGCAACCTCAACACTAGATGCCACTAAATCCTACACACTGGACCTTGAGTACACATAATTGGCAACCTATGAAATAAAAATGTGTACAAATCTTGTGGGTTTGTGCATTACTGAACAGGAACGTACTCGCCCATGTGAATACTGTTGTACTGTTGGGTGCATGTGTATGTACCTCTGCCAAACAATCCCAAGTCTCCACCATTCTTTGCTGAGCTGCAGTCGCTGAACTGATTGGCCAGAGTCTCAAACTTTTTCACTCCGGACTTGATCTCCTCTATGTACTCTGCACGGATTGGACAAAGAAAGGACAGATTGAATAAGTTGATCAGCTTTGATAGAACTGCACCTCCTCTCCACCTCAATGTCTTACTCACTTTGAATGAGTTCCAGGGCCTCTTCTTTAGATCGTGTGATATTTTGTTCCCTCCAAGAAGATGGACGACGTGACTGATTGTGTTTTACCAAGAGGTGAGAGCAGCGTACCTGAGTATGAAAAAAAAACAAACTGTCAAAACATCCCAGAATCAACAGAACTATTGATAACTAGAAAGAAACTAGAGCCTGGTCCTTTGATTTATGCTGTAATGAATTTCTGAGTTTCTGACTTTTCTTTTCCTTTAAGTAGTAAACTGTGTATATTTGGGTTTTGGATTGTGGGTCAGGAAAAACAAGCAATCTGTTTTTTTAGTCTTTTAGTCCCGAGTCATTAGGGCTGGGCGATCTGGCCTAAAAAAATTTGCAGATGACAAAGAAAGTGCTCAACACAAGTTTCAATTTTATTTTGTTTGAATTTTCCCTTCTGGGGTTTAAGTTACGAAATATAAATAAATAACTGAAGATACGTTTCCTTTCTTCAGAGTGAAATCTGCACCGCTCGCCGCCATGTTGTTTGTGTATGAAGCGCGGTGGGGAGAGGGGCGCGCACTCCGCGCTCTCTGAACTATAGTAGCCCAGCAGGCAGGCGTTGGTGGAGGATGTTGATGAGAAAATCGATTTCCATTAAAACAAATCGTCATTAAGTAGAAATTCGAATTAGTCGATAAAATCGATTTATCGCCCAGCCCTACTAGTCATGCTGGAATAGAGGAACTTAGAACATTTTCACTATTTTTTGACATTTTATAGACCTTAGAATTGAACACACAAATAAAATAACAACAAAAAGGTGCAATAGTCCTGATAAATGTTGGAAATATTTGTCAATCATTAAAAAATAGTAAAATGTGTTGTCAAAACACTGGTGTAACTGCACTACAAATGCTCTGTTTATTATTTTTATGGTTTAATACATTTAAAAAATAGCACAACAACCTTTTCTGGCTCTCCTCTGCCATCATCAACTGGACGATCCCACTGGCTGGCATTATTGATGTGATTAAAGTAGTAAACTTTGCCTGGAGAGAAAAGAGACAATTATTAAAGCAATTACTAAAGCAAAACAAGCTTTAAAAAACACAACCTTGACATATTGTTACTTTTTAAAGGTATTATAACAACTGTACTGTACATACTCAAGGTATGGCAAATACAGTGCCCCAGATTAATAGTGATCATTCAGACCTTATACATTATGGTTGTGTATTGGCTTATATGTGAACAATCCACTCCACAAAGTTTCTTTGTCTAAACTGTTATTACATTAAATAATATCCAGGGTCTCTGCAGTGCTTGATGAAGTTTGAATACAGCTGTTGACACAATTTGCAGATCTTTCATCTTCCTCCTAATGTGCAGTAAATCTATTGAGTTGCAAACAGGTGTATGGGAAAATCCTAGGAAGGAGCAAGGACCGGTTTGTGGTAAATAATACAGTATCTGATCATTGCACACACTTGTATAATTGATGATACCCGATTAAGCTGTTAAGGCACTTTTAGAGGCATTTCTTTTGCTAATATCAAAACAATCATAGAAATCATAGGATCAAGAGATAGATCTGAGGGTTTTACTTTGAATTAACTCCTTCTGTCATTGCACTACAATTGGATACGTTGTTCATGAAAAATTCTGATTAGGGCAGCAGTTTTGAGATATTGAATAGCACCTTCAGGAGATAAGGTTCATTTTACTAGGACTTGTAACCCATAACTCTGTGAGAGCTCATTTGAAAATAGTAAACACAAAAGGCTTTATTTCAAATGAAGTTTATCCAAAGTCAACTTTTGGTCTTCCAACATAAATGTATAAAAACTCTGTTGTGGCTCGCCCTGTGAGCTGGTGAGAATGACGTCATTCAGGGCCCTGCAATTGCCAGGTTGAATGGATCAGCTCTGGCGCGTTTATTTAACAACATACCTGATAAACACACATGCATCACATTTCACGAAACACGTACACATCATCGAGTTACCCATGATTAGTTTCGGCCTTTTATCCTTTAACTTTAAGTTTAATCTGCCTTGTTTCCACAATAAAGCACGTTGTTCGAGCTGCTAGCTAATAAGCTAAGTTTACCAACGTTACATACTGCAAATAGAGTGCCAGCTAGCATATTTAGCCTCTGGTGAGTTTTGTTTCATTAACGTTACCCATAGAGCGGCTCATTCTCTTCTCCCACCCAGGCGGTAGTTTCTCCTCGTCTGCCATATTTTTTTCTATAGCAGCGTTTCCAAATCCAATTTTAATTCAACTGTAGCCGCCGTATGACAGGATGGGCTGCAGCTACTGAAATGACGACAGTAAGCAACCTGTTTACGGTACAAGTTGTTTTCAGGCTATGGTCCGCCTTCGACGGGGTTTCCTTTCCTACCATAGGCTTAATTGAACTGTCAATCATGGTCGTGGCTATTTCATTCGTCGAAGGGTTGAAAGGGGTTTATACACAAACTAAATCAACTTTACGGTAAGCCGTACGGTTTGCGTTCCAGATAATTCGAGAAAAAGTAGGAATTGGTGATTCTTCTTTGAATTTTCAGGTAGAAATTTAAAATATAACACATTCTTTACAGATATAACGCAGTGTTTCATATTTTGAAGGTAGATTGTTGGTCTTCAAGTGGGCTTTCTAACATTACGCACATTGGTCGGTACGTGAGTTTTAGGTTAGCAGAGGTTAGCTAACGTTAAACAAAAAACCTGTCTAATATGAAACGATTAATTAACTTGTACTCTTTTTATGATATAATAGATTGTGAATTAACTACAGTAGCTATTCTTTATTATTAATATGTAGGTAGGAATGTCACTGCCCTATATTGAAAAGGTTTTGAATCGACACTAACACTCAGTTGTTATGCTAATTTTCATAGGAACTGCCGACAGGAACTGAAGATGATCGAGGTGGTGTGCAACGATCGCCTGGGCAAGAAAGTCCGGGTGAAGTGCAAGTATCCTTTACAGCAGTTGATAAGTCATGCTGAAGGATGCTGAATATGACCTGTCACATGTACAGTACTTATGTTTACGTCTGGCTAACGCCGAGTTAGCTTGAGACGAAGCTTGAGGTATATTTGAAACAAGTCCTTACGTGTAAGGCTAAAAAACAAAATAAGGCATAGGCCTGTTTTCTGTTAGGCTGCAAATAACGATGTTTTTTTGTTGTTGTTGTTTTGGAAAGGTTTTACTGCGCTCTCTTGTTAGATTTAAACACAGGTGTCACGGAAGTGTTTTGTGCAATCACATTGCTCCTTCCTTAACTCTTCATGTTCAGTTCTGAGGATAGCATCGGAGATCTGAAGAAGCTCATTGCTGCCCAGACAGGAACCCGACATGACAAAATTGTATTAAAGAAATGGTAAGATGCCAGTCTGGAAGACTGTCCCTGCTTTACTTAACCTTATGTGTGTCTTTTGAAGTCTTATTTTACATTAAATGTTCCTCTGTTCCCACAGGTACACAATATTCAAAGACCACGTGACTCTGGGTGACTGTATCCTTTTAGCCAAATTTTTTTACAGCTCTTACTTTTAGTTACTTGTTACTACTACCATATCCGGGTTTACAGTTTCATAGAGTTCTTAGGTGTCAGATAATTTCAAATACTTATCAAAAGGTAATTATCTATACCAAATGCTCTCAGGGTAACTAAAGCAGGCATTTTTTTAAAATCAGACAACAGGTTTTCTCATGCTTTTAAATTAACATTTACAAACCAAACAGGTCTGTTGTACTTAATTGTGACCTCTTCAGATGAAATCCATGATGGGATGAACCTGGAACTGTACTACAACTAGACCAGAGGACTACAGCCTGTCAAAGTTAGATCGACAAATCTCTTTCCAGTTACACACACATACACAGATGGAGTCGTGGATCTGTTGCAGGAAACCACCATGATTGGACAACAGCTTAAATTAAGAAGTAGTTGTATCTTCAGTGCAGAAAATCCACAGACATGAAGAAATGACATTGATTATAGTATTAGCTCATTATTTTGCTCACAAATTCTACAATAAACATGTTGTTGTTGATGATGTTAAATTGTTTTTGTTTTGATATTTTGGAATTAAAGCAGATATTTACCTCCATACAAGGCTGTGTGCTGGTCATTGTTGTGTTTTTTGATTAAGGAAAAAACTGTAATATTAACTGTAACGTTCTATTTGTAATAAATAGTAAATGTTAATTTTGCTACTATTTCTTCCACTTTATTCAAAGCATATACCATGACTTCTTACTGTATGCAAAATTCATCTAATTACTACCACTAATACAATTTGTGTTGAATTTCAAGTCTTTGTTTCTGAGCTTTAGAGAATTAACAGTGTGCAAAAACATATACAGAAATGTCATGTGAATGTATTCATTATGGGTAAATTATAGTAACCCTGTCAACATACAGGTGGTGGTAAACAAATAAGTGTATGCTACTTTAGTAAAAGTACGTTTATAATTAGTTTTTTTAAACATAGTACAGTATTTTAAGCTAACCAGCTGTGTTTATAAAGCTGATAAGCTCTATTTTGTCACACCACTGAATTCCTGTGTATGCATTCATGTATCAATAGTGCATTATAAATAATAAGTTAGTTTTACATAAACATTTTTAAATCTATACTATTTTATCTGATCTGATCTCTTGCAGTTTCTCACATCATAAAACCCCAATCTTTATGCAAGGTTAAGCACTGCTTCAAAGTAAGGTTCATAAAGTGATGTAGTTTTAACAGCTAAGTATAGAAGAACTTAACTGGACTGAAGCCCATCAAACATCTTTGGGATGAGTCAGACCTTATGGCTCAAAGTCACCGACAACCTCACTGGTTCTCTTGCCCGTGATTGAGAGCAAACAGTTTCCTAAGAGTTGTGTTGAGAGCTCCTTCAGAAAAGTGGTGCTTTTACGTTGCAGATTAATTAGTGACCCAGGTTTTGAAATTAAATGCTCAAAAATCACAACTGGGTGCAAAGTTTGAGTGCACACTTTGTTTCTACGTAGTTGTACAAAGAGACATTCATCAGGTCAGCTGAACAAAAGTTTTATTCACATCACTAAACAGTCATTAGATCATTAGTAACAGCACCTCTCTCACACGCAAACAGCCACACTCATGCATGTGGGTTAATGCAATCGTTGGGAACCAGGTATCATCCTACACAAACAGTTTTGTATCACATGGTCTCCATATCTCCTCTGGAGCCACATCAGCAGTAGTCAGAGTAGTCCTCCTCCACATAGTTGGCTGGAAAGAACCCCACCTGGAAACACAGGAGCAATGCAGGTAAGACAAGATGCCTGAAAACCTGTTGATTTACAGAGATTTTTTAATGTGCAGATGTTTAAAAATTCCTCACCCGGCCATATACCTCTCCCTTCCACCAACCACTGTGACTTTTCTTGAGGATCTTGATGGTGTCTCCTTCCTGCAGTGAAAGTTCTGAGCGGTCCCTGGCTGAGAAATCATACCTGGCCCTCGCTATGCCGAAACTCCTAATGCTGCCTCCTGTCAGACAGGATGAACACAGCAAAATGGAAAAGATTAAAGAATGGCTGCACTTCTTGGAAATTATTTTACTCACTTTCTTGCTGAGAGTTTGATGATAGATTGATACCACTCTCACATTTGTCAATTAAGTAAAAACACAGCCATGAGATTGTTATCTTAGCATAAAGACTAGACATCAGGACACTCCATGAATAGGGGTGTTGATGTGACAGTGTTCAGTTGGTCCACCGCTTTTGTCAAGAGTCAAATATCTTCACAGCGATTTAAAGGACTGTCATGAAACTTTTCAGACATTCATGGTAAATTTTACTAACCCTGGTGTGACCACACTTTCCTGTAGCACTTTCATGTTGACATGTAAGGTTTCAAATGAAATCTTTCATCAACAATTAGACGGATACCTTGAACTTTGATTCATTATTCATATCCCACTCACAATGACTTTTAGTCACTTTGATCTCCTGATATTTCATTTAGTGTGATCATCAGATATTCTCATGAGCCTTAGTTGTGCTGTGCTTTTTAAATTAGCATCTCAAGATGCTTAACTAAGGTGGTGCACGTGGCATAAACATGATACCTGCTAAAAACCACCATGGGCCTACGTACAGCAACATAAGGCAGAGGAAGGCTAGCCGTTTGCCTTGTTCCTGGTTAAGTATTTGTGCTAAGCTAAGCTAATCCTCTCCTGGCTGCCCCTTTGTATTTATCAGAAGATACAATTGCGGAATTGATACTCTCATGTAACTCTAGGCTGTCTTGATACCTTCAAGTTACTTATTTTATCTGAGGCAAGAAGGTAAATAAGGGTATTTCCTATAATCTCAAAGTGTTGCTGTGACATTTTAATAATAAGGAGTGTGTGAGGTGACAGAGACGTACAGTACCTGGTGTGGTGTTCGGCGTGATGTTTGGTGAGTTGCTTTCCTCTGGTTGTTTGTAAGGCGTACGCAGCGTGGTGTCCACATCCTTGAAGTACTCTTTCAAAGAGTTCTTTTGGTAAAACTGAACCAAATCCTAATGCAGGAAAGAGAGAGAGAGAAAGAGGAGAAGAGGAGTGTTGGAAACTTGTGAGATGGCTTTCAGAGGAAATGTGGTTATTTTCAGCGTATTTCTTCTGGCCAGAGTTATCAGATCTTGGCCGGATGAGGTTGTTGTACTTACAGTTAAACCTTTGAATGCCTTCTTGTCATTGATGCGGTACAGGCCCTCAGCGGTCGTGATCTTAATGTGTCTGATATCCATGTTGAACCTGGAGAAGCAGAAAGATGTCGATGGATAAAAGTATGTTCTCCAAGATAAATAACATTAAAGGGAAAATTCAGTGTTTGGGAAATCTGAACTTTTTAACAACAGCCACACAGAGAGGTTACATAATGGACCTGTTTTTTCAGTTTGGCAGCTAATTGAAGTAGCTGCTTCTCTCAAAAGGAGGAAAAAAGACTTTTCCACTTCTGCTTGATAATTAAATTAATGCCTTTAATAAAACAGTGGTTTTGTAGACTATGTACTAATCCCTTTTTCAGAGAAGGATTATTTCCCTGCTTTTGAGAGGAAGCGATACCACAGCTAATAGACATCCAAACAATTTATCTGTGCTTAGTTAAAGGTATGATATTTATCATTTTGCTGCTAAATTAAACAGGGGGGGAAAAAATATTTAGCCAGGTCAACTTCCTATCATTTAACACAATCTTAACTGATGGAGGACAAAGCAAAGCACTGTGTTTACAGCTCTCATATAGTCTAGTGTTTTATAAATCCAGGTGGTCTGAGTTCAATTCCTGATATCAGAACTGCATATCATCCAGTCAATATTCATTAAGCTGCAATACTCTCTTAAGCTTCAATAACAAGGTTTAAACTACGATACTGTGGGAACTGCATTTCAATTGGTATTAAAATGTTACAAATGGCATCTTTAAGATTTAACATTATTACATTACATATCTGAGCAAGCATGATTTTTGCCATTCAGATGGGCAGGTCTAAACTTGTCGAAATGTTTTTAAAGCTTGTAGAAACAAGGCTTTCTTTTTAAGTGAAAGACATCTGAGTTCTATGAAGAGCTGCAACCAGCAACTTCCTCTGTACATTTAAAATTGAAGATTCATTTCCTCTTTTAATCAGGTAATCCTTTCAGTTTCTAAAAGTCAAAAAATCGTAAAAGAAAAAAAAGGCTCAAAAAGTCAAACTCAGTGTCTTTGAATTGTTTGTTTTTTTCTGACCACCAACCAAAAAAGAAAGGCCTCAACTCTTTATAATGGCATTATGGGGGTATTTTGCTTAAAATGATTCAAATGATTAATAAAACAGAATATAACAGGCTGCTAAATTTTCTGACTATCAACTAACTGATCAGTCATGCTGTGGTTATATACAATTATTGTTTTAAAAACATTTCATTGACTATATTTCAATATGTAACTATACAACCTGTTTCACCCTTTGATTAAGTGAAATGCTGTTGAAACAATATTAAGATGTATAACAGATTTAAGAAAAATTCACTCTTTAACCAGGTTTAGTCCAGTTTTAACCAAAACTTCTAAACATCTTTCCACTGTTTATTGAGAGGTCATAATCTACCTGTCATCAGAAGATGTAACTTAACATTCTTCTAAATGAAATTCTTCCAAAATTTAATTGCACTCTCTAGTAGATTTTTGAAGGCTTACTTTATGCTAATAGCAAACTCTCCGCCATCTTTTTGCCGCACGAGGAACGTTCCATCAGACCTGGATATCAACAGGTTTTTGGCAGCTGTTCTGTCCATGCTTCCTGCAAACCTTCAAGCACAATAATAATCACAAATTTATTCTTTGCTCAAAAAAGTGCTGTTATTTTTGAAAGAAGAAATAACAAAACATTTAAAAGTAAAGTTTATCCTGTGCTAATGATTTGTAACAGTTTTACCATTCAACATGATCCCTAAACTGTCACTTGGAGCCAATTTGGCTTCTTAAATTTGAAGTTTGACTTTAAAGTTGGAGCAAAATTTTACATAAAGTGCACCTATTTAACATTTATAACATTTATAGCACACAAGGAACTAATAAGTGGTTTCTACATGGCTGTAGGGAAGTTTTTAGAACCTATTTATGTACAGGATGTGTTAATCATTTAAGTTATAATTTCTCTTGTAAAGGATATTTTTTCTATTATTACAGCTATATTTTACTATATTATCATTTGTCGTCTGTTTATACACCTTCCTCGACTTTTTGGTGCCTATACAAGTTCTAGATGTTGATGAATATATGAATAACCACATCCCCTTTGACAAAATTATAGTGTGTCTAAACTACCCAGTAAATAATTATGTATTTCTTATAAATTGCTGAACATTTGGGAGGAGAGATCAAAGGTGTAAATAGTGTAAAAAACATTTAATGAAACGTTAATATACTGGTTATAAATACTAAATAGGGGAACATTTCTTTGTGTACAAATGTTATGTTACTGCTGTATTTTTTAAATTCTGATGCCATAAGCTTTTGTTTGTAGAAAAATTTCACATCATATGGGTGAAAATTGGTGCAGCCACTACTTTGTGCTTTTGTTCATTTCACCATTCTATTTTCAATTGTTACACAGGGGGCACCACTGTAATCCTTTTTTTAAAATTCCTTTACATTATGTCTTTAAAGACAATGACAGTGTTTTCACAACTGTTTTTTTTATTTTATTCATTGTTATTTACAGGACTGTGAGTAAATACATAACAGTTATCTGTATGAACTCAGAGGCACAGATATTAACTATAAAACGGGTGACAAACATCTAAAGATTAAAGGCTACATGGAAAACAACAGTGTAAACATGTAGATTCCACCAATGATACTGTTTGACACAGTTCAATAACACCTGACACCTAAACTTTTCACTATCTAGTTGTATTTTTGTGGATGTTAGTGTTATTTTCTGTATCAGCCCTGCATAGTTTCTCTGTACCAGTTGCAGTGTGTTGCCACACAAGAAGAAACACACTAATAAGGTCAACTTGTGGTGAGTGACTTAGCGTAGTTCCTGTAACTACTCACCAGTGGTAGCCAGAAAGGTCGGGGGTCGGCCTCTGGGAAAGGGTGAGATCATACACAGGTTAAATGTAAAACTTGACTGTGGTCATGTAAGTAGCTGCTCTTTACTTCCTTATATGGCTAATGTTGGTTTCAGTACAGCAAATGTTTGCTGAGCTGACACATAACAACAGGCTTAACTGAACAGGATCTTCCTTTTTTTTGTTGTTGTTATTGTTGTGTTCAGACTTTTCTTGGAAAAAAAGGCATAAATATTGTAAAATTGTTATTGCAAAATATTGTCTTGTCAAACTTTTTTTTTTTTCCTGTAAATGTTTTATGGCATTCTCAGTGGAGAGCTCGTGTGGGCTGGTGTGTCATACTCACAGAGCTGTAGGGCTGAACTTTTTGGCACGGGAACCATCCCATTTGTCCAGCAGTCAGGTTTCTTCCCTGAGCAACACAAACAACAGCAAATTACACGGGTTGACAAAACAGTGATGGCAACGTATGCATCAATCACCAAGTTGACATGACCAATAAGTTAGTCATGAGGTAATTCACAGCTGGGATTAAAATAGAAGCCTTGCAAAGCTTGAAATGACTGATGAGTTGTGGAAAAATGATTAAGAAATGTATGAAGTCTTACAAAAACAAGCTACAACACAGAGACTGTTTAAGTGTCAAAACTATGGATCCACCAGGCTTTTATTCAACAGTATGACAAGTTGAAGCACAAAGCCAGTGATTTGCATGTCTCATCGCTTTCACTACAAGGACTCTACATTGCTTACACTCACTCAAAACAACCCTGAGAGTTTAAATAAATAAGAGTTTCTTTTCCACTCAAAACTACTCTTAGTTATTTGTGTTCATTCATTGCAAGAAACTTCATTGAGAAAACGCTTTCTGTTGTCGTTTCTTTTGTTACTTTCATGCAGTCAAACAGTTACAGGAAGTGGATATAGGAACTGAACCGAAAAAGTCAAACTGCTGATAAACAGGATTTTTTTTTCAATGTCAACTTTTGCTAATTTTTGCAAGTGAACTCATGTTGGACAAATTTCCAATACTGACTAATGAAGTTTTCCAAGCGCACTGCATTTATCATCAAATGAACAAAAAAAGATCATCTAAACAGTTTTATTATGCAACAAATAAAATCTGAGAAAAATTCACCCATTAGTCTACAAACTTACAAACTATATATGCTCTCAGAAAACGATGAGCAATAAGGAAATTGTCGTTTTATAGGCCTTTTGACATGGTGGACATTTTGACTGGTTGTAATTGTAAAAGCAAAGGTGCTGTGAAGGTGTCATACTTAAAATGGCTCTGTGTCATTAAAAAGTCTCAGTAAGCCAAGATAGTTAGCATGTATGCATTAATACCAGGAGCTGAAGCTGAAGCAGCTACATGGAACGCAGCAAACAGGTTTGATCTATTTTCAAAATCAAAACCTTTTAAATGAATCGTACAGAAGAGGTTTATGTGCTCATTGGAGGGAGGAAGCTGAAGATACAAAAAGAGACAGAAAAAGGAAAAAGACAACATCATCTCACACCTACACATTAACCACAAGATGAAAGGCTTGAAAACATAGCAAAATAATGAAAGACCCCTCAGCTGCAGAGAACAGAGAGTGTATACTCAAGATGGGTTTTTTCAACATTACCTCCCACCAGGGCAGGTCGGCATCGGCCCGCGTCAGCTCAATGATGTCACCTCTAGAGAGGTGAAGTGGTTGGCCAAAGCCCACAGGGGGCGGCGGCAAGCCGAAATACTCCTGACACGCTTCCATCTTAGGAAATCCTGAAATGGGGAGCAAAGACAAGAAGGAGGAGATATGAGCAGAGAGATAAGACAGGCTGTAAGAGATCATTAATTATGTCAAATATTTAACTTACTCTTACACATTTAGAGGGTTGTGTTTGTGAATTAACATGATGTTTTGCCCAAGATTTTTGAAAGTAAAAATGTGCTGATGATATATGTGAATATGAATTTCTTACCCACGCTGGTATTTACAGGCGACTTCTGCATTTTACTCTGAAGGAACAAAAGAGAGGACAACTGTAACAATCTTACCTCAACTTTGGTCAATGTATATAAGCAAATAAAATCAAAAACAAACATTAAAATGACTAAAATGGAAAGACGATTCATCATCACTTCACCAATAATATAAGACATATCCACAAGGTCAAAGATGAATTTATTCTTACCTTCCTTATAGTACCAGAATGATCTGTATTTTGAAGAGAACAATCAACGTAAGGAATAATATTTCATGACGATTACATCAACATGAAGTAGTATTTAAACACAAATGCTCACTTACACAGACCTGAGTTTCTTCCGCAGGCAGGTACTCGGCCTAAACACTCTTTATGTGCAGACATTTTGCAGCGTGTACAGCGATAGCCCTGGAAAAATATCCCCCTGTAGACAACAGATGGAGAGATTCGGCCTCAGTGGATAAATTTTCTTTCATGAGCTGGTGCTAAGAGAGAAACTGAGAGAAACGAATAGTGAGGCGAGGTACCGTAACAGCATGGAGCAAGCCTTGCAGCAGGTGGTTTCCTCGAAGCAGTGCATCTGGAAGTCATGGTTGTTGGCTGTCGAGTTCTCTGGACACATATTCGACCTGCAACCGTGACGCACAACTGTTTTGATCATGCTGGGGTAACAAGCTTTTACACAACTGGTTTCAATGTGCAGACAATTTGACTTTGGTGGAAGTAAAAAACTAGTTGTTCTTTTCAGCCAAGAGAGCATCTACTTGTTATTTCTGGAACTAAAGATACAAAAGCAGCATTTAAGTCAATCTCAGATGAAAAAAAGTTTGATGATATTTACAAAAGTTGATATGCTGAACTTGTTAGAACATTTGCTTCATCAGAAATATAGCACAGTTATCTTTTATTTGTAATCTTGTTTCTCGTAACAAGGCAAAACTCCTGTAGGAAACATTTGGCTCTGTAGCTGCTAAATTATCCATTGCAAAGTCTGTCTTCCTGCTGTGTGGTGCTGGGCAGGAAGTTTTCAAAGTTTTTTTTTTTTTTTTGCCAGCTGCACCTGAAAATGTCTCTTTAAATGAGAGTGAACCAACAAAGTAAAGTTGATTCCAAGAAAACTAAAGCAATTGAGGGGGAAGGGCTGTTGGAGTCTTGTGACAGCAAAAATCAAATGGGATAATAAAAATATTTGTCTCTTTCTGTTGATTATTGTGCAGAAATTTGGGAAAGGAGGTCCCGTGGGTTCCACTGGAGAGGTCAGTTCTCTTTTTACAAGTGAAAGCTGGCTTGTGAGAAAGCTGAAAAAAGGAAATTCTCTGAGAGTTTGTCACCACACGTAACTTGTTTCACTGATATATCCTCATTTAATCCATCATTATTGCAAAAATTTAACTATAGCTGCTTTAAACCTGTTTTTCGCATGTCCAGCTTATGTTTAAAGGCTGAAGCAATAAGTATCTCCAACATCAGATCAGATGCAGCAACATGATGCAGCTTTATAAAAGAAACTAATTCAATGCAGACATGTGAGATCACAACACTGATGCAACAGATGTGTGCATATATAAATGTGTGTGTGTGTGTGTGCGTGTGAACTCACAGTGCCATCTGAAACTGTTCCAGCCATTTCTTTTTCAGTTCTCTGGTTTTGAAGAATAAATCATACCCACACCTCCCGTAGCAGTCCAGAAGAAGAAACAAATAGGACCACTGTTCACACACAAAAAAAAAAAACACTGTTAGTTTTGTGGACGCCAAGTAGATATACTGTCTGCTATAACTGGTGCTACGAAGTAAAAAAGACCTTCTTATTGTCTTTTTCTCCTGTGGTTTCATCTCGTATCTGGTAGTGCTGTAGTTCAACAATCTCCTTTAGCTCAAAAGTCTCTCCGCTCTTCTTCTTGCACACAAACAAGGCCTTATCGAAGAGAAACGCGTACCTGAGGAAGAGCATAACGGACACCAGTACAACACACGATTACAAAAATGGCTTTAACATATTAAAAAAATAAACTGAGACATTAACAACACACACCTGTCGTGTTTTGACTTTTTCTCTGGAGTGCAGATCTTCAGCTCTCCATCAATCTTTGGGCGACCGTATAGAGCTAAAGACTGAGTCTACAGAGCAGAGGAGAGTGATGATGACCAGTGAGGAAAAACTAAACAACAGACCAAAAAAAAAAAAAGTCGTGACACTTGTGACCTCACCATGTTTTCTATGGACAGCTGGAAGGAGGTGATCTGTCTAATGATCTCATTGTCTCGTTTCACCTCGTTCACACACTGCGCCAAGTCCTGGTAACAGACACACACACACACGGACAAAAGAATAAATGTTTAAACATGATACATGGATGTTGGTGATTTATTTAAACACACATACAAACACACTTACTCTCATTGCATCGAGGGCTGTGCGGAGGTTATCCTTATCTGCTTGGTCTGTGGTGTGCTTCACCAGCTCCTGCAAGCACAGACAAGTTATCTACTGACAGACAAAATTTACATACATGGAATTAAAACACACACATGTGCACTCACTCACACACACAAATACAACACACACACCTGTACAAACATACCTGTAACAGCAGGTGATATTTGAGGACGCGCTGCATGGGGACCATGAGTAAATCTCTGAGTGAAAAACGTCCACTATTTGCTCTGTTTGAACATTCCTGAGAGAGAGAGAGAGACAGAGAGAGAGAGAGAGGGAGAGAGAGAGCAAGAAGGAAGTGAAGACCTGCAGTAAACCATAGATGTGTTAAGAGGATGTTGTGTGGCCGCCTCAGTCTGCCCGCCAGTTTCTATTGTGCCCTCACACAAGAAAATCCCCTTTGACCCCAAAAGCATTAGGCCATGCAGACCAGAATCAGAAAAGTCTAAAACCTTAAATAGCACAGTAGGTCAATAATTACTCTTCGTGTGGTACATTGCTCAACAAGTATATTTAAAGCAGAGATTTTTTTTTTAATGCCACATGTTGTCTCAATGTAAAGTTAAAGGTAAGAGTTCAGTAAAAGTAAAACACACTAAAGAACATGTGTTATGGGCCACACAATGCATCCATGTATATAAACTCGAAGTGCATTACATTTCTTATTTGGATTTGTACTTTTTGAGTGTTTACAAGATCATAAGGTTACAGCTATGCAAGTGGCTCTGTGAGAAAAGACAGATGAATGCTAACATGCTCATAAAGACAGTGCAAACATGATAATTTTTGACAAATAGAATTTCCATTCATTCACCATCTTAGTTTAGTGTGTCATCATTCCAACATTTAGAGCTAAACTTAAAGCACAGCTCAGGTTGTTGGGAGTGTCACTAGTTTTGCAGGTGTTTGGTCACCAAAGAACTGGAGGAGATAAAAATTTTGACCACAAACTTCAACCACATAATGTTGCTTCAGTAAGAGTCGGGGAATCACCAAAGTCAAACTTTCACTGGATAAGTGAAAACTTCAACTTTCTTGTGGTGTAAGGAAGGCACAGAGAAGAAGAAGTTGTGTTTTGATCGACCAAAATGGCCATCCACGGAGACTCTAACGTGGTTTAAAAGTAACAACACTGACCCAAAGTGACATACATGTCCCAATGATTTGGTGATATTGAATAATGACTCTACCACAGTGTATTCTGTTCTTGTAATACAGCAGGACAGTTTGCGCTGAGTAATGAAAGGGAGTAAAGGTCACAGAATTTTAGAATGGAAGTCTATATTTTCCTGAAAAAAAATTATAGAGGTGAAAAATATTTACATTTAAGCGAGTTTACTGACAAGATCTGATATGGCCGAAGGATCTCTGAGCCAATAGCAGAACTACATTGACGTCACATGGCGTCATCGACCCCTGAGGCTTAGGAGTGAGCGTTAGCACACAGGTTTCTTAGCTTAAACGTTTAATCATTAAGTATAAAAGTATGATTCAGCATATCTAAACATACAAAACAACAAGTAACAGCAGTCAAAGTCCTTACAGTCTAAATTTAATTGTTTTTACTGGTTAGATTGTCAAAATTAGAGAAATATCAGGTTCAATCCCTGAATACCCAAGTTAGCATTAGTGATGATATGCTAGGTATAAATGTTGTCCAAATCACCTTTAAAGCTTAAATCTTCAGCTATCTGAACTTATTCATACCTTTAACAAAAGAAACCACACGTCTTCTGCTTATTACATGTAAGTTTTGCTCCACTGTTGTTTTGAGAGTGTGTCGAGTGTGTGTCTCCTTACCTCCAGTTTCATTTTGATATCCTCCCTCATACTTGAAAGCTTGTCCAGGTGTTTCGTTGCTGTTTCCACCTGACTACAGTAATGGCCGTACAGTAAGAGCCTGAGGAGGGGTGGGTATATGAGAGCATATTATTACATACATGTATTTGTGGAGTCATTTTATAACCGAAACAGCTGTGTGCCTCTGTGTGTGTGTTTATGATGTATGTATGTGAACGTTTACCTCTCCTTGTAGCTCAGAAACACCTGGTAAAGGTTCTTGGCTCCGAAACTTAAGATGGAAGTCCGAACCTCCTCCAGAAGGTTTCGGTGGGTGGTGGCCAAATCCTACACATACACACAGGCAAACCAACATGTTAACCAGGCTGACACATGAAGGTAAACCTGCGCAAGTCACCAGGTGTGTAGATAATCTCTCTCATACCTTTATGTTGATGAAGATACTCTCAATGTCTTGAGGCTGTAGAAACTTTTCAAGAGGCTTCATAAAGTGCTGCACAAAAAGAAAAAAACAAAAAAAGATGGCTGTTACTCTCTCTGTTAATTTACATAAAAGTGTCTTTTTGTGTGCTTGTGTGTGTCTGAGTGACTCTTCCTGTGTGAGATTTTTAATTCCCTGATGTTCTGTCGTTCTGTCATTGTGTGCTCACCTGTAATATGGACTCCAGTGTATCAGAGTATTTCTCTTCGGTCTGTCTGATCTCCTGCAGGCAGCACTCTCGTTTGTCTACGCTGATCTTTGGCTGCTGCATGAACACACACACACACACACACACACACACACAAAAATGTAAAGTTAGGAATAAAGAGACAAAATATTTTTCAAGGGAAACTTTTTCTTTGGTG
>JAPZDV010000020.1:6627003-6658595 GCA_029814665.1 Acanthurus lineatus
AATATGGACTCCAGTGTATCAGAGTATTTCTCTTCGGTCTGTCTGATCTCCTGCAGGCAGCACTCTCGTTTGTATACGCTGATCTTTGGCTGCTGCATGAACACACACACACACACACACACACACACACAAAAATGTCAAGTTAGGAATAAAGAGACCAAATATTTTTCAAGGGAAACTTTTTCTTTGGTGCTTTCTTAGTTATAAAGATTGAGATTTTTAGCATTAAGATTTGTTTTAAAGGAACACTTCACCTCAAATTCAGAGTACATATTTTCTTTTATTGTTTTTTTAGACTCCTCAAACCTTTGTCTTTTTTTGTACTTAACATTTTTTTGTAAGGGCTCTAAAAAATAAAAAAAAAATTCTTTGGTTGAATTTGTAGACAAGTGTAACAAGAAATCCACAGCAGAAGACTTGGTTTATTTTATAGGTCACAATTCAGGACTATAGGAAACCACTGATCTAGATAAATAGACAGATACTGAACTGCAGATTCACCAAGATTAAAGTCAGACAAGCAAAGCTTACAGCTGTTCAAAAAGGAGCCCACATCTTCCTTTTTGTTTTAATGTTATAATGCTTTTAGGCTCCACTCACAGCTTCTGGTTGTTCTTCTGTTCTCATCAAGTCTTCATAGATCTCATCTCCTGCATTCTCCTCATCCTCCACAAAGTCGTACAAGTCGTCATCCTCATCAACGGTGTCACTGATACACATTAAACACAAAGCAACACACACACATGTTACAATCACAATATGTGTCTTGTCTTCATTAAGAGTCTTGAAAAAACATCCTTTTGTCGGTAAATAAAGCGGTCAGAGGTCATAGTCACCTACAGAACAACAGCTTTGGTGGGATTTTAATTTGTCAAGAGCAGGAGCAGGAGCAGGAGAAGGATTAGTTTGGCTTAAAAACTACTTTCTTATACTCTTATAGACATTTTGCTTTCTATTTGTAATTTTGGTTTGTATTCATTTTTCATTTTTGCAACTGGTATGGTCTGCATGCATGCAATTTGTCAGCATGTACTGATTTGTGTTGTCGCTTCTCTCATGTTCAAGTCATGAACAAACATTGAAAGTGTCTCTACTGTGGTTATTGGTAAGAAAAAAATCATGTAACCATGTACAGTAGCAAACCAAACCGAGGGGACACATGCAACTGCAGACACAAAACATTAAATGAATTGCGAAAAACAGGAAGCTCGTGATCGTTATTGAAATTTTTGAAAGCTTACTCTATCTGGTCAGACAGGCCGCTGTAGATTTCATCATCAGGAGCGCTTCCTTCCAAAGGAAAAGGCCTGGAGGAATGTTGTTATAGGTGATGGTAAAAAAATTTAATCTCAACATTGTTATCAAGTAATGAATATTTTCATCAACAAATCTGAGTTGTATGTGGTTGTTGACAAGCTGTCATTGCTGCAGTTTTACCTCCATAAACCACCATAAAGCTTTGACGTATGAAAAAAAAAAAATTACTTTTTTAATGCGTATCCTTTCCCCCGCCCAGGCAAATATATATATATATATATATATGAACACAAAAAACTCAGATCTTTTGGAGCCGGTTACATGTTAAAAATATAATAAATTAAGAATATAATCCAGAAAGTTTAGACTTTTTAACAAATCATAACATACAGCAGAAGTCTTTTCTGGTGCTGTTGTACAGCTACAACGACTCTGGCCAGAAAAGAAAGTAAAAGCCGTGCCCTCGGCTCCATGAAATCAGTTTAACTTTATAAATCTGTGTTATGTCCCAATGTCTCGGCCATGTTTGGAGCGGCATGCTCACAAACGGTGAGGTGTCATCTTGCAAGTTTTCTTGCAAGCTTGATTCTTTGTTTTTTGGCTGAACTTCCACTTTTAAAAGTGTACAAGTTTCTATTTTTTAAATGATACACACTCTCTGATAGTGACTGAAAAAATGATGCACCTCATTTCATTAAATTATAAATGAGCAAATCAGCCCTGCAAAAGTGATTCATTCAGCAACTCGTTAAGTAGTTGAAAGTAGTAGTTGCTCTACTTTATCCAGCAGCAATGTTGATGTGATGCACAAAAAATGCATCAGTTATGAAAATCTAACGATGTAAAAAGTCTTAAATTGGTCACTAGACAGAAGGAGTCCTTAAACTTTTGGTACTTTTTAAGCAGATTTTAGCCCTCATACATTGATACTTTTCCTTAAGTAAACTTTTGAATAGCTACAGTAACTTGCACTGCTACTTTTATGTAAGTAAAACACTTTCTTCTACTGTAATACAGTAAAATACACTTGTAATTATATTAATTATATGGGAGAAGTCATAACTGATGACGAAAAACACTTGAAGTTTCCTTCTACATACATACAACTCAGTTTTAAACACTTACAGAAAATAAAACACCTCATGATGTAACTGAGGAAGGAAATTACTTACTGGAGTCCTCTTTGTATTGCAATGGATGAGTGAGAAAGGATGGACAAGGTGTCTATGACCTGTCATGCACGCACACACACAAAGACACACACACAAATGTGGTATATGGTTAGTATTTCCTGTACAAAGACAGACAGAGAAACAGTAAGAGCTGCTTCATACTTAAACGCACACACTTAATAATTCTCTGACCTGGTTTCGCTCTTTCTTATTTCAGCACCATTTGACTGCTAAAGTGAGAACTGCAGTGTTATGATGTGTGTTGTCTGATAACCAATTTCAAGCCAGAGGAGACCAGATACAAACTTAGACATGCCACACACTCGTCCAGATGAACTTGATGGTTTTTTCTGATTAAGCAACATGTCAGTGTCAGTGAGCCTCAATATCTTTTCATATCTCTTGACTTGGGGTAGTGTGTTTTAACTTTTTATAAATAGGTTATAAGTGAGAAAATAATGGACATTTAGTCCCCTTTTTTAGACTTCTGAACTGAACTCTTTTCTTTCAGAGAGACAAATAAAAATGTGAGCCTGTCATGACATTTCTGGTTATATGAAACATATATATCTATATCTATATACATATATATATATGTACTCTTGAAATGAGGAGTTTTTCAGTAAGTGCTGCTGAGCTTTTCTATTTTCATTCAAGACAGAGAAAAGAGGAAAGACGTAACAAGAAGTGAAAGCCGGCAGGAGAGGTTCGGAGAAAAAAAAAAAGTAGATTTACAGCCTCCAATAACCAGAGTGTTTTTCAACAAGACTTCAGATGAATAATGAGACATTTTTGGAGATAATTGTTCATTTCCTAAGAACAACTTTTTATAAGATCAATATCAGCTCTACGCTTGGAGGTTGAACAAAAATTACACTACAGCGAGTTAGCTTAACTTAGCATGAAGTTTAGAAACAGTTAGCCTGGCTCAATCCACAGCTGATTAAATCCATTTCGAAACACGTCTAAAGCTCCTAATCTGAAACTTTATATTTTCTTTGTTTTATCTGTACAAAAATGAAACTAGAAATATGATAACTCGTGATATAAGGAGGCTTGTTATGCTACTTTCAAACATACACGCCCTGAAAAGATGGTGAATAATCGATTTTATACTTAGAATAAAAAAATTAATAAAAACAATAGTTAAAAAATAGGCACAGATTTTATTTGCTCTCTTCAAGGCAAAGTGAAACATGGGGTATCTTTAGAGAAACCTTTAATACTCTAATATGGACTACTCTGGCACTATCAGTATCAAATTATTAATGGTGAAGAGGAAAAAAATATATTTTTGATGACACTGAACTTAGTATAATTATGAGGTTACTGTAACTAATTATTTCAGTTTTCTGCGGCTTCACTTCCACTACACATCTTTTTCACAGTTACAGCAGGTGTTAACAAAACAGATTATAAACTTCGATAAAACAAGAAAGATTTAAGTTTGAACCGGTGTTTCCATTCCAAAGATTTTGTTTTGTGACTCCTTACATTTGAGTTAGTGAGGGCTCATTGACGGATTTCACTTTTCGTGAGTTGTTAGCAGTTCCAGAGAGAGATTTCCTTTCTAAACTTCTCATGTAGTTTCATTTAAATAATAACCGCTGGAGGCTCAAAGAGGTAAAATGATCCACTACTGCACAATAAGGGCAAATTTGTGGAACTTTTGTCTTCCACCTTTATGTTTTCATCTTTTAAAGAGCCATCAGATTTATCTTTTGAGGGGGATACAGCTTTAGGTTAAGAAAAACTAGACTGAAAAATTCAACGTATGTAAAAAAATAAAATTAAACCAGCTCAAACAGGCAAAAAAAGACAAAAAAAGTTTACAAATCAAAGAAAGTAAAAAAAGAAAAATAATTTTCATAACCTTCCACGCCTGTTTGTTTACTGTATTTTATTTTATTGTGCTGGGTGACTGATTGGAAGCAGTAAAGTGAAACAAGAGGCTCAGTGACCGTAACAAACTGTACACTACAGCAAGAAAAAAGAGTCAATGTCCTGAAAACGCTGCTTCCTCTTACTTGGTACATCAAAATCAAGCAAGTTCACACTAAAATGCGGTGGCTGCACTGCATCGAAAGTGAAAGAGAACTGCTAAATACTGAATTCATTCGTTTTCTCAGCCGCTTCTAGTCAAATATCACCAAACTACTTCCTGTTAGGGTTATGTGGGTGTCTGCAAGCTGCAGATTCTGTTCACGCTACCATAATGTCTGCAGTATGAGCGCACAGCGGGTTTCCCTTATGCAGGAATCGCAATCACTGTGGTGCACAAGACAGACAGATGGACAGACAGGCAGACAGATAGAAGCGAGGTGATACCTTTGCAAAGTCTCGGACATCAAACAGATCAAAGGCCTCGAACAGTTCACTCTTTTTGAGATTAAAACTCTCTTGACAAACTCCCAGAAACTTTCGGATATTCTTCAGGCACAGGAACTGAAAACAAAACAGAAATACAAATTTTACTTTACTTTTACCATTTACAATTCATCAGATTTTTAGCTGTTCAACAGTTCATTTATCAAATGTAATTTAGACATTTTATTATTATTCGTTTCAGTCGTTTATCAAAGAACAAACTTTAATAGCCACCCTGGCAGTTGTGAAGCTGTACTCACTTCTTAAGCTAAATATTAACATCAGCATGCTAACATGAGCTCACTGGCAACATCAGTGTCTACTAGTTTAATATTTACTATCTCAAGCTGCATTTGTAGATTTCTTTCACTGAAATGACTTTAATTTTTTTATATACTGGTCATGAAACAAAGTAGTGGATAAATGTAACTTAAGACCTGATAATGGTTCAAGATAAAAAATCAGGGGATCGACAAAATGATTACAATTCATCTTGAAGGAGATGTAAATGTGTGTACCAAACAGATATCCATTCAAAAGCTTCAGAGACATTTTAACCAGTTTAAACCAAAAAGTGAAACTCACACCAGTGTAGGAGAAAAGGCAGAAAATCACCACAGTTAGCAGGGTACATCAGATGGGAACCCTACATGTTTGTGCCACAATTTGTGCCAGTCTTTCAAGTAGATGTTGAGACGTTTTAAAGGATAAGTGAAAAACTGTGACCTGCTGCTGGCGCTGGAGTTACATGACACTAAAGTTAGACAGATTCATCCTCTGGAGACCAAGTTGTTAAGACAAAGTTACATGATGACCCATCTACTAGTTCTCATGATTATTTCAGTCAGGACCAAAGTGGTGAAGCGACAAACCAGCACTGTCTTATCTTGAGCCACTAGCATAGCAAAACACAAAAAAATAAAAACCTTAAGGTAGGCAACAACATTTAAAGCAATACCACTGGTCAGACACATCTTGGAGTAAAAATGTAAATGCAACTTAAGATAAAAGTTTTGTTTAATTTCATGTTGGCACTGCTGTTTGTCCAGTAAGCAGACAATTGGACTTTAAAGCATTAAGTGGCTCAACTGCCGTGTAAACACAAACTGCTACACTCAAAAACCATATCAGAGTGCATGCAAATGCTGCACGATTGCATGGACCACATGTTCAAAAATGAACCGACACACAGAAATGTCTTATACTAAAAGTTGCAGTACGGAGCGCAGGATCTTATAAATAAAATATAACTACAGAGGCAACCACAAAGAGCAGAATACGAACTGACGTAGTGGTCAGACATGCTGCTTGCATTACTTCCTGAACCAGCTGCCGTCTCTCGCTTTTTATGGGTCTCTGTTTGCTCAGCAGTGGGAAATGCAGAACTCTAATTTCAGAAAAAGGGGAAGCAGCGAGGGTCTAGCTGATACTGCCGCACACTTCACACTGCTCGAGCATGAATACAGACGTCCTTGCAACAGCAAACCTTATTGCAAAATCACAGAGAGGATCCTGTGTGTGTGTGTGTGTGTGTGTGTGTGTGTGTGTGCGTGGGTGTATGTGTACATTAGAACGGACTCCCATCTTTTGTTAATCACCAGAAGTTTCTCAATTACCTTTGACCTCATAGGATTTCCCAGAGTTTCACATGTACTTATCAAAGCACATTAATGCCCGCCCTGTTTAAGACATCACGGTCAATCCAGTCATCTCTCATCATAGTTTCACATTCGGCTAACAACGTCACATCTACATTTCTGTGTCCGGCCAGAACTTGACAACAGATTATGATCGAAATTAGTGAAAACACAGTTCAAGACATTTGTTATCAGTGTGGATTTGGATACAGATAAATGAAGGAATTTTCAAAAAAAAACCCCTAAAGGAATAGTTTGACTTTTTGGGAAATAGGCTTATTCAAGTCTAAAAAGTTCAAAGTTAGTGGAAAGATCTATCAATGTCATGTCTGTAAGGTAAATGTGCTGGAGGCAGCTGCCAACTTAGCTTAGCTTAGCACAAAGACTGGGGACTTGGTGACAAAATCCACCTATTTGCACTTCTAAAGCTCATGATGTATCTAATTTGTGTAATTCAACCAAACACAAAAACCTTAATGTAGATATGACAATGTGTTGTTTTAGAATGTTCTTATAGTGTAAAATAATGTGATAATTAGCGAGCTATAGAGGTGTTGGCAGGCAGATTTTGCTACCTGTCCACAAAACGATGCTTACTGATTTCTCCTGTTTGCAGGCTTTACGGTATGCAATAAAAAAAGGTCAATCTGCCAGTTTTATAAGATCATTTAAATCCTGTTTCAGAAAAAAATTCAAGATTTTAAGTATTTTCTTAAATCAAATGGTATTAATCGTGATTTTAGTTGCTCAATCAACCCTATTCTGTCTCCTCTCAAAATGGTGACACAAAATGCTAAAAAATCCCCAAACAGGTTGTTTTCTATAGAAAACATATAGGCTAAATCTCTTTGTACAAGCAAATTTTTGTTAGAAAACAAAACATGACTTTTAGGGTTTGAGTTTTTGTTCTTTTTTATCATCTTTCCCTCCATTCTCCCCTCTTTACACACACTCACCCTAACAGGGACAGATATATATCACAGTATTTTCCTATCAGACAGCCTCTGGGCTTCACTTCTGATCTCTATGGAAATGGCCTATGGAAATGGAGCAGGAAAAGGTTTGTGTGTGTGTGTGTGTGTGTGTGTGTGTGTGTCTGATACCTGGGACATCTGTGGGCGCAGGTTGATCTCTCTCAGGTTGACGGCCTGAGGCAGCAGGTTGTTGAGCAACTGACAGAGCAGCACGCCATCTCTCAGAGCCTGAGCCAGGTCACACACCTGGCACAGCACACATGCACACACATAATTACACTGAGGAACCAAGACATGGTGTGTGTGTGTGTGTGTGTGTTTCATGTGCATGTTTGTGAACATGTGTGACACAGCGGATTTACCTGTGCGCCCTCCCATGTGACCCGGTGGTTATCAGGAAGAACTCGACAATCGATCAACCACAATGCACACTGCCGCCACAACTCCATCTTTTTTTTTTTCTAAGCAATGGGTATACAGAAAGATAGGTAACAGATGTTCAAGGCCAATAAACTTCACATAGGGAATTATACAGTGATCAGTGATCATTGAAGCAATAGCAGTAAATCAATAAATCTCCTGACAACCAAAAAAAACACTTTGCTTCATAAGAAGTCAGGAGGAACAAAGCTTTTTACAAACTGGTGGAGTTCACACTGATTCAAAAATCTTGTGTGTACTTTTTTTTAACTCCAGCATCACACTAACAATATGGCACTGAAACTCACATCGTCACAGTTTAACTTCTCCCCTTTCTCTTCATAAACTAGAACCTGGATGTGAAAAATTATTCAAATCATTAAATCAGTCTGAGAGCAAATCAGTAGCAAATCAGTAGGCCTACAGCGATCACTGAGCAGTCACTCTCACTCCTTCACAGGGAAATGTTAAGGTGGCCTTTTTCAAACTCTGTACATTAACAAAAAGGCCCTGGAATCAGGAGGGAACTTAAAACACAATATTTTTTAACTTCATATCTATGTTGGATGAGTATTACAGCTCTCACCTTCAGTTTCTCGGGGCAGTTCTGTGTCTTCTGTCTCGACGTCCACCTCCCCGTCTTTCTGTCATTATCTCATTGTCAAACTTCAGTGCACTCGTTCAGCCTTTCTTCCGTGGTGGGTGTTCTGCAGAGCTGCACTGTGTCGAAGGCTTTTAACTTCATCCCGCAACTTCCTTTTTCCTCTGACGCACCCTCTCACAGTTGCATTCACACTCACAGATGCACACACACTCATACATGCATACTGCTGCTGGCTAGCATGGGGTGATGAAACCAGAGTGTGATATTCGTGCAAAACACTGTGTATTTTATGAGTACAAGAGATTAGACAGAATAAGAAAGAGTGCGTGTGCACAGCACAGAGGACAAATTTAAGCAAATTAAATGCATTATTTACAGCCATCAAAAAAACTTCTTATGAGTAAAAACAATAATTGAAAGAGGACATCCATGCAGACTTTTTGTTAATTTTGTTTGTGAGATTAAATAAAAATTTCAGAGGCATTAAGTTGAAACTGTCAACAGAAAGATGTTTTATCCACTTTTAAAAGTACTGTAAGAACTTAAAAAACTTTAAAAAAAAGGATTATCATTTGTCTTAAAGAGTAAAAGCTGAAGTAAAATTCTACATTTAGGCAGTAATAACAAGCTCATATTAAATGTGCCACTGGATCAACATAAAATGTAGACAGGTAACATCAGAAATTCTAACCTTAACGCACTGATGTACAAGTACGTACAACACAAGTTCATTACTCTAAATGAAATTTGTGGGTGCTTTTACAAGCACTTCCCTTACACGCAATCACCTCTATCATTGAGAGGAAAAACACTGTACTTTTTACTTTTTACAGTCCCTAGTAACTTGTTGCTTTCCAGATTTTACATAAAATATGTTCAAGTTAAAATACTATGCGTTAGTATTTTAACAAATTCTATTATCTAACACTATTTAACTTACTTAAAATTAGCTCCCTGACAATCAGCTACGACACAGAATCTTTTCTAGGGACAGTTTTCTTGCAGTAAGAGCACTGCAGATGTTGACATTGTGAGTAACTTTTAGATAATAACTTTTCTGTACTATTACCTGACTAACACCTGAGAATAAATGCAGAACTTGCTCTGCAGAATTTGTGGAACTGCTGCTTTTACATGAGTAAATGATCTGGACACGTCTTCCACCACTGGGAGACAGTTTTTTTGTATTAGCTGATACTGACATTACTGCTGCAAATAATCTCAATAACACAATGGCAATGAATGCCGTTTTAAGGAGAATTGTTTTTTCTTAATTATTGATGAATTTAGTTAAAAGTTAAAAAAAACAATTGATGGGCAGAGTGGCCCTTTACTCAAACTAAAAAAAAAAAGCTTGTGTCACGTTTTTCTTCAACACTAGGTGTCAGCCTTATACACATGATTTCTCCTGCATATTTGAATCTCCTGACATGACACTCGGACGGACCGTCTGATATACAACCGAGCATGCATGCCGATCTCTGACTTGACATGTTGACAGCTGCCTCACAGTCTTACACTTTCATATCCCCATTCTTGTTTTTTTTCTGAACTCCATCTGTCTCTTCTGACAGGCCTCAACCTGTGCTCTCCACCTCCTGAGAGCTCGTGCTAATTCCTGTGCTGTGATTTGCTGTTTTCTGTGGGGTACTGTGTGCCCACTGTGCAATCTGATTGGCTTTTGAGCGACCCTGCAGGTTTGAGGGGGAGCGGGCTTCTACTGTTTTTCACAAAGGGAAAGTGAGACACAGGTTTAATGATAGATGAGAGCAGCTGCAAATAAAGAAGAACAACAGAGGGAAAGTAAGAAAAGAAAGAAGCATTATGAGATAGAAATATTACCTGAAGAAAGAGAGAAGAGATTTCCCAGAGTGCCTCAGTGGAGCCTGTAAACAGGTAGGTGTTACATACTGAAGCTGCTGAAAGACAAGCAACACAAGGGCTCTCTGCTTGTGTGTCTGGTTGTCTGGTTTCTTAAGGTAATCTGATGTCAGACCATTGTATCATTTGTACTTTTACTTAGAAACTTGTGCAGAAAAACATGTACAAGCATGTGTGTGTGTGTGTCTGTGTGTGTGTGTGTGTCTGTGTGTGTGTGTGTGTGAGAAAGAGAGAGTGTGTTTGTGTGGTTTTATGTGTGCTGGTATGTAATCAGTCTTTATTCTGCTTTTGCTGTTCAGACATGAATAATCGCTCCATCGCCTGGTGGCTGAGACAGATCGGCTTGTCCCAGTACACCAAGACACTAGAGAGTGAATATTATGGTCTGGAGGTATGTGAATGTAAAGTTGCATCTGTGTGTGAGTGTTTGTTTTGAATCTCTTCTTTCTTTTATTCTGTGCTTCAACTTTCACAAATGTCAGTTTCTTCTTTATGTCTTCCTCAGTCCCTCTGTTTTTGTTTTCTCCAGGGTTTGCTGTATGTAACAGATGGAGAGCTGAAGGATGCAGGGATAGAAGATGCATCACACAGAGAAACTATCCTTAACCAGCTTTCACGGCAAAGACAAAGACTGGACCCACAATCTGGTGACACTCACTTGACACTTGCAGAACACATATGCACACAAGGGCTGGACAACAAGTCAATGAACTGTTGAACTAAATGTTGATCAAGTTAAAAACACTGCATTAAATTCAAGGTTAGACTACTTACTAGGCAGACAAGCTGACCACAAAACCCCAGGTTGAGATAGCTATAAAAAGATTTGTTTAATGTAGTGGATAACCGTGGACACAGACAATTCCATTTACCATCACTTTGAATAATTTGAATAAGGTTTTGAAAATGTTTGCTGTATTATAATGTATGTTGATGTCATTTACATAATATTTGGTTGAGATCTAACACCACAGTATGATTTTAAATAGTTTTATTGCCACTCTGACTTTTCAATTTATGACATTTTCCAGTTTCCTTAGCATTAGGTTTAAAGCTCCAGTGTGCATAAGTACAGCTTTACAAAGCTGCTGAATGCTAATGATGTCTTAAAACTGGCGTCCCTTCACTGACTTTGCTTGAATTAAATAGTTTAAAATAGGTGATTCTAAGTTAGAAGAAAAACTAAGAATATATTTTACAGGTTTGCACATTTACAGATCTGACCAGACATTCGATAGTAGCGATGGGTTCAAAATGTTGAGCTTAAAAGAATAGTTCAATAGTTTGGGCAATGTGTTTTTTATCTTTAAGTTTTCTAACTAACACGTTATATTTCGTCTGTTTCAGCTTCATATTTAACAGACAGACATGACAGTGGTACGGACCCTTTTCTTCTTTAACCCTCTGCAAGAAAGAAAATATGTATGTTCTCCAAAGCTATAAAACAATTCCTTTAAAATGTGAATTTGTCCTCTCAGGTGTGCAAGTGGAGCGAAGGGTTAGCCGAAAGTACTCTCTGGGTTCGTCTATGGATCTGGTGAGACCATGAAGTTTCCTCTACATTGCATCAAAAGTTATCATTCCATATATCAGCAGACCCTTCCTCAGATCAAATGACGTTGCAATCAGCAGCTCTGGGATGCACTTTATTGGGGTCTCTACCTCTTCCTCCAGGTGAAGCTGAGGAAGGATCTGTTTCGTCAGAGTGTCCTTCCCCGCCTGCAGCGTGCTGATAAAAAACACCGCCTTTCTGCTTCCTGCTCCCAGCTCCGCCCCCTGAATGAGGACAACACTATCAGTGAGAAAGAGCACAATCGGGACAACAAACACAGGTAAACTGACCTCCAGCTGGTGTTGTGTCTGCGTGTGTGTGTGTGTGTGGGCGAGCGTGTCTGTGTGAAAGAGTATAAGATTAATTGTGTGTCTGTATGTGTGAGAGATCTACTTTCTCCTGGCTGGAAATTCATGTGTGGCTAATAATTAACTAGTGCCTCATAAAATCCATGACAGAGTGTGTGAGGTTAAATAGGTGACCTCACTGGTCTGTACAGGCTAAAAAGACCATATGAATGAAGCACTTGATACATGATCTTTTTTTGACTTACTCTGATAAACCAGGAGCAACTTTTTGGTGTCAAACATACTAAACAAACACCGTGGAACTTTGGTACCTTAATATTTTGAAAGGCAAAGGGCAGCAGTTGTGTGTTTTTCGTGTTGTCAGTAAAGAAGTCCAGGCACTGCCACCAGTCTACAGTTGTCTTTCCAGACACATTATTCTTGATAATCCACAAATCTAACTGTGATATACTTTCTACTGAGAAGTGATTTTCTGTGAAATGTTTTCAAAATGAAGTGTATTTCACCTCCATGATATTACATCAGGATAGTGGCAGAGATGTTGCAGGCACAAAACCCTAAACTATCTGCATGGTTAGATATTTGGACTAAAAAAAATGAAGTGATTCACAATTAGAGTTAAGTTATTAGAATTAAGGTTTTTGCATGGGATAATTAAAAAATACAAGGAGATAAGAGAATGGGCTACTCTATAAGGATATTATTTTAAAATTCAAAAACTGAAAAACACTTTAAGTTTATGAATGGAGCTCGTCAAGTGTAGGCACATCAACCGACATCAGCCCTGCTGACGATTAAAAGCCTTAGAAGTTGTGAACCAAACATGAATAAACAGATTAAGATCTGATGCATGTAGGGATTAATGAAGCAGGTAGTTCTGGTCCTCCACTGTGATTGGCTGAGACAAGTTCGAAACCAGGTAAATACGTAACAAGTTAATGCGCAGCCTCACGATTGCAGAAACTACCAGCCTTTTTACATGAATATACATGAGAAAAATGTTTTTGATTTGATTAGATATCAATTAGGCATACTGAGAATTTGTGTGGCTTTCACTGACTAATTATCTTAGTCGTCTCCGCACTGAGATCAGAGGGGGCAACAACTTTCAGTTTTTGTAACGTTAACAAGTCAGTCAGATGGACTTGTCGTGTTTTCAAAAGATCAATCCCAGATGTGGATTTACCTTCTTAATCCACTCCATCCAGCTGCCAACCGCATGATACTGACTGCGGCGCTGGGATGTGCTGGCTTGGCTTGTGTCGGTATCCGAGGAATGCCAGTCAGGTAGCGGCGCTTCAGCACCGGGGCCCGGGGCGGGGAAAAGGAGGGCTCGGGCGAACTTGTGGGAACTCGTCCGAAACTGCGCAGGGAGGAGGGCGGCGAGGAGACGAGGGGGGGCGCTGGGAGGGACCAGTCCGGAGACTGCTTGAACACCACAACTTCCCAGCTGTTGTTTGGGGATATTAGCCTGCACAAGAAACTGTAAAAAAAATGTCCGGGACGAGGAAGCTGTGAAAGTGGGGGACAGGTAGGACTGTTAGCCGTTATCAAAACGATGTTTTGTTTTGTTTTGTTTCGTTTTTTAACAAAAGACAAGTTCGTAAAACAACGCGAGACTTTGGTTCAAGCTTAAGACCGTATGTCAGGTTTAACTTATAATATTCAGGGCTTTTTTAAAAAAACGTGTATTCCCACTTTTTATCCTTTTAAGCTGATGAAATCTCGCCTTTTGTTTTCTTAAATCCCACAATACTGAGCAGTTGTTACTTCTGGCTACCTGTAGCTTTGCAAGCTAACGACAACTAAGCTACCTGTTGCACAATTTCGAGGAGCTGACACATAGAAGACCAACGTTACCTGTTCACGTTACAATTTAAAACAAAACGGTTAAAATAACTTGTAATCAGATTACAGTGATGTTAGCTGTAAGTTTTGAAGTATCAGATTACACAGGGGAATACCAGGCTGCCGATGAAGATGAATTAAATAGTTTGAAAGAGCAATATGAGGTGTCAGGTTGCATTTCTCAATAGTGGCTCTCCAACACATTGCACAGGTGTTTCTGAGTTGCTGCCTGGGCCAACGCCCCTGGGTCGGATGTTGTACCATCTGACCTCATATCAAATCTAAACTGTGATTCATTTACTGACATGTCTGTATTTAAGTATTATTATGTGTGTCAGTCAGCATATGTTTCCTGGCGTCATTTAATTGTGAACATACAGCTGCAGCATTTTATTGGAAACACCTTTTTTGTTCAACTTAACATAATAAAAGAAAATTAGATGTAATGTTTTTTTTGTTGTTGAAATAGTTAAAAGAGGTGTTGATTCAACATTTATGGTCATTTGGATACTTTATTATGTGATGTTGTTGGCTTGTGGCCTGTTGCTTTTGGGTGTAGTGGCCTCCTGAGACGGTTATCAGTATAATGCATAAATTTATATAATAATGATACATAACATTTAATGATGCAAAGACGTATTTTGTTAACAGAGTGCTTTTCTAAGATAGTGGTCAAACTTTTTCATGACAAGAAACATTAGACTGACACAATTTAGGCCAAAAACAAACTGTGGATCATATCATAGTGTCCCCATTTTGCGATCAAATGTTTTATTGCAGAAAGTTTGTTCAACCCATTAACAGAAAAGTCACTCATTCTGTCATTGTGTTATGTCTAGAGTGAGTCATAGTGAAAATAAATTGACTCATGTAACATCTCAAGCTAAAACTCTGACCTTTGCTGGGAACTTCTAAAAGATTCAGTATTTATCTGCAAGTAATCTACTCTTGGCTGTGTGAAGAGGCATATAAAACAGCTTTTCAAATGGGTAATAATATAATAAGTTCCTGGTTTTCATATTAATTCATTGATTTTAATCTGTTTTCATTTAAGATTTGGCACTAATGATTCATATTAATAAGTCAGTCAAGACAAAATTCTGAGTAACTGATTCTTGTTTGAGCTTTTTTTGTTTATGCTGATAAAACAAAACACAACTCCTCTAGAGGCAATTGTTAAAATCAAGATAACATTGAAAACACTTTTCTGAAACGGGCATTAGAAGTTGTACAGCAAACTGAATAGGCACTGCTTTTCTTGGTGCCTTAAGGTTGATGATGAAAGACTTTGATTTTGTGATCTCAGTATTTCTGAAGTCCTGGCATTGTGTGTTTGAAAATGAAGGGCTTGTTTATCTGTGGATTTGTAATTGAAAACTACAAGTTCAAGGGATTACTTCAAAAGCACCACAAGCTAAAACCTCTAAAATGATCATCAGGTAGAGACAAAACCTTTTAAAGCAATTTTAACAGAACCTAAATATTACAGCCTCCTTGAAAGTAGTTTTTATTACAGAACTATTGTGTTTAAATAAATTAGCTTGTGTTATGTAAACTTAATAAGTGGCAAGTTGGCAACTAAGTGTGTGTGTTTTATGTTCCTGTGGATGTCAATAGTTACATTCAGCGTCAAAAGCAGAGTAAACAAGTAAACCTCACATTACTGTTTGTGCACATCCCTTCAGCGATCCCTGAACACATGATTTGTTCCACATTGTTTCTACAAGCTCACAGAGAGAGAGAGAGGCATAGATGTAGATTTGCTAGAATGGCTATTAGTTCATGAGATGGTTTGTGGTTATCTGGCTGAGCCCTGAACTGTTCATCTGTGAGCTTTGTGTCTACAGAAGCAGGAAGTTGGAAGCTTTGGGAGGAAGGAAGGAGCAGAAAGAGGCAAGCTATTAAAAGTCCCTCAGCTCATATGGCGTTAATGACGGAGACAGACCTTGGCAGTGGCCTTCCATCCTTGCACTGTTGATGTTCAAAGGGAAAAACATGGCTCCATCATGGCCCTCTTGGGGTTTAGTTTAGTAGCTCAAAATCACTCTTTTTTATCTCTTGTTTTTCAGCAAAAGGAGGAGTGTCAGCGCATACTTTAGCCAGCTGAAGGTAAGAGGTTAAGCACATGCCTTCTCTGTTACTTTCTCTCTATAGCTGCCTTTTTCTTTCTTTATGAGGCGGCTCTGGTTCAGGAGGTACAGCAGTTTGTCCACTTGTCAAAGGCTCAGAGATTCACACTCTGTCTCCTCCATTCTTTATGTTTATCTGTCCTTGGACAAGACATAGAACTTCAAATCGCCTCTGATGGCTGCACATAAAAGATTCACAGTAACTATAGTCTCTGCTGGGTTTCTTCTTTATGTGTTGTAGGTGTTTGGTGGTCGAAGAGAGATGGAGTCGCTGAAGAAAGAGCTGGAGGAGGAGCTGAAGCTCAGCACTGAGGACCTGAGGAGCCATGCATGGTACCACGGACCGATAAGCCGAGAGGTACTCAATTGGTTTGACTGTTCTCAATCTATTTCTCAGTCTTTTTTTTGGAGGAGATGAACAAACAAAACAAAACACAATAAAGACTATAACTTGTTAGTTAATGTTAATGTGTTAGTTTTGCGTAGTTTACTGTTTACCCTACAAAATGACAGTTTACTTATTGGATTTGAATTATTATTTTTTCTCTTAATCTAACTCTCAGGGTATACTAGGGTCTACCTATATTGGGCCGAAATTATAAACGTAATGATATCAACACACTTTTGAACCTTTATGCCCAACTGACCAAGTTAACCTGCTGATTGTCTTCAGGCCGCAGAGTCTCTGTTTGAGAGAGATGGTGATTTCCTGGTTAGGGACTCGAGCTCTGCTCCTGGTGACTACGTATTGAGCTGCTTTTGGAAAGATGGGCCCTTGCATTTTAAGATCATACGTGTGATCCTCCGACCGAAAAAGGTGTGTCCATGTTATGTGTGTGTACACGCAGCAAGCTGAGGTTAATCAATTCAGTTTTAAAATAATTAATTGAAGTATATGGGATGTTAAGGTGTATGGGAAAATAAGTCTACATCATATTTGTAAATGACACCATTTAAAACAATGAAATATCCTTCAAAATAATGCAACTGAGTATGACAGTGCCTAACAGAAAATCAGCAAAAACTGAATATTTTAAACCAGGGTTACGTGCAGAGCTTTTGTGTTATTTGCGTTAGATTTTCATACGTGAACATATTTAAAATTAATAGCACAAATTTTAGTAGTTAGGTAATGACAGATGTTAGTTAATATTGCTAAACAGTTTTTAGCTAATTGTTAGTCATTTCTGTGCTCTGACTTTGTATAAGGGAAGTATTTTATACATGAGATATATTTGTAAGTGTCTGTTACTGTTGTTGGACTGTTCCTTTAAGGTTCTGCTTCATATATTATATGTGTGCCTTCATCTGTGACAGGGTTACTCACGAGAGCTGTTCCAGTTTGAAGAGGATCGCTTTGACAATGTTCCTGCTCTGATTCGATTCTACGTGGGTGGGCGACGGCCCATCTCCCAAGCCTCAGGTGCTGTGATCTTTCACCCAATCACACGGACCCTTCCTCTGCGAGTCATCAGCGAGCGACATGCAGAGCACTGCAGCAGCAGTAAAGGTGCAGGAGGAGAAAAACACACTGAATCCAACAAAAGAAGAAGCCTCAGTTCTACACACACCGACACGCTGCAGGTCATCAATCCACTGCTGAGGTAGGAGGAAGTTGGTTTAAATGTGAGTGGTGCACTAAAACTCACTGCATGTACACAACTACGAAAACATTGACTGCAAAAAGATGGAGGACATGACAGTTTCTTAGTCAAAAGAGAGGCCACAATGTCTCGATTTCCTACTGGTGTCTGGCCGCAGTAGATTTCATACTAACCGCACCATGTAAACAGATAAGACATGGGCCAAACTAAACATTAAAGATACCCATCAAGAAAAAAAAACTCCTCTGAGTTGAATTTTGCAGTCTCTGGTAGTTCTTATCACATTGGTGTATGTTCTAGTGTGCTTTTTTAGAAGTTTAGTTTTATTTACTGGATGTAGTGTGATAGTGTGTATCAGATATTTCAGTCTCTTTTTGTACAGTGTGAGGAAATAGAGATGAGTTGTCTATCTTTCTTATCATTTGTGATAAAAATCAATATATTAATGATCTTTATTTCATGTGGTAAGGAGTGGAAGTCAGCCTGCTAATTTGGAGAGCGTGGGACGAAGGCCCTCGCTTCAGTCTGCACAATCTGACAGCAACTTGCGATCTGGTACGTAAACACACAACATCTACATTCATGTCATGTTTGTCGTTGCTAAGCCCAGATTTCCTCTGGATGCAGCACTGTCATTTCAGCCAGTGTGCGTCCCATGAGAAGAGTGTCTTGCTTGCAGCTCATGTAGGGCTCCTCTTTCCAATTCACTTTCTTTAATTGCCAGATTTTTTTTTTCTTTTTTAATCTGTGGTGACATACAGAAAAGCTAATTATTCCTCTGCTATTGGACAACGTGCTTTGTGTAGAAGCTAAAACAAGTTGAGTACAGCCACACAGGATCTGTTGCCATATTATCATAAATAAGCTGAAAAGTTATTTTAACATGCTTGTAGAATACACAAAAACATCCTAAGAAACATCTTAATAATAATATTAAATATGTTTCTCCATTTCTGAAATTCTTTGTTTCAATATAAAATTGTGGCCGTTTGTTCCTACAGAGACATAATGAAAACTCAAAACACATTCAGAGGTCATTTTATTGTATTTCTAGATTTTATTTGAGGAAAATATAAAAGTTTAACGCACAAAATCCTTCAACAACATGCTGTTTTTCTGTTTCTCTTCTTCAACTCAGGTGTTCCACAGAACACTCAGTCTGAAGACACTGGCCCCGCCCCCATCTCCCCCGTCTTTCGCACAGGCAGCGAACCCCTGCTGAGCCCACGACCTCGACACACCCGCCCCACTCATCCAGGTGGCATGCACACACACATCTCAATACTTTTCTTGGTGATCAATAAAAACAAAACACAAAAACCACAAAAAAACCCATAAATAAGTATTGAATGGCGCCCAAACAGCAATGACGCCAAAACATACTTCTCTTTATATAAATTTGTTTTTTTATCGAGAAACTGGTAAAACTCCGGGCACCTACATTCAGATTTGATGTGCAACAAATTCCCGAACCACATTCGGAGCAATTAACTCAGCAATATGTAAATAATATGAATGTTTCTCTGAACTTTTGGGTTTGAGCAGCCTAAAGGAAGTTAAACCAAAAGAGTCATTATTGTTTTTGACCCATTTCCTTATCAGAATTGATCCTCTATAAATGTGCAAAGATATTTTAACAACTCTCACATGTTGGGGCAGAAGATGTTTTTTTTCTTCATTTTAAGAGTGTTTGCTTAAAATGTCAGAGTAGTTTTCTATAAAAAGTTTTATACAAAGGCGAGTTTTATCTGTTACTAATTACACCCTAAATAAAAAACAGATTTCTTAGACAGGTATTTCAGCTCTTAAATTTAGGTTTGTTTGTGGTTGTTGACTTTCTTGAATTATTCCATTTGAATAAAACAAGCAGCAACTATGATGAAATAGCTGTTAGAGGTGAGGGGGGGACCGGTTACAGCTCAAACTTCTCCAACCGGTGTTGTGCAACATCCTGCCCTTTGGGGCTCAACTCATGCTTAAGAATGAAAATGTTGTTGGAACATAAACATGTAACGTTCTCCCTCGATGCTGCAGGTGGCGGTGTGACTTTGCGAGGTTCGGACGGACAGCTGCATCCCAGAGCTCCTCCAAAACCTCTCAGGGTGTCCGCTGTCTTCCCCCACGCCGTCCCACCCCCACCCACAGACCAGGACTATGACCCCTCCTCTTTCTATGATGAGCTGGTTGTCCAGGTAAAGAATCCATCAACAGTTTCTCACAGCTCAGCTGCTGTTGTTTTTGTGTGTTTTTTTTCCCATTATTTTTCTTCTGATTCAGGAAAGTGAGGAAGACTTTACAGGCTCTCTGCAAATCCTCTGTGGAGTGTTTACCTATATCCGCTTCCTGTCATATCCAGGTGCCACAGTCCAGACGGAAGGGTCATGTGGACCGACTGCGTGCAGAGGAGAAGTGGCAGAGCCGCGCCCGCCTCACAGAGACTTCCTTTGGTTTTCTGGAGGCACAGAATAGTGATTCATCATTACAGCTGCCGCTGCTGCCTCCAAAGAAGACAGCAGGGGAAGTGGAGGACTGGCATTTTGAAAAGCCACACGTGTGTATAAATCTAATCCAAACGTATCTGCTTGATGTTTTTTTAACCATGATGGCTTATATATTTACTTACATTTTCTACTGTAATACTGCATGTCAAAGCACAGAGGATCAGTTCAGTGCAAATGTTGAATTATACCTTTACACCATCACAGGTGGAGGTGGAGTCTTGTTTCCAGTTGGATCAGTTTGAGTCGCTGCTCTTGCCGGAGAACAACAGACCTCTGGAGCCCAGCGTCCTGCTGGCACTCAAAGAGCTCTTCAACCGATCGAACGCAGAAAACACAGCTCTGCACATGCTCAGTGTCGACTGCCAGGTAAGGCTCAACTGTTTGACTTGGCTGTGTGGATCATTTGTCATTTTTGTTGTAAGATGGCAAATTGCAAATCAAATGAGTAACATCTTGTCAAATGTTGAAATCAAATGCAAATAAAACTACCCTATTCTGAATTATTCATATCATTATCATATCTTAAAGGATGTACTGCTTGTTGATGTATTGTTGTATTGGTTGTAAGAAAGTTGATCAGTGCTGTTACTTTTATTTCTGTGAGCAAAAGTAGTTTTAGTAAACACAGCTTGAATATTCACTCATGATCTGTTGTAAATCTCACATGGTAACTGTTTTTTTTCATTGTTGTGGTGCTGCAGGTAGCAAGAATCGTTGGTGTTACAGAGGAGCAGAAGAAGATTATGGGAGTTGGATCAGGGTTAGAGCTGGTAACTCTGCCACACGGTCGCCAGTTACGACAGGATTTGTTAGAAAGGTACATGCTGCTGACACACATTAGATGGATGGATGAATTAATAGAAAAATTAGTTTTCTTACCCATGCAATAACAACAACAACATCAACAAAAAACCCGCCCACTTATTCCCAGTGGTATCTAACCACAGATATCTATCCATCTCTAATTACTGATGCAGTTGCTAAAATTTGTTTTGGGTGCCAAAGGCATCAGAACATTAACTTGATGGCAACATCATTTTCAGAATCGGGTCATCAACACTGTGGATAATAAACAGATCAGCAGCAGTTTTTTTTCGGATGGATTATACAGAGAAACTAGGACACTGTGGGTAGAAATGGTGCTTTTTTTGCAAAAATCCCCTCACCTCTGTTGAATTAGAGTGGATAGATGTCACAAGTGGGAAGTGGGAAAACTGTCCCTCACCAACTTCCCTGCCACAAAGACTCACACACACACACACACACACACACACACACACCTCTAAACCATATTAATCTTTCATTTTTCAGGCATCATCTAATAGCACTGGGAGTTGCAGTGGACATTTTGGGCTGCACAGGAACTGTGAGCCAGAGGGCGACTGTTTTACATAAACTAATCTTATTGGCTCAGGCGCTGAAAGAACACGCTCACAACCTCTACTCCTTCTCAGCCGTGATGAAGGCTCTGGAGATGCCTCAGGTAGTGTAGTTATGACAAAAGATTTGCTCAGTCAATGCAAATTTAGACAGAGTAGAAGAGTGAACTGATGGAAGTAATCCAACACTCTTGGTACTTTTGTTCGCGCAGATAATGCGACTGGAAATGACGTGGCGAGCGCTGAGGAGAAACCACACGGAGACCGCAGTTTTATATGAGAAGAAACTCAAACCTTTAATGAACTTACTGAACGAGGGAGACGGTGAGTGTTTTGGCGTTTTGAGAGACAGACACACTACATCACCTTCATTACATTCATGTGGCAGATGCTTTTCAGACCCAGGAGCAGCAGGTTTTCAGTTTGTTCGTCTCCGATGCACAATCAAACAGACTCAGAGAAAAGCCTCGGATGAAATTGATCTTCACTTAAGACATTTTAACAGACTTCACACTTCTACCTCTGGAGCCTTGAAAGGCTTTATACAGCTTTTGTCACGTATGCAGTGGTGCTCTCGAGACTAGAAACAGATTCTGATGCGTAAGATCGACTCACTTCACAGAGTGAAGTTCCAGGAAAAGAACCACATTACCCGAGACAAGTTAAGACAGATGTCGTATAAATAGCACTGTGACCTAGTTTTTAAGCAGTGAACATAATTCATTGAGTCTTATCTCCATTGTTTGTGCATATATTTTTTTTTTTCCCTGTAGACTCTACTGTTAAAGGCCACGTTGCTGTGCCACACCTGGTTCCTCTGCTCATGGCGATGGAAGGTGAGGACCCGGTGGAGAACAGCGAGCGAGGCTGTGAGCTGCTCTTTGACGTCCTCCAATCAGCTCGCAGTGCCGCCCTGCATGCACAAGACTATCAGCAGCATGCACACTCTCTGCTGACAGGTATGCACATGAATGTAATGAGCGTCCTTTTTTGTTTATATGGATATTTATTTATTTATTTTTTGATGGGGGAGTTTATCAGTATTTAACAAATCAGAACATTCCTTGACATATGGCCTATAACTAAAAAGTTACATACATAAAATTACATTATAACATCAAAGTTAGACATATCAACCCATCTCTTTTAGTGAAACACCTAAATATGTTATAGCACAAGTTCATATTTGCATAAAAGGGTCCATTTTCAGCTGCAGTCGTGTTTCATTGCGTAGACTTGTTTGAGTCTTCGTATTCATTGAGTTTTGGTTGATGGCTTCACATCCTTCCAGTTCATTGTTGTCATTTTTAAGAAATCAGCAAAAGTTTTCCTCATTTTATGTCACTGATCTGCACTATGTTTCCTAACAAAAGCATCATTTTATCAAAGAAACATCTACTTTTAGAATATTGTTGATTTCTTTTCACCCTCTGTGTCAAAGACAGCTGAAGCCGGAGGCATTATGTTGCTTTCACTAAAACCTGTGCAAACTTGTCAAAAATCCGTTGTGTTAATCTGATAAATGTCTCCTGTTGTTGAGGTTTGAGTTGATTTTGATCCTTAGCATAAACACCTCACAATGCTATGCAAGGCTAACTGTACATCTTTATTTAAGGGCAAGTAAAAGGTCATTTTTGACTCTGCAGAGCTTCAAGCTCTGCTGTCTGAATTCAGCAAACAAAACTGCTATGTCAGCAATGGTTAATATTAGAAGACCTTAAAACAATTAGAAAATATCAATAAGCTGCTAATAATCAGTCAGATTATTTATATCTCTCATGGAGATAACATACATCTCAAACCTGTGGACTTAAAATTGGCAGCCCAATGACTTTAATATGGTAAACAGAATATGAATTTTGCATATGTTTACTTTAAATAAGGAATTAGAAGTAATATTTATTATGTTTATATTTTAAACAATTTCTGTTTTAATTTATATTCAGACTGAGGCATTATACTGTGAATCTTTCTGTATGTGACATGTATGATAGGTTACAAAAAAATTGTAGAAAAAGAAAGCTTGTGAATGAAATGACTCCTCAGTTACATCTATGTGCTGGTTAATACAAATCTTTTTGGGCTCGTGGTTCTTACATGAAGTCTGTTGTACAGAAGAGTCGGTGCAGTTGCTCTGGCTGCAAGTGTGCGTTGTAAATCTGCTCTGAAAAATACATCATTTTTGGTATCTGATCTGATCAAATGTCTGTGACACTGCTTGCGCAGGAGGCTGGGAGCCAATTCCTGAGCTGCTGGAGGCTTTCCGGACTGAGTTTGCCCTGCGGCTGTTCTGGGGTCATTCGGGGGCAGCGGCAGACAGAGAGGAGCGCTACGAGAAGTTTGACAAGATTCTCTGTGTTCTGTCAGATAAACTGGAACCCGTGGAGATCACTCCACTACAACCTGAGCCTTAGGGCCTGTTTCATTTAGTGGAAGGAGGAATGAGCACTTTCTCCACCAGGGGAAAATATAAGAGCAGAGATGAAAGTGCAACGTCTTTTATCAGAGCCTCGGCGTGTTGCAGTAGTCAAGGCAGAGAGCTCAACTCAGAGATCACACAGATATAAAGAAAAGTTGTTTCTGAGACGTGAAGACTGTCAAGCTTATCAAGCAGCAGTTTAACTCATAAAAGAATGAGTGATGTCTGGGATGTGTGGGTCCTGGGCAGTGGAAAAAGGGCTGTGTTGAGCACAATTTTCTGAAATCTGAACTTGTTTACCAAAACTAGCATCTGTTTACTTTTTTTTTTGATGTGCATTTCTGATAGTTAGACACTGTTTTATCAATCCACACTACTTGTTTGACACTTGTTATACAAAGGACCAGCATGTGCATCATGAGTAAGTGCCCTTTGTACATAAACTGCTGCTGAAAGGGACCAGACTGGAAACTGTTTTTCTCATTTTAGCATCTAATGCAATAAATGTATTTGTTTTGTTTTTTTGATGGCATTTTTTTTTCATGTAATGTTTCTCCCAAATGATACTGTGAAGAAACAAAAAAAGACAGGAAGTGCTTTTAAAATTTTTCATTTTTATATGACTCAAGGATAAATGTAAATACATACATTTTCTTTTGGAAAGTAATCTTACAATAATACCCTTTAAATTTCGGAAAAAAAACATCTACTGGTGCAGGACAGAGTGGTAGAGAAAGATATGTGTAAACCGTATGGCTCGTGATTTTTTAAGTCCCACTCCGTTCAAAAAAAATCTGCTCTGCTTATTGTTCGTTCTCTTGGATGCTTCAGCTTCACCGTGCAGAGTGAGACATGAGCAGAGTGCAACAATAGAAGACTGATTTTTAAAAGTATCTCTTGAAAGAGGAAAGTTTCTCTGTGCTTTAAGAGACGTACAAACCACCGTCTATTAACAGAGGTGTGATGTGAACATTCACTAAAAATGTGGCTGTCAGTATAGTTGTAGATTCTGGAGTTTTCACTGGAGGTGTCATTTAGGAATTGTTAACTAGATAAATAACTTTTTTTTTGAGGAAAAAAAGAGAAATAATATGCAGAAAGTTTAGTTTTATGTTTTAGAACTTGATTTTAGTGGATCCTTAAACGCTACGGTTGGATTTTAAAAGTGCTAAAACTTTTTTTTGTTACTGTTTCACACACTTGGCATCGATCTGTTGGGGAGCTAAATATCAAAACATCAAATTTCCTCCTGCTAAATCAATCCTGATGTCATTAATCATTTAAACATTTGGTTTATCAGGTCAGAGTTGTGCCAAAGATCAAAAAGAAATCCCAAAATATGAGAATGCTAGTGGAGAGAGATTTAAGGGTCTGGAGGCTCAGTATAAAAAAAAAAACAAGTGGTTAAACATCATTAAACCTGCATAAATACAGGAGAAATACAAAAACTGTCGAAGAAGAAAGAGTTGATGATCAAAGTTGTGACTGACCTGCCACTTTTGTGCAAAGTTAGAATTCAGAAAGTGAAGACAGAGACTCAATAATTGCTTGTTATCCACTGTTGGGTTGCACATCTTATCAAGTTTGAGGATGCAGCTTCAGAAATCATCACACAACAAACACTTGCAGTTTACAAAGTACTTGTGCCAGGTATTATCACATATAAGATGCTGTATTTTTATTTTACGTTGAGCTTTTATCATTATTGCTTTTCCTCCTTTTACTTTATTTAACTACAATGTCTGAAATGCACAAAAACATTGAATAACAGGTTTCCTGACAGATTTTCAAGAGGAGAAGCTGATACATCATGTGGGGTTTAAAAGGTTAGGTTCACATATACTGACCGTTATAAGATCCCCCCCCTTAAAGTGCTTCCAGTGTGTGATGGGGAACAAAACCCACAGCCCTGTTTCTGTGTAAAAATGTATTTGGAGTTTATTTGAAACTGATATCAGGCTCCAGCAGATCGGTTTACTCGTATCAAGTCATCAAAGTCACAGTTGTTTAGTATGAAATCCCCCCTTTTTCCCCCTGGAATATTTTTCCTGCTGAGTTGCAGTAGAAGACTAGTAATGCAACAGATTTTTTCAAAAACACAAAACTATTTTAAGGTGCTCACTTCATAAGCCCATCTTAGGGCATTGAAGCCTCATATCAGCTTCAGGATAGTATTTTTACCCAAAGAAATGACTGTGAATTTGTCCCCCATCGCTTGAATTAGAAGCATATCAGAGCCAAGTCAAAGTCAAGGAATGATACCAAACAAGCTAAATCTATTTCAATATTGGAGACATTAAAAAAAAGTAATGAACCTTTCTATAACCGTGACAGTCCAACAAGAGAATTTGTATTTTTGTTCACTTCCAATAGAGCAGTGGTTTTTGTCCAGTTATGAGTCATAAAACATCTCATCACTACAATAAAAAAAAAATCACATTATCCTGTCAGGAAGGAGGTTTTAGCAGAGGGCTGGTGTTAAAAAAAAGACAAAGTTCAGCAGGTTTTTTTGTTTAGAAATGGTAGTGGAAAAGTCAAGTGAATGGATACACGGACATAAAGAAATGTAGCGTTGGGCTACTGCAAGTCGTCACTAAAACGCTGTGACACAAAGTTCAGGTATACATTCAAAAGTTTGGTTTTTAAAAAGCTTAAAATTATAAAGATCAGACAGAACTGGCAGTCTGTGTTTAGAGACGGCCTCTCCTGCCGCAGCGAGCAGAGACAGGGAGTGTATGATATCGCAATCAGCCTTGATAACAAGCTTTATAATCACTCACTTTCATCTCTCTACACACGTCACTGGCTGAGATAAAAGATTTAGAGGACAGCTCCAATTATCATGGATGACTTTGTATTCACCTTTGGCTCTTAACTTTCCATCACAAGCTCTGAGTGTGTGTGTGTGTGTCTGTATGTCTGTGTTATGGGCTAAGTTTGACATAGGATGAAGGTATATAGCCCTCCTCTCCACTGGCTCTAAGGACTCTCATCCATCCATCTCCTTTATCCTCCTCCATTACACTCAGCAGCTCTCCCTCTGTTATGGAAATGGTGCCTTCACTGTTGCCTGCACACAAACACACACAATTAAGACATATTAACCGGCTAAAATGAGATATGTCTATGGCGTTGAGTTTAAATGAGATGAAATGTACCTTCAAAGGTGTACAGAGCCGTGCACTGGCCAATGGGAGTTTCCACATCGTCGAACTCGTCATCGAACTCTGTGTAGATGTTCTGAGACTGGTCAGCTGCTACAACACTGAAAAAAAACCACACAAAACAACATTATTGCTATTATTGAAAAATTCTTTGCATTGTTGTCAAGATAAGAATATTTATACAGTTGTTACAGGTTAAATAGTACACAGACGTCACGCTTTAGTGCAAATTCAGTACAGTGGGGAAAAAAAAACAAAAATGGAAAGGACACTTTTTTTAAATATCATCTGGCTTATGCTGTCCAACAGCTAAGTTTGACATAGGATGAAGGTACTCTTCTCCACTGGCTCTAAGGACTCTCATCCATCCATCTCCTTTATCCTCCTCCATTACACTCAGCAGCCTGCTTCCCCTCTTTATGCTAACCTCAGCTAACCAGCTACTGACAGTGTCTTTACATTTAATGGACAAATATTAGAGTGATATCATCTCTTCAATAAAATAATCTTATTTCCCACAATGCCAAACCACTCCACTAAATACAGTCTCACCCATGCTGAGTATTATTATTGATGGCGTTGGATGATTCCTCTCCTCCCACTGCTTCTGAAAGCCACGTCTGAAACAAACCAATGCGACAGGTGTTAAAACTTGCACATATGCACAAATACTGCACTCTGATCTGTCATGCACATTATTTGAGTGCGCATTTGTAGTCTGTGTGTGTGCGATCACCTCATATTTTGCAAGCTCCCCCCTCAGACGGCCTATGTTCTGTGCTGTTTCTGTGATCTGAGGCTCCAGACTGGAGGGGTCTCCCATCTGTGGATTCTGCTCGTACACACCTTTCATCTTCTCCAGTGCGTCACTGAGGTCAGACAGAGGGAAGAAAGGGTTATTGTTTTGGAAATGCCAGCACTCGTTTGGGAAGGTTTTATCTGCTGCAGCACGGCTGATAAGAAGAGGAGGAATGGGCAGAAGTTTTCACAGGTTGGAGGACATGCTGTACAGCTGCATGTGACATCAATGAGGTCAGGTGAAAAAATGTTTGATGAAAAAGTCTCATCCACAATTATAATTTATCACAACGGGGTCAGATGGGGTCAAGGCCCTGTGAAGACCAGAACCAGGGTGTTACCATGTTGAAACAGGAAAAAGTTCTTTCCAAAACTGTTGCTACCAAATTAGGAACAAACTTAAAAATATCATGACTGCAGAGTTGAACTATGGGCTCGAGCTCAAAACATCCCCAGACCAGACAGACAGAAATATGTGAAGAACTTCAGCCATTTTGTGTGTGAATGTATGTGAACTCTGAGGAAAGCTAAAATTTTAACATTGCCGTCTTTGACAGAGCCTAAAAAAAAACTTTTGATAGATTTGACTTGAGTTAAGACTCACTTCCATTGTGTAAATGTATAAATTATAGCCTTGAACAACAGTTGTTCAAACAGTTTCTTACAACAATCATTGAAATCCTATAATAACATGTAATTTTCTGCTAAAGTTGAAACTGCTTTGGTATTTTAGACAAGAAATGTTTGTACCTGTTTTCTATGTCAGACTGCTGTCAATCAAATACAAATACATACATCTTACCAACACAGTCACGCTGAATCAGATTAAAATAATTAATATTTTTTAGATAGTTATTACAGATTTATTTTTCCAGCTCTGAACTTGCTGTCTAATTTGTCATGGAATTGCATCTTTGTAAAGAAATACTTCAGGGGGTTTTGAGAATATTTCTCACATTTGCAGTCTCCAGGTTTTCAGATTGATTCAGGCTCAACTCATTAAGCAGGACGCACACTGATATTTGCAGTTTTAAGAGGTTTTTCCTTTAACACCTCTGCCTACTTCTAATCATAGTTTAAAAAATAATCCAAAATCTGAAACTTTAACAATGCCTCTGTCCTTGAACTCTCTTTGAACTAATTGGATGTCCACTAATTAAAGCATTAACATCAAACAAATAAAAAACATGTCCAGAAAAAAATGTCACTTTGGACTAAATCGGTCTAATCAGTTCAGCGTAGGAATACGGCAAAGTCCAATCTATGACTCAGACAACTGCAGATGATCACTCACATTTTAACTGTAACTCAAGAGTATTTGTGTTATTAAAATTACTACTACTAATAATAATAATAATGCAAAGGTGATGTTGTCACCTTTGGTCCTGAGCCTTCTGCAGGTCTTTGGTGATGTCATCAATCTTCGCCTGCAGCCTCTTCTTCCTCTGCTCAGGAGGGAGGTGAGAGAAATCTTCTGCAGCATGTAGCTATTCACACACACACACACACACACACACAACCAAACATAACAAAAAACACACACACAAAGACATACTTACTGTTAAGGATCATATGTGTATCATGTACACAACAGCCTTATCAGTGCTCACCACCAGGTGTCACTCTTCATCGTCTCTGTCTCTGTGTCACTGCTAATAAAACGTCTCCATTCGGTCTGACTGGTTATTTATGAATGTGAGACAAAGAAACCAAACAATAGAAAGCCACGTAGTTATTCTGTGTTTCCAGGAAGCAAACTCTGTTTAAGGTATGACAGCAGTGATGGGAAAACAGAGACAGAGAGAGTGAGGAGAATGATTAATTGATGATTGATTTGTTACAACCGTATAACCTTCCCTGAGAATTTTATCTGTTCACTTTTGATTGGTCAAAACTGTAAGAACTAAGAACTGAAACTCAGATCGACAACAAGAAAGACTTTCTCCTGTGATGCCGTACCACTTTACATTTAGGTCAGTGGAAGAATTTTTAAACCACTAATAAATAAAAATGATTTTAAATTACATTTAAGATGCTTTAATTTCCTCAGAGTTCCTTGATTGCAGAGTTTATATTGGATTATTTGAATTATGATATTTTGCAGACTCCTGGACCAGTCTGAGTTAACTTACTGCAGACTGACTGAGGGAACTTAACAAGCTGTGATGTGATAAAACCAAGGATTAGTTTCCTAATCTTAAAAGCTACAAATAATAATGTGAGATTACAGATTTAAGAGAAACTCACTAGAAGAACAGGACTAACAACTGGGAGCATTTCTTTGAGAGAAAAAGTGAAAGCTTTAGTATCCAAAAGGAAGTGTTGCTATGTTTCTTTTTTCAGATGCAGGTTTTCACTTGTATTACTTCTCAGTTTAGTGAGATGGGAGCAGGAATCTAAAAACGAAACCCTTTCAATGGCTGGATACGACTGAGGTGTGTAAAAAAATGTATTTCTGTAATTTGGATGAACTGATCTTTTAAATGTTTTTCCATTTTTAAGTACTAAACATAATGAGGTTGTGAGGTTGTTATTAAGTTTTGATCATTTCTGCTCTGCTATCAAAATACATGTTATATTGCGTATCTATACACTGAGTGTTTTACATTTTGCATATGCAAATCACTCTACATACAAGAGTTATGCTTTTCTGTTCTCAACAGAGAGAATTTTAAGTTTTCAGTGCAGCATCACAGAATAAAGCCTTGATTCTTCTGTATTTAGTTTAAAAAGAAGGTTGATAATGTTCCCTGAATAGAGGAGCCCTTTTCCATTGAAAAATTCATTTGATATCAGTAAATTAAAGAGTAACTGCACCCAGGCAAAAAATCTTGCACCTGACCACACCCAGCTGTGATTACAGGTTAAATCCAGTCTGGTCACACCTGCTTTTAAAATGTCCACCTTTAGCAGCAATTAGAGGAGTCACTCAAAGCCGAAAAAGTCTGTGTGAATTTATCTAAATCGAGTTCAACTTTGGTAAACTTTGACACAAATTAATACTATTGACAATTATTCATCTGCCTTGGTAGAGCTGACCTGAGCTAAAGAGGCCATCAGGGGAAACTATTGTAGCTTAAATGTTAGATGTGTTGCTTCATTTACTTTTGTTTAACCTATAAACAACTCCAGAAAAGGACGTTTCCAGACAGTTTTACACTGGAGTCATTGGTACAAATGTGTGTTTTGAATGAACTCTGTGAACATACTGTTTGTTAGTGACTGAAAAGCTCAGACTGAAAAGCCTCTTAACATCACATTACTAATACATTTGAATCACAGCATTTAAAATCAGTGATCTGAAAAAAATAGATGCAATCTCAAAAAAACTGATAAGAAGACAAAACTTCTCACTGATGTGACAGTATATCCAGATTTTTAACTTATATTTGTATATATTTGTTTTTTTTTGGTTTGTTTTTTATTTTTAGACAAAATAACATTTAAATATTTGTTTGTGTGATCAGGCCCCTACACCTCTTTACCCATAGAGGTTAGTGCAGCATGATGCGAGGGTGAAGTTACTCCTTAAAAGTTAGGAAAGACTCCAACACCAGATTCAGGTTATCAAGGCACCT
>JAPZDV010000020.1:6659559-6675320 GCA_029814665.1 Acanthurus lineatus
CCCCCCCCCCCCCCGCCCCCCCCCCAAAATTAAAGGAGCAGGTAGAAAAGGAACAAGGAGTGAAGGAAGGAGAAAATTACTCTGGTAATGAGAGGAAAAGAGGAGAAGAAGAGAGGGGGAGTGAGTCAAACAGATGCAGAGATTTTTTAGAGTAAAGTGGAAAAAGAGTAAAAGAGAGAGCGAGGGTTGTTTTGGGGCAAGTCTGTGCAGCAGATTGGAATTAGATTTGGCCCCTGAGGGCAACAGGGCGGTGGGGTAAGACATGAGTGGAATGTGTGCTGAGTTTCATGTCTGTGTGTTGTTTTAAAGCATTGTTATGAGATCATGTGAGTGTCATTTCACACTTCTTTAATGGTCAACAGGAGACCGATAGGAGCAGATTTATGGACTGAATCTGACCTTCAAGCTCAAGCTGTATGAAAAATTTATCTGCAACTTGCTGACAAGCCAGCAAAATACGAGTTTACTCACAGTTATCTGTAAAACATGACACCTTTTCTGAGAAATGTAAGGGGACATGGGGATGAAGCATGTCAGCTACTAAAGGATAAATCTGTTTATCATTTTTTAATGTAAAAAAAAAACTCCTCTAACAAAGAGTGATGAATTTTATTGCTCTAAATCACAGTCATCTTTTATCATCCAATAATTAAAAGCACATTATTGGAGCAGAGTGACATGTTTCTTTCTTGCAGTGTTCATGTGCATTGGAGGTTTTTTTTAATCAACACATCATGTCCTGAACTGCTGCCACAACAAAAGTTACAAGCTTGCCAAGTGTGTATTAATCCCTGAACGAAGAGAGTCCCAAACAGACTATTTACTCTTTTTAAGTAACGCTTGCTGAAAATTACAGTCCGAAGCTGTGAAGCTGTGTGAACTGTTTGTTTATTAGAAAAATGTACTCGCTCTAGAGTTGAAATGTCAAAATGTTAAGAGATGTAGACATGATCTGTTGGTTTTGGTCTTTTTGGGTGATTTTTTTGACGATAAGAAAAATAAACAACAAGGCCAGTTTTAATCTTTATGAAATTATCCAACGGTGACGGTGTAATTATGACAATATAACTTTGGCAAAGTACAATTTTCTGTGCCAATACGTGATATATAACACAGATAATGGATAAACCTGGCATTTCCTTATAGCACCATAACAGAAACTTGTCTCTAAGGCCACAGAGCAGTGTTGGTGGTGGCATCAACATCCCAGAATTATGTAACAATATTAAGGATAAAGCCACCTGCAGACTGATTAAAGATTTACTGGGCACACGTGTATGTGCTGATTTGTGTGTGCTGATAAGCGTGTTGCTTTGTACTCTGCACCGTATTAAATAAACTTGAATAATGCAATCAAATGGAACCGGGGCAAATTCATGAATTAGATGTAAATGACCTGCAATCAGGTTTCTGAAATCACATCAAAGAACTTCATCTGTGGTTTTTGGAGTAAATTAAACAGCTTTAAATGTGATTATTGCAGGGTTTAATTTTTATAATTAGAATATATTTAAAGTTTCAAATTAGAATGGTGAAACACCCTCTAATTGTAACTCAATTATATGGGTTTTTATTATTGTTTCCAGTCTCTACTTATGTTGCCTTTATTTCAAAATAAGAGCGAGCAGTGTTTCGAGAAAGACCAAGTCAACCTTGTTAACTGTGTCTGAGGAACTAGGACATAAAACTGGCTGAATAATTTTAGCCTGATAACAACTCATTAGCTTGGATTAGTTGAGCCACATTTGAAGAACAGGACAGAGAGGATTTTCAGGTTATCAAAGGCAGGAGCAGGCAAAGGAGAAGGAGGAGAGGCGGCGAAAAGCTGCACTTTCTCTGCCAACTCAAAGAAAAAGAAAATCTCCTGTGTTGTAAAATTCACCTTGTGCTTCTTGCTGAAGGGCCAGAGCTTGGTGCGAACTTTGGGTGGGTTGAGGCTGGAGTCAGAGGTCGCTGGTTTGATTCCCTGGGTGTAATCTTCAAACTCCACATCCCCCGGTCGCTCAAAACCAGACTTGTGCTGCTCTATGAACAGTATCGAGTCCTGCAGGGAGACAAACACACACTCACTTACATCAAAGAAAGAGAGTCTGTCAGATGTTAAGTGGTTGGTTTGTGTGTGGGCTCAGAGTTACCTGCAGGTGTTCAAATGAGACCAACTGGCAGAGTATTTCTTTATATAGTTGGAAACAATAATTTTGGCTAAAATTTACTTTTAAAACACATAATTACAAAAGACATTTAGTGAGTTTTACAACAACAGTGTGATGTTCTTGTGTTATGCTTTTTAAAAGTCATGTTAAACAGCAAAATTCACTAGAACCTCATCCTTTTCACATGCATAAAATAGGACAAAACAATTTGTATTTGCCTTCTTGTTGAGATTTAAGATGAGGAAATGATACAACTCTCTAATGTATGAATATTAAAATATTAGCCACCACCAGCAGAGGTTTATCTTAGCTGTGCATTAAGACTAGTAACAGTAAAATCAGTCTGGCTTTACCAAAAGGTCACAAAATCAGGATTTGTGTACAGAACTATTTCTTTGCAGGTTACAGTGACTTCCTGCAGTCTCTAGCCTTTTTTGACCACACAGTACGCAAACACGCATTTACCTGTTTCTCCTCAATTTTCTTCCCTGCTGCTGAGATTCCCTCCAGACACTTGGAGATGATGGGCAGGACCTTCTTCTCGATGTCTGAAAACTGGCAGTAGCCCTCCGCCAACCGTCGAATCCTCCGCTCGTCCATGTCCTGCATGTTCTGTTGCACACAACAACCGAACAACTGCCTCAGATTTTATGCTTTATTTACAGAATCTGTTTTTATACTTTGCACTTTCAAATGCATATGAGAAAACTGGGGAAGGATAACATTTTGAAAGACAAAATAAGGGCGTGTTTGGCTTATGTGTGTCTTTGTCTCACATTGAAGATCTGTGGTATCTCTGTGTAGTAGAAGAAGTTTTGCTCCTTGTTGTATTTCTGGAGCTGTGCTGCGTAGTCGTTCCTGCACTCCTCCGCTGTGTGTGTGCGGGCATGGGCATGCTGCTTGGCCTTCAGAGCGAGATGACAGGCGGAAGAGAGATAGAGGGAAGGTAACATGAAAGGATCCAGGAGGAGGTAGAAATGAAAAGATGCAAAACAAAAATGCAAAGTGGGAGAAATGCAGGAACAGATGCAGGGAGGAAGAGGAAAGGGGGATGGGAGACACGAGGAGGCAAAAGCAGCCAAGGAGGGAGACAGACAAGGACAGTTCAAGGATTTTTTCACTGAAAATATCTGCAAAGCTGAAAAAAAAAATCAGTGCTCTGATGGAGTTGTTGGTGGTAACTTGTGTGTATGTGTGTGTGTGTGTTTACTTTCTCGACATCGAGTTTGGTGGCATTGAGGTCGTTCTCTGTTTTCTCTGCTTGTTGTGTGGCTTTTTCAGCCTCAGCCCACTCTTTGGCAAAACGCTTCTTAGTCTGCAGGGCATGAACGCACACATACACACACAAACACACACACACACAGACACACACACAAACACGCACACAGACACAGACACACACACAGACACACACACGCAGACAGACGCACACAGACACAGACACAAAATAACAGAAGACATTAGTAGACATTATGTTGATGGATCAGTCAGACAGAGATGACAAACAAAAGATTAATGTACCTGTTTACCTCCGTTACTATCTAACTCATGTAGATTTTGTTTAATTAGGCCAGGATTTGAGATTTCTGCCTCATTTCTGCATCACAATTTAGCAAGACATTTTATTTTTTTTGGTGTTGAAGAATTAAAAAACATGTTACCACTTTATAAAGTTACCAAGTCCTTCATTTTGTTTTTGGTTCATAAATTATAAACAAAACTCTCTGTGGAGGATGTTTTTTCTCCTCCAGCTGGTCACCAGTTTTTTTTTTTAATCAGGTAGAAAAATCCACTGGATGGTTTGAAACATTCAGAAAGATGTTGAAAAAAATCTGGAATTAAAACTTATTAAAACTTTACAGTTGTCTGGAAAACACTTAATTGTTAGCTTAGAAGCATTTATTATTGCATAAAACATACTTTCTTTTGCTGTTTGCTTAACAGAAAGCTAAAGATTTTGAACTTTTATAGCAGCACATCACAGTAGCTTAATAGAAAAAGAAACAGTCGCTGTGCTTAATTATTGAATGTATTAATAACTTGAAAGGGTACGAGTCACAAGCCAGTGAGTTTTAACAACCTGGCAACCCAGAAGTTGTTCCACTTAATGGCCTATGACTGATCTATAAACAAACTGAAGTATAAAGTCATCGGTTAAATTTAGTATTTAATAGGAGCCCTACCAGACAGTCATAATCTATCTCTGTGGAAACTCTTAAAAACTTGAAAATTCAGCAGCTTCTTGTGCTTGCAGTGTCTCTGCGCTGCTGTTGATAAGCCACAAACCTCTGTGTGAACGGTTTTCTCTGGAACTATTTTCTACCACAGACAAAGACAAGATGTTGCTGTTCTTGCAGTGGCACAAACAAAATTCCATTCACCTCTGGAGACGGAGGAAGAGACGGGAATCTCACATATTTCTCAAGAATTTCAACAAAAATGGCAAGACTTTGTTTTACAGATCTGATTTCTGATGATTTTCTGGAAAATTTCTGGAAAATTTTTTTGGAAAGAAGCAAATCAGTGCTTACTATAAAATAAAAGAGTCTTACACGGTCTGTGAACATATAATATGTAACACTGCCATGTTAAAATGCCTAGAAACAATCACACCCACATTATATATCAGAAAAATGATGAGCTTTATATCTACAGAATCCTGAATGTTTCCAACAATGTTCAAACTCAGAAACTTGTAATTTTATTCAAGGTAAGTGTCTAACTTTGTCTCCTGTAACTAACTTTCAAGGTAACAGTGAGGACCAAAGTCTGCAAACATGACTGAATGCATCACACATTCTTGCCTGAGTCAGTCGATAGATTTTCATCTGCACCCCATGACCCACTACTTTAAAATTTCATATAAGTAGGGTGTTTAGAGCTTCTGTTATTTAAAGAACTGGACCGACAAAGATGCCCCAAGCTTTTTGTTTACAGAACCCTCATCTGAGCCATAAAAACAGACTCTCCTTGGCTTGTTTCTGCAGAACTGATAAACTGGCATTAATAACATCTGTCCAGGTGTCGCCGAGGCTCTCACCCTCATTGTGAATTCAGGAGAACAAAGAGTGTTATAACTTCCATGCATCAATGAAACTAAGAGAACAAATAAAATCTTGAGTAAACATGTTGATTTTGGTAGAGAAATAGTAAAAACAGGTAACATAGACCACTTTTTTGCAAGGTAACCTCCGAGGGCTGCCAAGTTTGCATGCACGCTAACGTGCTCATAAACTGACCCCTTTCTCTCTTAAAAACGTGTTAATTTTAACATAATATTTTATTTTTCCTGTGAAAATTTAAGAAAATCTTTGCATATGCATATTTTTCACATTGCACTTAATATAGCTGACATTTTCCATGTTTGACATTTGACGCTTTAACCTGTTAACAAGGTCTGTCACTCACATTTTACTAAGTATGTGACATCCTGTTTAATTCTAATAATGTGTTTGGTATCATTCAGCAGCAGAGTGTGTCACCGTCATGCTCACTAGCATGGAAGCATTAGACACGTAGCAAACTTCAGGCTGTCTTTAGAAAAGAATTTGAACAAGGTTTTAGACAGAAAGAGGGAGGAGGAGGATTTCCTGCCAGTGACATCAGACAGCCACCCCATTTCCACAGGATATTTTGTTTTGCTTCACAAGAAGAGAGTTAGTTCTTCTCTCTCTCTCTTTCTGATGGACTTTTTGACTCTTCGGGTGTGATCCTTCCTGCTGGACTGCTAACAGGCAGGTCCTGCTGAGTCCAGATCAACAGTGTTGTGTTCTGACACAACAAAAGTCAGGAGTGGAGACACTGAATCCTGCACACCCAACCATAGTGTGTGAACAGGTTATCTGCATGTCTGCAGAGACACAGAGGGGCATGTCAGACTGCTAACATGCCTGTAAAGGAATGTGGATGTCAAAGAGCTCCAGGGAGGCTGACAGGAGAGGCACTGCTGGGCCTCCATCTCCTCCGAAGAAAACCTTCCTTCAACAAGCTGAATCACCAGGTGAAACTTAACTTTCCCTTAGAATGATTAGAGATTTATGCTCTGTACTAACAAAAAGACCTAATTAAGTTACCAATGTAATTATAATGTCAAAAAACTTAAGTTTTTTCCCCTTTGCTTTCCACACACTCAGCTGCTGAATGATGCTTCTCACAGGTTAATGTTCAGTTTGCTCTACTTTCTTCGGTCTCCTGTGTTTTTCTGTCCTAACTTCACTGCTTTCACTGCTTTTTTTCTGCACAACTGTATTCTAAATATATAGCTGTCTGTTACTTTGTCGTGTTAAATCTCTTGACTTGTGCTAACTTGGAGGTAATTTAGTTCCATGAGATAATTTGTGAGTTAAATAACCCCATCTAATCAACTAGAGTATCGTTATTAAGTGGGCTATGAAATTATATAACCTGAAGAATAATTGGTGGCAGTTTAATAATTTTTTTTAACACATCATATTTCCGTTATGAGAGCTAAATTTTCCACACAGCAAACTGTGTCTTTTGATTGAGAGACCCTCAGCATCAGAGATAGAACTGAAAATTTCATTAATTAATCGCAAATATCATTTAAAGAAGTTGAAGTCTAGACTGTGTATAGCAGGTTTGCTGAACATATAAAAATGTGCAACTTGTTTACAGGCAAACACACAAAAAATAAAGTTTTCAACAATAAATGAATGATGACTAAATATGTCTTTAGTTTTGTCTCAGTCAAAAATGCTTATAAAATCAACAAAACCAACTAAAATAAATGCCTGAGAACTTGTAGGAACTGTACTTCCTCTGCAATAAACTACCTGAAAAATAAAGCTTTACCACTAAAACTCACTGCATTACAAGATTAAGCTAAACAAATGTCTTAAAGATGTTATGTGGAAAAATATACTCACACTTTCTAGTTGTTTAAAGCTGCTCTCTAAATTCTGCTGGGCCTTCTTGGCATCAGACAGGTGCTGAGGAAGGAAGAGGTTCAAGATGGTGACACATGTACCACGTCATTCAGCAATCTGCCCTTCTCTCTCTCTCTCCCCTTGTCTCCCCCCTGCCTCCCTCTCTCACTGTTTTGCGTTCCTGTTTCAGGTCCTGAAGGTACTTAGTGAGCTCCACACAGATTCCCGTCATCATGTTTTCGGCGATGAGCTCCCGCTGGCCGGCGTAATCGTTCAGCTCGTTCAGGATCTCCTGAAATGACGCGTGATTGCTGAATCTGCAGCAGAGAAGACAGACAATTAAAATAAACCTCACACTGGAGAGACTGAGGGGTTTAATTTACCATTCACTTATCCCCTACTTACATTGTAAAGTGTTCAATCAAACTAAGCAACTATAACATTTGTGCAACACATTCACATGCAGGTTTGATACGAACGGAGACAGTGAAGGCATCTGCTGAGAAACAGCACATCTGTAACAGCTGACACAGTGCAGTTGAATTAGTTTTGGTTAAAAACTTTTTAAAATTGTTTTCAGTATAAATGAATCACTTTGATTTGAAATGGAACAAAAAGTAGCAGGTTGGTTACTGACACTTTCTGGACTGATTAAAATCAGCAACACGACCTCAGTTACCATGTGTTTCTATTGAGGTTTAAAATGAAAGCAAAAAAGTCCCCAAAAACAAGAAGTGAAGAACTAAGCAACTGTAACTTTCATAAAAAAAGGTCTGTAAAGTCCAGAGGATGACGTGTTTGTGAAGCCAAACCAAAGCCAGGAACACAACAGTAATGGAATTAAGGGATAAGTTGCAAACAATATATCTTTTATCAATCTGCCCTGGACTGTACGTATCAGTCTGTTTCAGTTCCTCTTTCTGTGTGTTTCTGTGTTTTGGCTGTGGTTTTTTTACCGAAAGTATGAACTTATTTTGTAATGCCTTGAATTGATCTTTAGTTTTGACTTTTACAATTCCAAATCTATGAACATTGATAAAAATGTTGCTGTATTTGCCTTAAATATAGATTATTCCTTATTTTTAAATCAATTTCTGTTTCATAAATGAGGCTCAGTCTTTATGAATAAGAACACTGATGCATAAATGAATTTTTAGACAATGAACACACAGAGTTTTAACCACAGCTGATAAAATGTGCCACCTACACTTTTCATTTATGCTGAGAAATGTCAGCCGTCAGTTAGTCAGAAGGTTTGTTTCTCTGTAAACTCCAAAAACTGTTGTTTCCAAACTTACTATCAATTTTAAAGGTTAAATCTGTCACCTCTGTCATCTTTGCCACATAAACATTGTGCTCAAGAATAAAGAGCTTGATAGACTTGACACCAACAATAAATAAAGGAGTTTCTAACTGACAATCAATGACAATCAATTGTTCAATGTTCTATAATAAAAGACCAGGAAAACCCACTTGCAGTCTTGCTCTTCCTTGCTTCCTCTTTTGGCATATTTCTTTGTTAGATTCCTGTTAGACAGTAAAAAAAAGAAGCAATGTGAATCCAGATTATAAACACACATAAATGCACAAAAAATAAAAAAATGCAGCATGTATATTTAAATGAACAATCAGTGATAAAGTCACACAAAAAAAAAAACAAAGGCACACCTGAGTTGTTTGGCGTAGCTCTGTTCTATCTCTGTCCGTTCCTTCACAAACTTAATGTAACGCTCCAACAGGTCGAGGCCTGACTGCGTGTGCTTGTCGATGTGATCGCACTGGTCCTGAGACACAAAAAGCCCAGAACGACACATTCACATGCATGTTTGACATGAACGGAGACAGTGAAGGCATCTGTCCTGAGAAACAGCACATCTGTAACAGCTGACACAGTGCAGGCAGTCAAAAGGGTTTTGGTGAAACTATTTTTCAGTGTTTCGAGTTTGTACTTTATCACTTTGGATTTGAAATAAAACAATGACTGTAAAGTGTGGTTACATCAGTTTATGACTAACAACCGTTTTTGTGGGTTGTCCAAATTAAGGCAAGGCAACTTTATTTGTACAAAAGACAGGACATCGAGTCTAAACATACACAGACTGAGAACAAAGAGATTTTTAAGGTCACACTGATACTTTCTGGACTGAATCAAATCAGTAACATGACCTCAGTTACCATGTGTTTTATCTACCGAGGATCAGAGTGAAAGCAAAAAGTCTCCAAAAACAAGAAGTGAAGCTGGCAGTGATACAAGTCTGACAGAAGATCGCTTTTCTTTGAGACAGTGCGGCACTATTAGTTTGAGGTCAGCACTACAGAGTTGTATGTTTGTTTCCTGCCTGTAAATTTGCTTTGTGAGTAAAAAAAAAAACCCAAAAAACTTTGCTTTGTGAGTCTAATTGCTCCATGGGGTTTCTGTTTTGTTCTTTTCTTATTTTCATCAACTGAAAATAAACAGTTTAAGAGTTATTGACAGAAATTATGACCTCTTTTAGCCAACAATTTTATTTTTTCAGACATGCCAAACAGTGTTTAATTCAATACTGAACCTTTTCAAATGTGATGTGCTGGTTTTATTTTATTTTTTTAATTTAAATTCCACTTTATATTTATGGCTTCGGACAAACAAAACCATTATGTCATCTGTTTGTATGACAAATCTGCAATATTGGGTGAAAAGAAACAGACATTGTTTCTTTTCACCCCATATTAAATTTATTGTTTTGTTTAAGTGTATTTTAACTTGTCTCCTACTTTGTATGAATAAGGATCCCAATTCCTACATTGATTTTTTCAAATGACTGATAAAATATTTCTGAAGTAGAGAGATGTATAACAATACTTTTGGGCTGCAACAAATTATTATTTTCATTACTGATTAATCTGATGATCATGTTCTTTTTATAAAATATCAGAAAAGTTAATAAAGTATCAAGTATCAAGGTGACGTCATTAAAATGCTTCCTTTACTGTCCAAAGAGCTTCAGTTTACTTTCACATTTGAACGGCATCAACTAGAATTAGCTAATATTTAGCACTTTTCTGTGAATGTAGTCTGATTTAATCATCATTAAAGAAACAATAATTGACTTTATAATGGACATGAATGAATTGACAGCTTGTTTAAATGCTGCAATGTGACAGAAGTAACTTGTAATAATGAGTCTGCAGGGAAATATCACATGAATCTGTAGCTTCTCTTGGCTTTACTGAGATTTGAACTGAGTTTCAGCTCACTGTTAAGCTGTTCTGTCCTAAACTTCACTGTTTTAGTTCTCTTTCAACGCTCTCATATTGTCATTTCGAAAACAGGCTACTGTTGTTTACAAAAAACCCTCCATAAAACCGTCTGTGCACTAAATGCTCAGGACCAAACTACAGACTCAGTGAGCGACAGGCTGGTGAACATATGTGGAGCATTGAACTTATGAGACGGATTATTTCCCTCAGGAGTTGGTAGAGACCCAAACCAGAGCTTAAAGAGAGTGAATGTTGGGACAGAAACACTAAATCAAATGATTTAAACGTTGTGCTGTAACTGCTCAATCTGTAAATAACGGACTGAAAATGAAAATGTCACCATATCATCCTAACAGGTGCTCATGCGATCTGTTAGTGTCGTGTTCAAGACTTGTGTTTGCTTCGCCTGAGAGCTCAAAAACATCTAAAAACAAAACCACTTGATGACTAACTGATCTATCAACTAACCTTCCCAGATCAACTGTGAAACCGAAATTGATTATGGCCCCACCTCCAACATTCAGGCTCGAACCTTAGGAGTCTGACACAGTTAATGGATGTCCAACAATAAAGAACATTTTGCTCAGTCTGACATCTGCAGACAGGGAAAACAATCTTGTGTTGGACTGAAGGCTGCAATTAAAAGTCAACTTCATTATCAGTTACTCTAAAAAAGTTCTAGTCTTCAACTAAATCATTGTTAGGTATCAAGAGAGTCAACAAAAAAGCCCATACCAAGTTCCTCGAAGCCAAGATTATGTCATAAAAATGCCCCAACCAAGAGATTCCAGTTAACTTTTAAAGACGAGAGTGAAGCTAGTGGGTTTTTTTGGGTTTTTTTTTTTTAAAGAAATCTCTTTAATGACTTAACAGTTATCAAAAAAACTGCTGCTTCTGCTTTTCTGTCAATCAACTAAATACACCATCTCTACTTGCATTAATTGTTTGCATTCGCATCACACCTGATTGAACTGTAAACACACACTCCCACACACACTCTTATACACATGCTCACACACACACGCTCACACACACGCTCACACACATGCTCACACACATGCTCACACACATGCTCACACACAGTCTCCTCCCATCTTACAGTTTCTCACAGACAAAAAAATACAAAGATGTCATGTAGAATAAAAGCAGACTCTCCTTTCGACATTCCTCCCTCTCTCTTTACACACATCCTTGCATTCAGAAAACACACACACATACAGTCTCAGTCTCAAACCTGTTAGACAGGTAACATTTGTCCTCTCTGCCCCCCCCCCCAGCTCATATCTACACAGTGTCAGTACATACAGCAAAGGTCGAACGTGACCACGGAACTGAATGGTTTGATTATATGAACACATGAACATCTGGACACACAAAAAGCCAAAAGGGAGGGTCTGTTGTTGTGCCTCTTGTGAAATACAAAGACTCCACCTTTTGCTTGTTTCCGTGTGTTTGTGTGTGTGTGTGTGTGTGAAAGTGTGTGAAGAGAGAAGGTGCAGGGTCTTTTGGAGCCATTAGACACAGATACTGAGTCCTCAGAGGAGCAGGAAGCTAAATGGAGATCATACAGTAACACAGTTAGCGATGTCCTGGATACGAGAGGGCTGGGAGGAGGCAGGGAGGGAGGAAGGAGCAGGATTAGACGACATAAGAGGACGAGGGAGTGAAATAAGTGTGTTTTTTGTCCCTGTTAAAATCTTCACCATGTATGACAGTGAACATAGTAAACAGATGGGGGAGAAACAAACTGCAAATGTTGCTGGTGATGACGAGATTCAAAAACCAATGAGGAAACTCAACAGTATGTTCTTGCATGCTTTTAATATTTCAGTTGCTACACCCTCTTAATTTACTGCAGCACATCTACATGTTTGTGTGAGAGGAGGAAATACTGATAGTGGCACAGAGAGGGTTCAGGAATGAGATAATCATTAGCTCAGTGTGAACCTCCGCCCTGTGACTGACGGTCCCAGGGGCCTCTGCAAATCCTGGAACCAGTCAGACTCGTCCCACCCCTCACTGTGACGAAACACAGAGGCATGTGTGCTTCCTGGTCCAGGCTGATCTGAAGTCAGATTCTTGCTCACCTCAGTCACAACATAAACTACAAAACAGCAGGATTTTGTAGTAGCAGCAGCTATGACAACGTCCATCTCTAAGTTTGTGTGAAGCTCTTTGTAAAAATTACATAATTTCAAACATTAAAATTCAATTTCTCTTTTAAATTTTGTCAAGACTTTAGTTTTGAAATTAGTTCGAACATACCTCATATTAGCAAGCTAATGTTAGCTTTGTTAATTGTTTCAGCTAGCTTTGCAACAGTTAGCAAAACAGTATTAAGGGCAACAAATTTCTACATTAGAAACAAATTTATGATGTGTAGATCTCTACTCAGGAAAAGAAAACACTTTTCCTATAAGCTTAAGTTTGACTTTTAGAACAAGAACTGGATTAAGTGGCATCAGCTGCTTATAAACTTGTACCAAGTGAAGCTCTTTGTCACTACTCGGACAGTTTAAGACTAGTTTACAAAATCAAGTTTGACAATACAAACTTTTGAAATGTCTGAGCGAGAAAAATTTGATGTTTAAACAAATTTATGAGGCCATTTAGCAACATTTTACTCTCTAACTTCTTGTTTCGATGCAGTATAATTTGTACGTTTTGGGAAATGTGAGGCTAAATGTAATTTAAATCAGATTGCATCATTGCTGAATGACATTTTGAGTAGGTCTTGGCTCAGATGTTTAGACCTTATTCCACATTGTTTGCTTCACTTTTTGCTCTAAGCTGGTCATCTCTTAGCAAGCTAACACTGGTTTTACCACTGGGCTCAGTTAGGTACACAACAGCTTCACCTGACAGGTAACAGGTGTAAACAACAACTAATCTCTCTGTATGAATCAGGCTTAAACCAGGATAAGTCCAACTTATAAACAGCTGGAGCAACTACCAATTATGTTTGTCCTCCTGCTAAGATTTCAAGATTGTCTTATTTGTGTTTGAATAAGATGGAAAAATATTAAAATAAAATGACTTTAAGTTGTTTCAGAAATAATTTACGGTGAAATGTTTTGGAATCTGATCGGGCTGGGCCTGTTTGGATGGTTTTGGTAAATCCTGGGCAACGTCATATTTAATAACACTTAGGTGGTTTTCAGCTCCACTGACTGGCATGTGGGTCACTAATTACAAACTTGCAATGTGCGGCCAAACAGTGTTCAAACCCATCAAACTGGACATCCCAAAATTTCTAAGCTAAAGATGCCAAATATGTCAGATAATATGAACTAACTAGAATATTTTCATTTGGTACTGAGCATGAAAAGTTTTGACCTAAAAGCTACAGATGGGGAGGGTGATGTGAGGTCAAATGACAGCATGTTTTACTCAGTAAGGACCAAGAAAAGCTGCATATTTAAGCTGTGACTATCATAATTGAGATTTACGCTTACAACTTACAAATGAATTGTTATTAACACAGCGGCAAACATGGTGAAAACTATGAAATCTGGATCAATCGGTTGGATGGTCAACAGACAATTTTGATAATCTGTTTCGATGAGTCATTTATCAAGCACAAATGTCAAAAATAAACAGTTTAAAGCTATTTTCTGCTTTTTTTCCCTTTATCTCTCATATTCTATAGACCAAACAATAACTGATTAACTGAGAAAATAATCAGGGTATTAATCTCTGATGAAAACAACTGCAACAAAACAAGTTAAAGACTTATTCATGATGCAATCAAATAATCCACCAAACACTCAAGCAACAATATGTTTATTGTTCTCTCACAATTAAGTCTGATTAAGCTACTGTTTATCCGATCCCATCAAACATTCCCCAAGCAGCAGCTGTTGAATGATTTTGTATATCAGCTCTCTCAATAAACGCAGATTTGAACTCAACAGCCTCACCCAGCCTGTATTTAACTGCAGAATAATCTTTGAGGCATGTAGTCAGACTTTGACCACAATCACAGCAGGATTTAGGGAAATAAGACATGTTCACTCTTCATTGCCAGCCATTTAAACGACTGTTATTAACAGTTCAAGCCGGGATGTTTTATTGGAGCCAAAAGACACAGTGTACACATGCTATGATCTGTGAACAGTGTGGGGCTGAAGTGATTAGTTTATTTGTAGTCGGTTGATCATCTGAAAAATCAATGAAGGGTTATTTTGACAGTTCATTGTTTATCATGTAAAACTGCCAAACTTTCTCTTGTTTTGGCCTCTAAAAATGTGAGGATTTCCTGCCTTTCTTTGTCATGTGAACAGGATGTCTTTGGGTTTGGCTGGTCAGAAACAAAACAGCATTTAAAGACATTAACTTAACGAATTTCAGATTCCTTTTAAAACCTATTTCTTGGTTTTATAGGTGAAATGATGATTGATTATTTGGAGAACTGATGATTTCTTGCAGTCTTGGATCAGTTGCCACTTCAGTGCAGCTTTTTTTGCTTTTTAAGCTACAACTTTACTTTTTTGATCTTTACTTTCACTGATGTATTGGATGCTGATGTTATGTGTGTGTGTGTGTGTGTGTGTTAAGGAGGTTGCCTGACTGATGACTGTCACTGTGATTCACAGCTGAGACACTGATCAGATGCAATCACGAGTAACAACGTTACAAACGAGCCTTCATCAGCGGACGGACACCCTGCAAGAAACCCGTGTTGTCACAGAGTCAAAGCTCAGGTTCAAACATGCGCGAGGGACCAACGAGAAAAAACAAACACCTTCAGCCTTTCAGATAAGGTAAACAGAAAAAGTAATAAACCTCTTTTCTTTCCCCTCTGCTTATGATAAGGTATGCAGCAGCAGTTGCGAAATCCTCTGGCTCCAGCTGCTTTACAGAAAGACTCCTGCTGTTGTTTCATGATTACTTAACCCGGGCCCTTGTTGGGAAAAAAACAACAGCTCCGTGTACAAATTGTGCGGACGAAAACAATAAGCAGGACAGCCGAGTCTAAAAGGACGATGAAGGTATATATAAATATATATATATTTGCAATGACTCTTCTCCCTGATGTCTCCCCTTCCTCCGTGTCAGCTGTCAAACTTACCCAAAGGTCCGTTCCCCAGTCCATGTCTGCGAGAGTTCAGATGGAGGAGTCCTCCGTGTTGTTTTATAGCAAAGAAAGGAGCAACCAGGTGGTGGTAGTGGTGGAGGAAAAAGACGAAGAAGGAGAAGAAGAAGAAGGAAAAAAAAAAAGAAAAAGTCCTCTCGTTACAAAGATTCCACAAAGTTTTGAGTCTCGAAAGCGGAGATGGCGGAGGAAATGTTTGGAGGAAGTCTACGCCTTCTCCTTGGCACGGACACGGCGGCCGTCCTGTTTCTTCCAACCAGCGAGAGAAAAAATATGTTCAGGGCGCTTTTTCCTGAAACAAGTTTGGGTCCCAGAGAGAGAGAGAGAGAGAGAGAGAGAGAGAGAGAGAGAGAGAGAGAGAGAGAGAGAGAGAGAGAGAGAGAGAGA
>JAPZDV010000020.1:6675420-6691055 GCA_029814665.1 Acanthurus lineatus
GACTGAGAGAGAGAGAGAGAGAGAGAGAGCGAGAGAGAGAGAGAGAGAGAGAGAGAGAGAGAGAGAGAGAGGTGACTGCTGTTTTTGCCCCTGTGGACATATAATCCATATTAATAAATGGTTTTTAGGGTCATCACAGTGTAGCTGGAGGAAACAGGAGAGATAGAGAGGCAGGCAGAAAATATGTTGCTGTGTGAGTGAGTGAGTGAGTGAGTGGGAGAGAGCTTTAAAAAAGGCTGAATGCAACCTTATCGTTAACCTCGTGTATATTTTTGGCATTGTGTATTTTTTGGATATCTGTTTACAGAGAATTTATATTTGGATTCTTGATATTTTCACTCTTTTTTTCCCTTTTTTGTACTTCAACTGCTGCACAACCATCTCCCATGGGATGAAGAAAGCTCTAACCCATTTTGTCTCGATAATGATATTATAATGATAATACAATACATGGCTAAAAGTTTGCATACGCCTGAACTCATATGTCTTGGTCCAAAACAATGGGCATTAATCTGTTGGAACAACAGCCTACTCTCTTCTAGGAAGGCTCTCTACTACATGTTAGAAGCTAACTGCAGGGATTTTAACTTATTCAAGAGCATCAGTGAGGCTGAGTACTGATGCTGGGTGATAAGATACAACTTGTAAAGTGGTGTTCAGGCTCATCCCAAAGCTGTTGAATGGAGATTCAGGTCAAGGCTCTGTGAACAGCAGTCAACAATTAAAATCCTCTGTATTTTTCCGAATAGAAATGATAGATGATGTTGTATTTGCACCTACACAAGCTTCTTTTTTTGATGATTATATTATTTTTTGAACACATCATCTTAAGAAATTGTTGCTCTTAACTTGTTAGCCAACAGTTATTTATTGTGAGTTGTGTTTTGGTGAAACTCTAGTATTTATTTTTATTTTGGTACAGTTATCTCAACCAACTACTCAAAAAAATAATCTTTTGCAGCAAAATGCTCCATTGTGTTCACCTGCTAGTCGCTAGCAGTGTCCGTCTGCCATATGGTGATACACAGGTAGTGAACAGGGAGTGTATCAGAGCTTTCCAGCGAAAAAACAGCTGCCAATGAGAGCTGGGAACCAAAACAGTTTCTGCAGAGTCAGGTGATAAGTCTCTGAGAGCATCACCTCAACCATACACACAGCCATGCCATTCATTGTTAATATAAAATACCGATTATAGCTGCTTTAAGTTCCTCTCAGTCAAAATATAAAGAACTGCCCAAAAACCAAATGTACATAAATGTACATTAGTTCTTCCTTATTTTTATGCTTAGATTTTTTCTTGTCAAATCAAAGAATAATCACATTTGAAGGCTCATTAAAAGGATTTACAAAACTCTATGTTTTGTGCCAGATTGGTGTCTAAATGTGTTTTCTTGTGTGCTGTACTCCCAAAACACCACAGTCAAGGTCAGACTATGTCACATGGACCTCATGGTCACTGCTTCTTCTGTGCCAAGGGCCGATGGGCTGAAAGGAGCCGACGTGTTGTTGCTTTTTGTTCATGTGGTCGCGAATGAGCAGCTGTTTTGTTAACACGCAAGCCAGCATGGATGCACACACATGAACAGATGTTATCAATTAAACAATGAGGAACCGCCAGCGTTGCAGCATCTCTCTGCACCACTAGATGGCACTGCTCCTCCTCTCCCATCCCAGTGCTCACTCCACCACTCCCTCCCTCCCTCTGTGCACTCCTTTTCTCTCTTGCCCTTTCCCTGCGTTTCCTCATCTTGTGTAGGAGGAAGATTAGAAACGCCAGAGAGCACAACGAGGATTACCAGATCGATATCGGAGACAATCTCTTTCTCCCATCTTTTTTACATGGCCTATCCCTCTGTTAGCCTCTTCTCTCTGCCTCTGTCACTCACTCACTCTCTGTGGTTAGTTTGTGTTTTCACCATCTGCCCTTCAAGTCACTCATTGCTTCTGGATACATAAGAGAAACGCGAGAGAGAGAGAGAGAAGGGATGGAAGAGGGGTGGACAGATAAGCAGACAGACGTCCAGAAATAATGAAAGAAAAAGACAGATACAACTGAGATGACAGATTTAGTTTCCTTTCACTCAGATGTTATTGATTCGCTGTGACCCGCTTGCACACGCAGTTCTTAAATTCAATGCTGTTAATTCATCACACACAGCGCTGGCTAAGCTGAGACTCCCGGAGACACGACAAAAGCCATTACATACACAGACATGGAGTCATAGCTGAGTAGTGACGATGAAAAAAAAAAAACCTTGAGGTATTTTTTTTGTCCTCTCAGACAGACTGAGGCCTGAGGAGGAAAGAAGAGAAGAGGAAAGGAGAAGAGAGGTGGAAAAAGACAGAAATAAACAGAGATGCACAGACACAGGTGCATAGATCCATACCAGTTTAAAATAACAAGTGAAACCGAGGAGCCTTGTTTGTCCAGTTCCTGGGTACACAGAGAGGTGGTAAACGAAATCCTACAAAAAGAAGATTAGTCAATAAACTCGGGTAAACACTCATAGATATGGTGCTCTGTGTGTGTGTGTGTGTGTGTGTGTGTGTGTGTGTGTCTGTTTGTGTGAGTGGGGTGGAGAGGGACTCATCTTTTATGTATGAGTGTTTGTTTAGCTGCACTTGCAGCTGTGCCTGGGTTAATTCTCATCTCGGTCACATACAACTGACTAATAAACCCTCTCACCGCGTTTAAACACAAGGCTAGACACACTTCAGTTAAAACTGTCTGAATGTCACTATATTTACTAAATATTAATTCTAAACAATCCATTCAGATAAACGTAAAAAAAACATTACTTTAGTGAGTCAAGAGTGTGAAAATTTATGAAACATTACATTTCCTCTTTGGCTTTGGTGTTTCTCTGAGTTATTTGACTTAATGGACTTGCACTTGTTTGTTTGCTTGTTTGCTTGTGTGTTTGTGGGTGGGGTTTTGTTGGTGTGTGTGCGTGTGTATGCATGTGTGTGTGTGTGTGTACTGGCCACCTCCCGGTACAGAGCTCTTTCTGGGACAGCGTGCCTCACAATCATCTGTTCCCCATCAAACACCCATTTCCTGTGTCCAACTGAGATACAAGCTGGCCACACAAGCATACACACACAAGCATACACACACATGCACGCACACACACTTTCCTTCTCTCTTGCATAATCAGTAAAGTAAAGTCTGCCAAAACTCATGGCCGAATCAGCAAATCTAAATTTAAAAAAAGACTAACGTGGATACCACTCACACACACACACACACACACATGCACACACACACACATGCGCATGTAGACACACATTCACACAAATCAAACATGACTCTACAGATGTGTGTGTGTGACTCTCATTGATATGCATGAACGGAGGCGTGTTATTGGTTCCTACGGGCTCGTTTGGGGCTAATTAGAGAGAGTAATGAGATAAGAGGAGTGGGAGAGGGAGGCGATGCTCTGATGGATGTGAGGAAGGGGACGGCATCTCAATGAAGAGAGACATTGAGGGAGGGAGAGAGATCAAATTAGAGGATGAGAGGGAACAAGAGGGAGGTAGAGAGGATAGAGTAATGCAGAGAATCGATAATGTGGGCTGAAAGGGAACCTCGGCGTCCAGGAGTCAACGCTCATGACAAGAAGCAGATCATCTCGACTCTGCTGCAGACGTGTTCACTTAAACTTCAGTTGTGTGCATCATTACAATCAATTATTTCTTTTCATGTCTGTCATGTCTGTCCCGAGGACTTAAAGCTGGGCGCCATAGAGTGAGATCATCAGTCTGCGTTCAGGTCAGATCAGCAGTTAGAAAATGTCTGTGAAGAGAACCAGAAAATTGTCGATTCAGGGGGAACAGAGGGGCATTTTGTGGTAAAAATCAAAGGGATTGTGTGTTTGGAAAATTTGTGTTCTTGCTAAGAGTTACATGAGAAAATTTCTGTAAGACATGAAGCTACAGCCAAAAACAGTGAGTTTAAGAGACAGTCTTGCACAAATCCCTCCAAAACCCACAAACATTTGAGGTCAGAGTCGATGAAAATGCTCATATATTAAAAGTACCCTGGGTTGTGTAAGGTAGCATGTTAAAAATATGCCAACTTGATCCCTCAATATCGCTGCTTTTAAATGTACAGAGAGACAAAGACAAGAGAAACAAATAGAAGTAAAGTTTCTGTTGTGTTCAATTAAAGGCTGTACTGAACACAAAAACACAAACACCCACAGATACAGTCCATATGTCAGATGCTAGCTAGCTTAATGCTAATGAGTCTAGGTGCATATTACATGGACAGCACAAATGGTCCAACAAGCGATCCAATTTTACATTAATGAAGTGAATGAAGCAAAAACTACTGTTGCTTTCTGTCTAAACACACTATTCGATTTAAACATATAACACGTATTAAACAAACAGGATATGACATGTTCAAGCTTTAGACGTGCTGGTCGGTGGATTTTTATATCTTTGGACGGAGCCAGGCTAACTGTTTCCATCTGTTTCCTCCATTCATGCTGCATTAACTCACTGCTGGTGGTAACTTTATGTATTTATTTCACTTTTATATAAATGTATCATCAGACTAAGTACTTAAAAACAATATCATGGGGTGAAAGATCCTAACTTATGAGAGTAAGAACTTGTTTTCCTCCTGTAGCTGTTACAGTTAGCAGATAAGAGGCGATTAATGAGGAAAATTGTATAAAATGTGGGTTTGGGAGAACAAGTAAATAAGTCCTCTTTTCTTGTGATCCTTATCACAGAAGATGACTTTTGGTCTCACGGTGGTATTATGAAAATGTATGCACCACAGTCTGAATGTACTTTTAATTCAATTGCGGTGGAGGTTTGTGGCTACAGGCCACGCAAGCGAGCTGAATGCATTTGTATGAGACAATAATAAAACCTTCTTCTTAATCATTATCATCAGTCATCTGAAAGGAGTGTACCGCTGTCTACATTATGTTTGTGTCTCCCCGGTGATGCCGGTGCAGTCTGTGAGGAGTTTGCTGATAAAGCCGTTTTCTTTGATTTAACTTTCAGCCAAGTGAATCAAGACATCATAAATTTGTCTTCAGTGGTTCAAGGTGATGTCTTTTGTTTTTCGTGGATAATTAAGTTTATTTCTGTGTAATGCAAAGACACAACAAAATGGCTTTTAACTTGAGGAAAATGTGACAATTTGTAGATGGATTTATTATGCTTTTCCCTGAAGTGAGCTCAGTAAATAAAGAGATCTAACAGTATAATAAATTCAACATAGCTCTTGACTAGTTCTGAATGTCCATAAGGCTTTAAAGGTTTTTTCCAGTCTGATGTCTGATGAAAATAAAAAAAAAAAAGCCTTGGGAAGAGGTTTGACAACCAAAGGGCAACATGAACAACCTGAAAAAGAGAGTTGTGAAAAATAACAAGTGCATCTCCAAAGGCCACAGGATCTCACTGAAGGTATCACTGAATTGATATGAATCGTGAGGTTTTGCCATGTTCATGTTACAGTATGTTGTTCAGACCACAAATAAGGGCGAAGAGTGAGAAAAAAAGGGTCACATCAGTCCTTCACTTGTAACTCTGAGTCAGAGACATCTGGGATTTCAGATATTAATGATATCTTCCACTTGGCAAAAATAACTCTGAAGGTGTCAACAGAACTGCTGTAGCATTACATTCAGTTACATTTTCTTTAAAAATTCAATATTACAACCAATAAAATCAATCGAGCTCATTTTAAAGATGCTGTATGTGGTTAACTTTAATCAAATTTCACTTATTAATGGACCATTTCAAACCTGAAAATAAGGAAAAATGGCCAATTTAAGCTTTTTAACCAGTGGGGGCAACCATTTGGAACAAAGTGTGAACACCAAGTCTCAATAATTAGAGACTAATGCTCTCACTGTTCTGCACCTTGAGTCATCACATCCCAACCAAGCGGCTGAACACCTTTGGGAGTTTTTGAAGTGACATAAAAGATGGCGCTCTCCACCTCAATCACCAAAACACTTTTTAGAAGAACTCTGTTCAGCCCTCCAGCAGAGTTCAGAAACTTGAAGAATCCGTCTCCTGAACAGAGTCTGGAGACGAATAATGTTGGTTTTTAACTTTAAATGTTCAAAATTTAGAAGCTCAGTGACTGTTCAGTCATTCGGATTTTCATCCTTATTCTATATATTTTTTAAATTTTTGCTTTTTTAGCTGCCAACTCAGACAGCTAATTGACCGTCTTATTGTACAGATTAAATGGTGAGTGCAGCACATTTACATAAAACTTAAATTAAAAGCACATCACAATTTACCTCTCATTTACCCATTCACTCGCTCACACATTCACACCAGAGGCAGCAGGTAGAAATGCAAAGTTCTCATCTGACTATTGTGATTAATTTGTGAGACTTGTTGTTGATGGACACTTTGACATGTGGACAGGAGGAATGGGGATCAAACCACCAACCCTGTGATTATAGGTTATAGGACATGAGGTTTACCTCCATAAAATACATTAAGGGCAGGTGTAAACAATGATTGCCTTGTTGCCTTAGGCCTGGAGTTTTGCTGTGTTTGTGCAGGGAAGGAAAGATGGCTTGTATTGTTAAATTGGAAATCTAATCTAGTCTTTTGTATGTTTGGCTGTGGTGTGTGCAGCTGTGTGCTGATTGATCAGGATGGATGCATGCCCCGCAGCCTTCTGCTGAAAAAGCCGTCTGCAGATAACTCTGGGTTTTGTTGAACTATAGACACATAACTAATACTTTCCATCCTAATCCTGTAGGAGGAGGTTTAGATTTTGCCTCCCTCCTGTTTCAGCCACCGCACATTGCCAGCCATCCTTACTGGTGTCCCCTTTAATCAGGGTCAGCAAGGTACCTGTTATGGTAATGTAGGAGGGTTCCTCCCTCTGAAGTATTTTTGCCAGTTTATTTGATTTACTCTGCCATGCCTCCTTTAGTGCAGAGTTGGTGCCAGACTGCTACTTTGCCTGAGCTGACTCATCAGTGCTGTCTGTTTGATGGGTCCCCACTGCTCAGCTGCAGATAGCTGTAACCTGCCAATCGTTTTTTTTATTATTGCAACTAAATCTGACTGCTTTGTTGTTATTATACTGTGAAACACCTTTTTAAACCTCTGTGAGCAACTGAACCCCTCAGTGTCATCTGGTTGTGTCTTTTCTTGCATGCAGTGTGGTGGCACTGAAGGATGATGGTCGCTTTAAATCTGCTGAAGGTTTGCTCTTTTTTTTACAGCGTAAGATTTTATTGTTTGCAGTGATCATAGTGTTCAAACATGGTGGTTTCTGTTTGGGTATCTCCCATCGGGAAGTATTGCTGTCAGTGTAAACAATACTCTTCTGTGTTTGATTTAATAACGAAGTCAGTTGGCGCTCCAGTATTTTAGCCATTAAATTTAATATTGTTAAATAAAAAGATTTTGTGTACTTTCATGATTCTATCTGCCTTTTTTCTCAGCCTCGTACTCTGACAACCATCTTTTTTATTAAATATTCAGTTTGAACTGAATGCAGGTCTGCAGTTCTTTCTGAATTTGAACCAATCAAATTAAATTATTTTAACCCTTGTGTCCTTTAGAGCCTGTAAGCTTATACAGGAACATTACATCTGTCCATTTTGGACATTGTATGGGGTCACATGTGTTTTGTAAAGTGTAGTAGGAAGCCTAGAGGAAGTGATAAAGAAGTTATGTGACTGTGAAGTAGTTAATTTAATACCTAATGTTAGCTTTTTACTTCTGGTGATTACATGGATACTTAACACAAATATAACAGGTGCTCATTAATGAAGATTATCTTACTGAACAAAATATGGAAGTTACCAAAAACTTTTGTTCACAACAGACCTTATTTTCTTTGATAATTCGAAAGCCTTTAAAAGAAATCTCATTGCCTTTGTGAAGTGACCTAGGATGATGCTAACTAGATAATACTCTTAAAATGCTGTTTTATCTAAACTTTAAATGCTGATTTACATCATCGCAACCAAAAATTTGCACAGAGCACCACGGATGAGTGATTCTGGGCCACCGAACACCAGACGACATCAGTGGTTTGTGTTGGATGACACCCACAGTCACCCACAGAAATCCCTGAAGAAACGATTTAGGTGACAATAAGTGACAACAGCAAGTCTGACAGCTTTGTGGGTGTATATGTGTATGACTGAGTAATGGTTTTCTAGAGGTAGTGCAGCTTGATTTTAATTGGCTGGTTTCCTCCCCCCCAACGTGCTCTGACTTCTATTAATAGAACGGCAGACGAGCCCGAGTGGAACCTGACGCCTCTCTTTTCTCTCTCAGACCTCAACATCCTCTTCCTCGTTTACTCCTTTCTTTTCTGTTCCTTCTACCTGCAACAGGGGAGGGTAAACCTATCTGCCACCTCCCTGACCTCCTCCTCCTCCTCCTCCTCCTCCTCCTCCTTCCTCCTCCCACCAGCCCATGTTTCCCTCCCAGGCTAGTCTTTCAGCCTGTGCCCTTGTGTTATAGGCTGATCCTTCCATCATTAATTAAACATGATCACAGGCCATGTGTCTCAGCTCTGCATTTAGGGCTCTTCTGCGCCCCCACCTCCAATATCCCAAGGATATTCCAGGATTTTATTTCTCAACTTAAGGTCCTACTCTGTCTTGTTTCTTATCTGCCTTTACCTCTCCTCAGTCCGTTTCCTCATTTTCCTCCTCTGTGTCCCTCAGGTAGTCTCTTTTAACAGCAGTTAATTATTCATCGGGCAGATATCTGCCCCAGGAGACAAACCCAACGATAGACAGGCTGATAGAGATAAATAAATAAATAACGTAAAAATGATACATCCGGCGTCTACTTCAGCAATTTCTCGGAGGATGCGTGTCTGTCCATGCACTCCCTGTTTGCGTAATTCTGTATCCCTGGGTGGAAATCTGGCAGGTCTTCCGGAGAAGCGGCTTCTATGCAGAAAATCAGAGCCAATGATGGTGATAGATAGAGAGAAGGGAACCTTGCTGCAGGGACTGTGCCAAACCAACTGGGGCTTTGCCAAAGAAAGCAGAGAGGTGGGCAAATAAAGAAGCAGAGAGCGAAAGAAAGGCTGGGAAGCACACTGAGATGGAAGGAAATCAAACTAAATTTTTAGGGAGTCTGTACAGTCTGTCACTGCAAAGTGAATCCAGCAAGGAACTCAACTTGTGTAAGGAAGCAGAGTTTAAATGTGTGCCAGTTTGTTATGTAATATGTCTGCAAGGATAACATCACAAACTGCAATACTATACTTGGACTTGTGCTTAACTATGTGCAATAGGCTGCAATGAGACAATACTGAAGGAAGAATAAATCCTTAAATATTTTAGTTTAATATTGTGTAACACAGCAGATGTGAACTGTTCTTTGGAGCTCTTTTTATTGTTACTGGACTTTTTTTAAATAACACAAAATTAATGGATGGTAATTTCCTAATAAGCTGCTTCGAGGTTTCCTGTAAAGAGACGTAGAATTTGCTTCTAATTAATTATATGGAAAGTGGAGACAGTTATTATTCGGTGCACTTATTTGCTAATCTAGAGAGTCTACATCAGGTAGGCAGAACATGCAAATAAGTGTGTGTGTCTATATACATAAAGTTTGCAATGGTACATCATAATAATAATAATGAATTGGGCTTAAAATAAATGTTTTTTTTAAAGAAAATCTTCAAAATGTCTCCATTCTGAAATGATGAAATTACATATTTCTGCAAACTTTCTAGAGAAAATAAATAATAATAATAATCAGTAATACTTTGAAAATAATACAAATTAAATGAACTAATAATACTCTACAAACATTTCTGCATGGCACATAAATGTCCAAATTTTGAGATATTATCAGAAAAATATTCACCTGGTTTTTTGGAACTCAAGTCATCTTAAAAATGGCGTAATTTTTAGAGTCTAACAGGATGAGCAATCAACTGGAGTACTCAGGAGGAGGTGTCACTCGTTTTTTTCCTCCTCTGGTGATTAATTTGTTGTGGCTGTTACTTTAAAAGACATTTACTTATCAAGGTTACAATGGTGCACCAAAAGGGCATTCTATTTCCTCACAGCTTTTCCATTTTCATATACCTTCATCTAATCAGATCAACAGTTTTTTTTTTATTAACAATAAATCAAATGGCTGCTCTCTTGTGACGGAAGTGGCTCGTCTTGTTGAACTCACAAAAAATTATCACTCGCCGTCTCCTCATTTCACCTCGACGCTACTGAGAGTTACAGCTCAGCTCATTATTCTGGTTTCATGAGGACAACTTTGCTGTTTTTGTTAATCCACGTTGCCCTCATCATTGATGTTTCTGAACCAGCAAGCAGCTGTTTTCTGTGAGAAAATTTTTAAAACCAACTGTACGCCACCTTCCAAACATCAAAGAGCAGACAGACACAGCTAGTGATGAGTTGGTGGAAACCAAACACGGAGCTAACAGTCACTGAATATTGGACAGATATTCATTAGATGGCCAGAAATTTACCAGTATAATTTTCTCACTGCCATTTTTGGTCAGGTCTCCCTTGGAACTGAGGTTTGTTAACTCAATAAGACTAACCTGGGTAAATAAAGGCTCATTTAAGAGAAAAAAGAAGCTCTGTATAACCGGCAGAAGTATTGTTGGTGCAACCAGTGCAGGGCATCAGGGCCCAAATGCTTTTCAGCATCCCTGACAGATGATGATGTTGCAGCTCCTGAGCCTGTTTACTACTCTAATGGTTTTGTATGTCCATGTGTGTGTGTGTGTGTGTATGTGTGTGAGCATGTGCTTTGAGTTTGGGCTGAGAGAGAGGGGCCTAAAAAAATGTTTGCCCCAGGGCCAGTCGCCCTGGAACAAGATGCTGCTGCTCCTTATGAATGATAATGTTGCTCCATAAGTGTTGGATGTCAAGGTGTCACCCCCAGGTGACCAAAAAAAAAGAAGCTGTCGCAGGTTTACAATAAAACAACGTCACCCTCAAGTCCTGCCATCACTCACTTCATTCACATCAGCAAAAGTCTAAACAACCTACAAAATCATGCCTGTGTGGCCTAATAAGTCAGACTTAGACTCTGTTCATTCGGACCTGTGAATAGAAACGGATAAAAGTGATTTTTTGAAAAGGAAAAATCACTTAAGTTGTGTTGTACGGCATAATTAAAATATGCAACCATACCAAACTAAATGAGACCACAACCTGTTGCATTTTCTCTAAGCACCTTTTAGCCTGTGATTTCTCTATTAAATATTTAATTATCTGCGACAATGAAACAGTCATCTTTTTTTTCCAGCAGTGACTGAGAGCCAAAGTTTGGAAACAGATGCTGAAATGAAACCAGCTTGATGCAGAATTTTACTGAGTGACTGACTTCTGTTGATCCTTAAAATATGACCTTGATTCAAAAAGAAACGTTGTTAGTGTTGTAATTTCCAGAGAGCCACTCTATTTTGGTTATCATCCGTTAATTATTGTTGTTAAAAAGGAAATTAACAGGTGCAGCTGGTTCACATCTGTTCTTTCTCTGGGCAGTTGCTGAAAATTCACACACTGAAGAGAGACTCAAAAACAGGTGGAGAGAAGCAGGGAAAATATCCTAAATTGTTTTGAACTTTATATTTTATTGACATGAGACTGGATTTTTGTATAAGGTACACTGATTACTGATAAATCTGTGCAGAAAAAATCTGAAATCACTCAAAGTCATATTCATTTTGGAGGCAAAATGTCATCAGTGTAATTTTAAGATATCTCCTAATAAAAAAAAATAAAAGGGAGAAATAAGTGAAGGGATATCTTTTTTTTCTTTGAAGCATCGATCCCTACAGACAGACATTTACTCACATCATCACGGTCACCATGGCAACAAAATAGCCATTTGTGATGTGTCTACAATTAGACGCACACAGGGCCAAGCCTCTTTATTATCCTCCATCAGTTTCTATCGATCCAGCGTTTCATCTCATCATCAGAGAGACCTCTGCTGCCCACCTGCCTCATCCTCTTTGTGTAACTGTAACTGTACAAGTTGACATAATTATATCTAATTGGTGATGATAATTACGTGTGTGGGTTTGTGTGTGTTCTACTGTTCTCGACCACCGGCGTTCGCTAATCTGCGGGAAAAATTAACCTCCACTGCAGCTCATAATTAAACCTCTATATAATAATGAGCAGGTTAACCTTTGCCGCAGTGCCTGACCTTAATTCAAAATGGCATTTTTCGATGAGCTCATCATCATTTATTACCTTGCTTGGATCTATTAGAACCAATGAAAAGCATCATTACACAAAGAAAACGCACAATTAACTTTGTATTAAAGGCCTCTTTTATTTAATAGAACTGTGTGGAAGGAGTCAGCAATGTGACAAAAAATGAAATCTTCTGAAAGGTTATTGGCTGTATTGGTGACTGATGTAACATTCAATAGTGTTCTGCAATTACTGTGTGTGTGTGTGTGGTGTCCTGGGCCTTCTGAGATGAAAAAAAAAACCTATTTTGTACTTGTGACGCACAACTGCACAATGTTGGGTGACTTCTTTGATGCTGTCCTGCATGTTTTCATCTTCAAATGCGAAACACCAGTCAGAGAAAAACATGCTGAGCTTTATTTGAACCTGGCAGTCAGGTTAAGCGTTCTGTTTGAGAATTTTATTCTGACGTGTTTAAACCATGTTAATGTGCAACCTGTGAATGCGTTATGCGGATACACTTTCCTACATCTTTCATCATATTAGGATTGAAATGAGGTGTCGTTGGCGGTCAACCTGTGCTGCTGTCACCTCTGCTGAAGCCAGCGAACGCCATTAACCTCAGGTAACGTGTGTCTCATTATTTCCTCTTAGAAATGCCCCTCAGTGTGTGAGGGAGAGCTCATAACCGATGTCAGTATCAGTGTTGTCACAGTTTTTTTCCTTTTCACGAAGTTTAATTATGTGCTTTACTCTTTTTGCTGTAACAGCACAAGTTTGAGGGGAGGGGGATTATGCATTGTCTTAAACGCTGCTTCCTAACTGGAAGCGATGCAAATGGGCAAGCAAAAAAATATGATTTTTTTTCATTTTCTTCCAATTGAGATGGTTTCCCTTCTCCATGCATCAACAAACAGGCTAAACATGTCGCTTGATTGAAAAATAAATGCTCAACATTGTTCTGTATTTGCAAAGTTTCATGCACTTGGTCCACAGTCAAAATAAGTGAGAATCAGTGCCGACATCTTTGATATTTGTTTCCTCTCCAATTCGCACTCATAATAGGTGAGAAACTGTTTGTACAAGCTTGAGAATTGACACATATTATATTATCCACAGCACCCTTTTACCAAAATACTGTCAAAACTGATGAAATCTGCAAAGAAATGAGAAAGTTCTTAGTTCTGTTGGAAGTTCTAAGTAAGTAAATTTTCCTTCAATATAGAAACGAGGCTGACAAAAGACAACTTACCTCAGGAAATGTGAGCTTATTCAACCACAGAAGAAATCTGGCCAGCACAAAAAAGATCTCATCTTTGTACGGAAACATCGCTCACTAGCTGTATGTTAGGAAGCAGTGAGACAGTCTCTTCTCAGAGTTGGAAGTGTTTTTACAGGATTACTTTTGTTTCCCAGGAGGATGAACTGTCTTTAAGACTAGATTAAGTAAACCCCAAAGATTACACAAAAGACTAACACATAATTGGCTGCAGCTTTGTTCTTCAAATAGTGCACCGACGAGCACATGCAGCCATTTTTCAGTAGATATATTGTAAATGTACCTACTTAAAAAACAATTATCCCCCCCTGGTTATGATGTTGATGTACAGAGCACATTCCTCTGCCGGTGGGAGGGGTTGTTATGTGTGCCCTTTGTTGGCATTTCCTCGCCCTTTGTCTTGTTGTTTTCCTCCTCTGAAACATCTCCAGAGAGTGTTAGAGAATCATGAGCTCCTGAGCTGATTGATTCTGCATGCCTGAGTACAAAGTACAGATGGCAGAGAGGAGAGAGACCAATTCCCCGCCAGCACGAAGCTTTTCTCTCATGTTGGAGGTCACCTTTTGTCCTGTTCTCAGTTTGTTTTTAGTTAGAAAAGCTTTATATTACTTTGCGAGGCCTTCTGCATGACTGGCCTTTGGCATTTTCTTCCTTCTTTTGAGTTTGGTGTGGATCTTAAATTCCCTTTGATTAGTAAGTTACTGTTTATTTACATCACAATAAAACTGTTTACTTTGGGTGAACTTGGTAAACTCTGCTGGATGCCTGTTTGTTATGTTCTCTTATGCAGCGCAGAACAAAAGATGATTTAAGTCTTTGTTCTGTCCATTTTTTTGTTACACTCCAAAAACAGAGAAGACAACAGTCTCGGCAAAGTTGGACAGTAAGATTTAATGAATGAACAACCATGCTGACTGAACACGTCCACGATCACATCACAAACCCCACGATACCTCCATCAAGTCCGTCGTCACAGCTCGAGGTTCGAAACATGTTGGATTTCAGTCCAAAAGCTGCTTCTTCTTCTTCTTTTTTTTCTTTTTTTTCAAAAATTCGACCTTCACGTCCGAAATCACTTCTTGAGACGAAAAAGTGGAATGAAACGCAACAGAATATGGATGAGCTCAAACTGTCTGACTTTCTTTCTTTCTATCATTGTCCCTGTAGCACAGGCAGTTAATTTTCTTCTCGGCGGTGATGAATACTCTTGTCTGCGACCTTTAGACGTGTTTGACAACCATGTATTGTGTCTAGTTATTAGCTCGTTGAGCTCCTGCAGTCTAGAAGTCATTCAAATTCAAACGCAGACAGTACGTGTTTTCCTGTTGTCATTAATGCCTATTTTGTTGTGTGTGTGCGTGCGTGAATGTGTGTGTGTGTGTGTGTGTGTGTGCATGGTTAGTTGCAGTACCCTTTAACGACACATTGCATCCACTTCTAATATATTCTATCTTTTTTAAAATTTTTTAAATCATTTCCTGTGTGTTGATCTATCCGTCAGTCCGGATGACATGAAACAGTGTGACGTTGTAAAGGACCTGGTGTCCGTTGTTCCAGGTGTATAGCGCCCTCTCTCTGGGGTTGTAGTCCATCATGCTGATGTGGGAGTACTGGTTGTGGAAGGGGATGTCAGTGTACTCGTACGTGGATGTGTTGGTGTGATAGGCAAAGTGGACCTTGGCGCCGGCCAGGTGGGAGTTGGTGACGTACAGGGTGCCGCAGATCATGAAGGCCTCCCCTGCGCTGCGCTTGGGAAACCCCGTGTCCCAGCTCTGGAGGATTTCCAGCGAGCGAGCGTCCAGACGGCTCACCTGCAGCCGGACAGAGAGGAAGGACCAGTCACAGAGAAGAGACGATCATATCAGTTGTTACAGTTTTAGAAATATTTTTCAAAAACTGATTGTGGAGGCGGATTGCTGTTGCACAAGACAACGACACTGAAACATCTTGTTTTTTTACACCCACCCTGTTTGTTTCATTTAATGAGAAGCAGATAAAAAGGCCTTTTATGTGAAAAACTACTTTTTGCCTCCACTGATAGACAGTATTAGAATTAGTAAAAGTATTAAGCGCTTGTATATATATTTCGTGATTTAGTACAATTGTTATAAATATCAGTGAAGGTGATTTTAGAAAACTGTAAATTTAGCTGTATCAGCATATCTGCCATCTGATGAGTAACAAGTTTAGGCAACAACTCCAAT
>JAPZDV010000020.1:6691155-6718932 GCA_029814665.1 Acanthurus lineatus
TTTCCATTGTGTGGACCTTGAGTTTCACCCAGGGGGGAGGTGTGAATGAGAGTCGTTAAGGTCCCTGCCCTCATGAGGCAGGCTAATAAGTGCTTGTATATATATTTTGTGATTTAGTACAATTGTTATAAATATCAATGGAGGTGATTTTAGCAAACTGTAAATTTAGCTGTATCAGCATATCTGCCATCTGATGAGTAACAAGTTTAGGCAACAACTCCAATAATTAATTGTCGTATAGAGAAAGATGTTTTTAACAGCACCATCATGACACAGTTTGTACTCCTGAAAGCACAAGCAAAACTGTTTTTCAACTGCAAAAATGTCTTTTTCAGTTTGAATCTTGGTCAAGATGTTACATAAAAAATGTCTTTAAAAAGGTTTTTCTTCTCCAGTAATCAAAGGAAAAAGGTGTGTCAAATGCTTTTATATGTATTAAACCCGTTCTGTCGTTTGATTCTTTTTGTCATGCTTTTATCTGATTCTAACTTCCTTCATGTGATGTTGTCTCATTATCTCATTGTCCCTTTTAAATTTTATTCCATTTATCCCTTTTTTGTTGTTTTTATCCAGTTTAATCTGTTTTATCATTCTTATTCCTTTAATTTGAATTTTTCCACTTTTTTATGTGGCTTTTTAAAAAAAAAATATGTTCTTAGTCTAGTGTGTCTAGTATGTTCTTAGTCTTCTTAGTGTTAAACTTGGCTGTTTAGTTTGAAGAAAACTCTGATTGAATAATAATAACCTCAATTCATTTTAAGCTTTTTTTGGGATATAATTTCTTTTTGAAATGAGTTGTGCTCTGATTAATTTCATGTTGGTGAATAATAATATTTCATCTCCTATTAAATTGATTGTATTTCAAGGAAATCTGTCAGTCTTTAGATCTATATCAAACACACACACACACACACACGCACACGCATGCATTCCTTAGTTTTATAACCTAACCTAGAAAATTCTCATATTATTAATACTTTGTTAAAAAGTTTTTTACAACTTAGCATAAAGAAAACCTCTGAAAAGTGTCTGGAAACATGTTTGAAAACAGGCTTCATGTTTGAAACTCAGACTGCAGCTCAAACTTACGTGGGACTCAGATGAGGAGTCAGTTTTGCACCAAAATCTGTGACTAGCAGACTTTTCAGACTGTAAAGTGCAGACAGCATCTTTTATTTATGCCGTCTGCTGGCTCGTTAGCTTGTAAGTGGCAGTGACTGACACAGCATTAAGGGTTGCCCCCCTTTAAACTGACACCCCCACTCTGCGCTGGAGATTTTAGGGTCCTTTGCATGCGACTGGCTTTGAATTTGTGACGTACCAAATCTAACTTACATGGGTGAATTTGATTGAAGGATTTTAGGGAAGTGCACAGAGAACCTCCCCCCAAGACCATGAAAACACCTCTCTACTGACAAACTAAGCACAGATATGAGTCAGTGTAGTCAAGTTCTGACATTTTAGGGGACATAAACATTAGAAAAGCACATTTTTAAGAGGAGAGGGGCTATAACCATCACAACTGAATGCCTAACCTTCATACAGTAACCCTGGTTTTAGTGTTCTGACCTTAAGCCTTAAATATCCACCTTTTGGGCCTATTTGAAATAGCTAAATGGAAAAGCTTTGTAAAGAAAACTATTAAGTCAAAACAGCATATATGCATTAATCAATTCGTTTGTGGAAATTGAAAAAAATGTCAAGCATGTCCAAAAATAGGCCAAAAAATTAAACACCTAAATCTTAATAAGTTGTGCTTAAGTCAACAGCTTCAGTGGATCAACCGCGTTCCAGTGGATGTGTAAGTGTTAAAGCCAAGTTGTAACCCTCAGGCAGGGATTTAAACCCCGGGGGGTCCAGTATTTTGGTCTGTATGAAGCTGTCAGACCACACAAGTATTGGGAGTTCCCAGTTTTAACAAGACCACACATACACACTCACAGACACACACTCAAACACAGGCACACTAACATGCACACACACAATTGCACATGATTAGCAAAAGAGCAAATTTGCTGCAAATTGTAAATTTAAATCGTGGTGGGAAAACTGTAATAGGCTTAACTTGCTATTCATTATGATAGATAACATTATTAAATGCAGCAAAGTGTCTCTCGTCAGCTTTTTTTTAAAAACTGTAGGAGTTTATGACTTGTGGAGGGAACAGACGAGCTGCTGACAGCAGCAACTTCAGACTGGAACAAACACATTAGTGGGTTTAGAGTTACTTGAAGTCATTTGACGTTAACTTGTCCCTTATTCATGCTGTCTTAGAAAACAATCTTCCTATTCTTTGCTTGTGGTTTAATTAAGTTATCATGAGAGTTCAGGGACACACGGAGCAGATTGTACCATAATGTTTCCAGCATTTGGGATTGAGGTGTAGACGGCCCAGAGTCCCATCTCATCAGCCATGAGGTCGATGTCAGAGGACCCCCCCCAGCTGTAGGGAAACGTGTTGTTGTATCCGGCCCCACTCAGGCTGCGCTGGAGCAACACGCTGCGAGAGCGGAAATGGTACTGAACCTGAAAGGATGGACGCACATGCATGTCTCATACTGGTCATTCATTATAAAAAGTGATACTGTCTGCCATGTTTCTGCTCGTATCGGCCTCCTACCAGGATGTTGCTCTGGTGTTTGTTGTAGTAGAGTGACCCGTTGTAAACCACGTGGCCCGTTCCTGCCCAGGGGTGGGGCAACAGATGCTGCACAAAGTTCTGCCCCTTTGTGAAATCGCCCATGGTCCTGTACTCCAACACACGCCTGCCCTTATAGTAGCCGTCCATGGACCACACCTGATGGCAGAAGAAAGGGAAACAGAAAGTGTAACCTCTGTGCTCAGGATGAGAAGTGAAAAGCACTCATCAAGCAGTGACTTCGGTTAAATATGCAGAGAGATCCGTAATGGCTCCTTGCCATGCTCACTGGCAACTTGATTAGATAATTACATGGTGTTTTGGTTTTGGCTGGTACTCAAACTCAGTAAATCACTGATAGCAAATCAAATATATCTCACTGACCGTCCGCTAAACTCCTCAACAGAACAGCAGTTGCCTAATCACAGCTTAGCAAATATAAGAGGCACAGCAGGTCTGTCGAGCTTTGGATTTCCTCACTTACTGAAGAAGGTGACACTCAAAATCCACAGAGTTTAAAGGGATGGTGCTTTCCTCAATTTACTGTCCTAAACGACTCTTACAAATCAAATGAATGACTTATTTTAAGTTCAAATGTTGGTAAAAGGGTCAAATTTAGTCCAGCGGACTGAGAAGTTAATAGAAGTTGAAACCTTGTACATGTGCGAAGGTTGAACTTGTGGGAAAAACCTTTTAAACCCTATTCTGGGACAAAATCACCAGACTTTTTAAATGTTTTTTTGTTGTTGTTTTTAATCAGATTTGACTGCTGACCAATGAAATTGCAGTTTCAGCTCTATTCCCATTAATTTAGACAGAGGTCTGGTTTTGTTTGCCAAAATAAGTGCCCGGGAATGTTGCCAAGGTGGTTGCTTAGTTGGCAGGACTTGTCAAGAAGGACTTTATTTTTGGTCACAAAGGCTGGGATGGCCTTCCTGACACGGTGCTTTCAAGTTGGGAGGAAATGTGGAGGAAGTTTGATGTAGTCATCATACAGGTGATAATGTAGTAGGTGGTGAAATTTAATATGTAAAACATGTGGGACCTTTTAAGAGATAGTAAGAAGACTGGAAAGTGAGTGTCATGTGTTCATGTCCACCTGGCTAGCTTACCCGCTGTAGCCTGTAGCTTTAAACTACAGCAAAACCCAGCCAGGCTTGATACATAAGATGGTGTTTTGTTCCTCAAAAACATAAAGATTAAACACAGATCTAATCGCTACGTTGTTCATCCAGGTAGTCTCTCTTTTCTGCGATAAGCATCCAGACAGAATCATATCTCTTTCACAGAGAAGTCAGATTTTCAATCTTTTTTTTATCATTACTGCACTATTAAACTGAATAACTAGCTCATTCAAACAACAGAGGAACAACGCTGCTTCTCCGTTCTGTTTTCATCTCTTCTACAGAACTCAACAGCTGGTGATGGTGATGACTATTTCCTGAAAATAGGTCGCTTTAGCCTCAGTCTCTTAGCAAAATTTCATATATGTAGCACTAGAGTGAATGCTTAAGATGCTTTTACAGATCTTTAGCTGGAGACGTTTCTGAGTGAAGGCAAAGTTTACATTAAAAAGTAATACTCGCTAACTACAGCCGATAAAATCTGCTTGATGGTTTCCTCTTTTACCGGCGGTGAAAGAGAAAACCATCAGAGATTCACGCAGAAACAAACGGACAGGAGAAGGGGAGACGACGAGGTGGAACAAGAGAAGAGATGGGAGGGAAATTAAGTGTCGACATCATGGAGGATTAATTACCCAAAGAGGGACGAGAGGTGCAATAGATGAAAGAAAAGAGCAGGGAGCGCTGCAGAGAGACGGCATTGTAGGTGAATAAGACTCGTTATTCCCTCTCCAAACAGAGTAAAGTAGAGAGGGCAGAAAAGAGGGAGCAGATAAAAAGGCTCATTTTTTTTTTCATGCGTCAAACAAGAAAATCTCTCCTGCAGTAGCAGCACCATTTTTTAAATTACAGTTAATTTGTAGTCGCAATATTCCACATTTTCACTGAATAAGAGACTCTTAGACAAAAGTAACTGATTGCAGTGATTCTGAGGGACTTCAATGGCAAAATGTTTAATTGAGACTCAGCTTGTGGTTCGCAAAGACAATAAAACAGACTGATTGCTCTCTCTCTCTACTTCAAATGCTCGCGTCTCTCATCTAAATACTGCCTATCCCTGCTTGTTTTTCTCCCTGCTTCACCAGCTCATCTGATGAAGCTTTGTCTGTTTTAATTTCTTTTTAAAGGTGTTTCAAAGCGGCACAAGTCCCTTTGTCTTCCTGCAGCTGTAATCTTCTCGCATTTGACTGCATCATTTGCTTTATGTAAACAAGCTCCAGATGCTGATTATACAACAAACAGTGCATAAAGGAAAGAAAGTGAGGATTTTTCTTGCTGTTTGTTAAACTCACACGTCCCCAGTGGGCCTACTCTCATACTCTTATACTCTTCTAAAGGAAAAATACATGTTTCTTTTTCTTATTCAAGTCTATTCTAATATAGTGCTTACATGCCGAAAAGTGAACAATCTTAATAAAAGTCGAAAACTGTGTTTTCATGAACAAACAAGTCTGAATCTGCTCGACAACTTTGAGAATTTTTAATGCAAAGAAGCAACACTGGGGGAAACAAAACAACAGACTATAGGTTTTCATCTTAATTGGAGTATATTCACAGCGGCATATGAACTAGAATATTAAAGTTATATTCCCTTTTATCAGTCATAAAAAAAATTTTGTCTTTTCTGGTTAAGGGAAAAAACAGGTTATTGCGTGCATGTAAATGTAGTCAATGCACTTCCTGTCACTCCATGTGACTACATGCTTAATCCTCTTGGTTAGTTTGTGAAAAGCTTGCATGACCAGAATAAAAGCGACAATGTGAAATTTCTTTTCTTTGATTTGGATCAACTGAAACAAACTACGGAAGAAAGATGAGCCTAAAGCAAGGGGAAGTATAAAACACACAGTTAAAGATGTTTGTGCTAAACATAAAAGCCAATATTTGGACAGAACAAGAATTGTTATATTGTTTTCTGGCTTTTTCAGTGTAGTTTAAGATCTTCCTCCAGCAGCCAGTAATGTGGGATTTTTCATTTGTACATGCAGCTCTGCCCTGGACTTGCAAACTGTTAACTAGTTGGCTTGTTTATGATACAAAGAGTTGACCATAAGCAAGCGAAAGCTGGTACGATTCAAAGCATGTAAGAAAAAAAAGCTATTTCAGACATACAGCCTGATTAAGCTGTGAACAAGTACAAAGAAAGCTCCCTAAACCAGAACAATCCCACATGCGAAACCTGAAAACACTACAAGTGGAATAAGACCTCATTTAGAACATTCAAAAGGGAATATGCTGTGATGTGACCTGTATTAAATTTAGAATACTGTCACATTTAAACATAGTAAACACAGTCATGGATAGTCAACTAATCCACTACCCAGCAGGCAGGAAAAAAATATTTAAAGGAAAGAAAAAAACTGCCTGAAAAACAGAAGTAAGAAAAAAAATCCTTTTTTCTTAAGTATTTCCTGCAGTGGAGTCATGCTGGCAAGGGAACACATCACAGTTAGCAGGGAGAAGAGGAATGATTACAGCAAGCAATGACCCTTAATGTCTACTGCAACTTGTCATGGCCTCTTTTTCCTCTCTTCCTTTCTCTTGTTTTTTTCTTTGTCGTCGCCTCCCATGCTCCTTTCATCCCGTCCTGCTTGTCTGTCCTGACTGTTTTTCTTTTGATCAACCTTCTCCCTACTCCCCCTTCCCCCTTTTGTCTCTTTCTTTTTCTGTCCACCCACACTTTGGTTGCCTGTCTTTAGGCCCCTCTCTCTCTCTCTCTCTCTCTCTCTCTCTCTGCTTCGCTGCGCCTCTCTCGTCCTCGCTCTCACTCTCACACTATCGGCAGAGACATCTTGACAGATCAGGGGATATCCACACCTCAGCAGCTGTTCTCAAATACAGCGACAGGTGTGCATGCGCGCCTGCGTTGAGTGTGTAAAATGTGACGCGTGTGCACAGGTACACACACACACACACACACACATACACACACACACATGCATTCACACACTGATGAGCTAATGAAGAATTCATAAATGCCAAACTGGGACCTTGTGCAGACATGGTAGTCATGGATACCAGAGGATGTATGAGAATGACATTTCTTACGGCGTGTGTGTGCGTGTGTTTGTGTGCATGTGTAAATGGAAGGGGAGGGGGGCACTCGTTCTACACATCATCAATTGATAAGATTCAAGGCTGGAAATTGATATGATTTTATTTGATTAATTTATTTAATAGATGATGATTAAAAAGGCAAGAGCTCAGGATGATTTTGCCAGTCGGTAGGTGATGTTTGTGCTGCTTAATTTCATCAACCTTATATAATGACCTTATTAAATATCAAAGGCTGCAAGTGTCACCTGCATGTAAATGCCGAGAGCCTCCACAGGCATCACTGTTTGATTTGTGTCTGAGGAAAAATAAACTCCACTTTAAAAAACTGAGAAACTGGTCCAATAAGTCCATCTTTTAAAGCCAGGTGGTGTAATAATGAAGTAAAGAAGCATTAAATATGTCTGTCAAAGCCACAAAATCTTCTGATCTGCTTCCATATTTGCTCTCGGTTCATCTTTTGTGATTGCTTTTTATGACACTGCAGATAAAATCAATGCAATGCTCTGCAGCAGCCATTTTTTTAAATGAGTGTTTAACAAACATGTAACAGCAGATGGTGTTCTACACCTGCATTAGATTTTTATCAGGTGGCTGATAACTTAACTCCAATGGCATGATTGTTGCTCTGCGTCTGCTGAGTGTGTTTTTATAGTCAATCCTTTCCCAGTGATCGTGTATGGGGAGAGATGCTTTTCAGGCCAATACAGGAGCTGCTGTAAAGTGCTAAATACATTTTCGAGCATGACAAAAACCCTAAATTGGCTCTGTATCATCAGAATGTCTTCACACAGACGCACGAGGAAGCCTGCAAAGACTTCCTTCATCAAATGTGCCCACAAGCAACTCTCATAGAGATGAATGGGGCGCAGTCTTTAAAAGCATTTTCCAGTTCTCCTTAACACATCAGTGGTCTACTTTAAACAATGCAGGTTTAAAAATGATTTTAAAATCAGCTCTACAAATGTTTTATGCAGAAAGAAATGCATCCAACATTTGGGGCCTGGAGGCTACGCACAGTGCATTCTGGTAAGACACACTGAGTGTAAATATATCTGTATTTGTTTGTGGAGGAACTTCACAGGGCTCCTGGCTTCAAGAGAAGAAAGATAAAAGTGATTGAAGCAGATTACGGCATTTATAGTTTCACTGGCTTATTTATTGTACAATTCAAAAAAACATCTACTGGATTTGTAAAAAAAATGTGTTTGTCGTGCTTTGCTGAATGTCTCAGATTTAGAAACATCCAGTATGCTGAATAAACCGTCAGAGACAGAAAAAGCGTCTTGTTCCTGGGACAAAAATGCAACCAGACACGGGGGTGCAGGAAAGAACCCCCACCCATAACCCTGTAACAGTAACAACAGTCTCACTGGTAACTGGAAAACAAGGCAATAACTGGGATGCTGCTGCTGTGTATAGCTCCTTCTTATCACCAGGGAGAAGCTCTAATAGGGAACAGGCAAGGGTCACCATGGCGATATAAATCACACCTGGCAACTGGGAGACAGTCGCCTTGACAACTAGCTTAATATGTGCTCCCCGAATAAGGAGTGTGTGTGTGTGTGTGTGTGTGTGTGTGTGAAGCCACTAGCGATTGAAGATAAAGTGCACACAGGACTCGTGTAAGAAGTAAGGCAGGAAGACAGAAGAAATACTTTAATAGAAAAATACAGAGTTACCATGTGACCACATTCATAACACCTGCTTCACTTGCCATGTACACACACACACACACACACTGTACACCTACCCTGCTGTCAGAGCTGGGAATCATTGCATCAGTCATCCAGGAGCCAAAGCGAGACCCCGAGGCTCTCACGGTGATTGGGCTACTAACCGCAGTCAGACGACCACAACCTGTTAAAAGAAGATGGACATACTGTATTAAATCTGCGATAAAAATGTTCTTATACACACTTATGTACAAAATTCTACAAATTTGTCTAAACTTGATCCTAAAGATCCTTGAGTTTTGTATCTGAAGTCAGCAAATTTGATTGTAAAAGAAGTGAGGCACCCATATGTGTTCAGAGTTCATGGTTGGGAGCGAGTGATGTTGCCTGTCAAGGTCACCTGACAGGCCAGTTTGTTTATGAGCAGCCATCACTTGCCACCCTTGCCAACTCAATTTACCCACATTTAATGAAATTTATAACAGTAAAATGTCTGAGTCCCGAGCACAAACCTTAAAAAAGTGTGTTTTTCTAACCACAACATGATAAAAGACACTGAAAGACAACTGAAAAGATGTGGAATTTTGAGAAGTTTCGTTTGACCAAAAGAAAATATTTTCAACTGCAAGTGGATTTAAATTTCTTCTTGAGAAAAGCTCTTTCTTTATACATCAGTCGCAACTACCAATGCCTTGAATATTTTTTTAAGTAAATATTTATCTTTTGAGTATGAAACACTCACAGTCTGTAAGTTTAAAATGCGGCTGTAAAAACAGAGTTTTCTCTTTCACAAAGAAGAGTCATCACCTTGGATTGCAGCATTTAGAAATGAATTTCAATTCTTTACTGGAGAACAATGATAAAACATCCACCTAGATGTCATAAAGGTTTCATTTGTCTATGCATGGATTAAATATAAGTTCCAACTATACATTTTTTAAAAAAAAAATATGCCTGAATAAAACTACTTCTGACTCTGTCATCATTTACTGTAAAACGCTTGCTGGAGAACCTGCTGCTAAGATGACATTTTAGGAAATATGATTATTTGCCATCTGGTGGCAAGTAAGAATCAATACCACTCTAATGTCAGTCCAGCAAATATCAAGTTAATGTCAGCAGCTGGCGGGCGTAGCTAAGCACAAGGACTGAAAACAGGGACGGTCTTGAAACAGGTTCAGGTAAGCTGCTGCACAGACACAAGAGTGCTATCAAACTTTTAATCCCACTGTTCTCATAATGTTAAAATCCCTCATGAATTTCCCAAAATGTTAAATCATAAACTCAATTCTATGTTGGATAAAAATCTTTAAACAAATATAACCTGACCTTTAATGTGCCTTACAAAGGTCGGATGTGACATGCAGTCTGTTAACTTAAAGGGGTATTCGAGTAATTTATTGCTGCACTTTCATAAAACTGGGCAACCTGCGAGACACACTGGTTACATTTTTCCAAGCTTTTTATCCAATATGTTAGTTCCTAGCTCTCAAAACAAAGACTTCCCATAATGCAACTTGATAGCACTTTCTTTTAGACCCTCCCTGATTGATTAATGTCCAATTTTAAAACTCTTCTGTGGATGTGTGGATGTTTCTGACTCTCCAGCACGTACCAAGTTTGTTCATGCAGCTGTGCAGCCTGGTCTCCAGCAGTAAAACCCTCTGCTGAAGCTCCTCATAGTCGTACGCTCCGATTTCCTCCTGAATGGCTGTCAGGATGATTGACAGGTTGAGGAGCTCCAGACGGAGGGTGGCCAACGTCTGAAGGTCCAATCTGTACTGCTCCACCACTGACAGAAGGGGCCGCAGCTGAGACATCTGGCCCTTTAACTCCTGCAAGGAAACAAGGAGGAAAATAAGGCAGAGAGAAGATGAGATCCACACTACTGTGATTGATCTGATTATTAATCTACTCTTCTCTCATTTCTGAGTGAGAATGGTTGAAGTAAAATCATTGCAGTCACTGAATGTGACTACTTCCTTGTAGGTAAAGTCCAGGCATGTTAAACTGGAAGGAGACCCCAGAGGAGACTCAAAGTGCTTTCCATTCATTTAATTATGCTTTCCTTCATCCTCACTTCTGCATCCTGCATCCTGTGACCTGGAAACAGACCGAGTGAGGAGAGAGGAGGCGCACATAAGTGTAATCTACAGGCTAGTTTTTACAGCATAAGACTGTGAATCTGCTCAGCAATTGGTCAGCTGATCACATACGGGGCAGTAAGAGGATTATATCAATTATGTAGATTAAACAAGCTACATGTGGAAACGGGAAAAAAAGCAGTAATTGCGGCTCTGATGTTTTTCATTATCCATTAAAAAAAGAGATTAAATGTGTGTATGATATGAATACAGAATGATCAAGATTTTATTGCACTTTTTTCATTTTTTATGTTCAAAAGTGCATTTTTACAAAGTGAAAAAAGCATATACACATACAATTCTACACAGAAACATGCCATGCCAGTTATTATTGTCTTAATAACAGCCTGAGTCTGAGAAGTTTCAGACTTACTGGGACTGCAGACTCTCACTGCATGAACTCTCAATCAGTAACCAGCAGGTTACCAGTTTTTTTCATTTCATTATTTCTAGAAAGTACAGAAAGTACAGAAAAGGATACAATTAGACTTTTTCTTTTATTCCGTTTTCAGTCTGATGATTTCACTGGTTTCCAGCCAGTGCACCTGTAGGTAATAATTGGCTGGAGAAAAAAGATTTAAACGTGAAACTGATGGACTTTTGCAAAAATTAAAGACGGCCGAGTGAGAACATCTGTGCTTTTTCTTCTGTGTTTAAGTTTCACACTGAAGACTTAAAAATAAAATCTAATTGATTCAACTGTTTCACTGTTTTTTTGGTCTTAAATAAAACGCATCCCGGCTCTGTTTCTCATGTTTAGATGGGCAGAATGTTTTTCTCCTCTGCTCAATTATTTCTACACATTTGACAGCAGAGACGCTGTTCGTCATGAGTAATTGCCGTCTCCGCCCTTGCATCTTTTCCTTACATCTCCCTGAGCATGTGCTCAGATGAGCTGAGACGTGAGAAAAAGACTCAAAGAGGAGTGTTAGCCAAATGAAAAGCATTCCCAAAACAGGCTGAAGGGACCACATCTACCATCTGGCCCGGGAATGCTTCACAATCCCACAGGAGGAGATGGAAGACGGGGCTGGAGGAAAGTACTTACTCTATTGGCATGGCGACCTAGAAAAACAGCTCGAAATGGATAGAGAAATCCTTTTCTTTTGACAGTTAAAGATCTTTAAAAAAAGGTCTCACAGTGAAGCAACTTATGCCGGTGTGTATGGAAAGAACAGGCCTTTTTTTCTGCCATCAACTTGAAGGAAGATCAATATTGCTTGTCTGATTTATACGTATGACTCTTTGCTAGAGGAGGTTTTCCTTATATTTCCTTTTTTATTTCTCTGTTTTCAGCCCAGACAGTAAGATGTCTTTTCACCTTCAATTCCTTCCCCCCCAAAAAAAACTGCAGTCTAAAGAAAAGACGCTGGAATTTGATACGGCAAAAAATAGAAAGATTAAAAGAAGTGTCAAACGCGAAGACAAAAAAAACCTTATCATCTCCTCAGAACATCTCATACCCCCACACAAACACATCCAGGAAACAGGCTTGGCAGTCAGTCAGCACTCCATGCGAATGAACCCCCTCCTCTGCTATCTTCAAATCAGGACCTAAAAGCATCTCCAACATCACTTGAAAACAATTTCAGAGGCTTATTCAGCTCCAATTTTCCCATGCTTGGTTTAACCTTAGCTGTAGCTACTTCGTCCTCTGGATTTGCTATCATTCTTTGCATGTAAAACATGTGAACACGTTCACATATTAAATCCAAGTTCATCAGTATGTATCAAAATCAATCCTGACAAAATGCTGAAAATGCCACAGCCTGTTAGATAGTAAACACTTTACCTGGCTAATCCCTCCCCTGCCATGTGTCCTCCTTCATCTCTCACCTCTCTCTAATCTCTCCCCTCCTGTCTCACCCTTTTATCTCTCGCCCTCTCTCTGCATAACCTTTACCTCTCTTCTTGCTTCACTTTGCTCGTTCCTCTAATCCTCCCATCCCACGGAGAAAAAATGCTAATATGCAATCAGCTTTTTTTATCTGGTTTTCCCACCCTTTTTCTGCTCCATCTTTTTTAAAAACCCTTAATCAATCCATTATCTGTCCATTTTAATCCCTCTGCTTGACTTTTCCTTCTCCATCTCGTCTGCTATTGGATGAAAAAGACTGTTTAGTTATTGATAAACTTACTGTAGCTGCACATCGCATAAATATTCACTAGTTCTGTCTCTCAGTGCAAAAGCAAAATAAGCTTATGACTCTGAAAACCCTCAAGGAGCAACTGACGCATGCACACATACACACACACACGCGCGCACACATACACACCACACATGCTCACATAAACTAACTGCATAAAAACTTAAAAACAGACCCCAGAGCCCCATGATGTTGTTAAGAAGATGCTCGGCAAAAGATGAAAGGCAGAGTGGACTTATGGGAAGTTGAAAATTCTCTCTATTTGGGGAACTAAAGTGAGGGGTTGTGTGTGTGTGCATGTGTAAGTATTCATTTATGTTTGTGTGTGTGTGTTTGTGTGGATATCCTATGGAGCTACTATTGGCTGATGTAGCATCTCATACTTTTAAATCTCAAATATGTGAATAAACAGTTTGGGATTCATGAGCTCGCTATTCACTTTTTAAGTTACTTTGTTTTTTGGTTGTTTGGTGTTTTAAAGAAACAGTCGGACATTTTGGTAAACATGCTTATTTTCTTGTGCAAAAAAAGTCAAGCATCTGTACGGTAAATATGAAGCTAACGTCTGCAGCTTGTTAGCTTTTTATTTAGACCCATGCTGAAGTTAAAAGATGTTTTTCTCATGACAAAATAGGACTTGATTGATGGTATCATAGCACAGCGATGCAGTGAAATTCTACTGTGAACTGCAGCTGCGACAAAGACAGTAATAACAGGTATGGGTACTAAGGAAGTTACCATATCAAGCTGACAATCTAACCACAAGTTGTGATTTTAAATCTTGCCAAAAAAGCTTTATTTTCACTCTCTTCTATCGTTGTCTAAGGGCTTTCAAACAATCAATAGTTACTGAATAAGAGTTCATACTCTCCCATGTCTGAAATTGGTTGGAGACCCTGCAGGTAGATGTTTTATCGCACTGAACTCCATGTAAAATGAACCAGACAGGATCAATTCGAGTCCTGAAGTGAAAATGTTAACCTCTGTCCTCCCAGGAGGGAATCAGGAGTGAAATTTGGTCTGAGTGCAACATTAAGCTGAGCCTCTTAAAAGATGTTTTCAGGGAGAAAGCAGGAAAATTCAGGCGCAACGCACAACTTGGTTTTGGCTCGTTTGTTGTCTGTTTTCGAGCAGGAAAATTGACGGCCTGGTAACAAACTAAAGTATGTTTCTGAAAACATATCACATGAGAAATGAGCATTGCAGCAACAGAAACTTGATTTATATTTGATTCGCGTTGCCTAGTTTGACAGTTTGCTCTGAGTTTTGTGAGCCTGGTGCGTTACTCTGGACAGACTTATTTGCATTAGGTCAAAGCCAACTTGTATTTATGCAAAAAAAACAGATACAGGAAAGGTCAGTGAACTCGCCGCAGCATATCCATCATGACTGCACATACAGATCTCCTGCTCTCCAAAGAAAATGAATAGAATTTGTTGGACTTGACATCTGTCATCCCATCCAGTCTGTCTCCTCCTCTGCCAGCTTGTACTCATTGCCAATAATTCAGCTGTGTGATGTGTTATCTCTGCCTGATGAGAGCCTCTAGCGAAAAAAATGTTTTAGTAACCCCAGTGAGACTTGAGTTGGTGATTTTCACATCAAGAAACATCAGGACATCCAGTTAGAAAAAGGCTAAACTTAACGTAAAATTTGAAAATGACTGCTTAAGTACCAGAACATGTCCAAACCACGAAACCTGAAATACATAGAAATATCTACATATTACATATGTTATCAAAATGCTGCTGAAACATCGAGACATGTGCCCTAGATATCTCGAAAACTTTCACTTTTCAGACGAAGTCAACCTACTTTTCACACTGACGTCAAGCAAGTTAAAAAATCCCAGAACGACTGCCTCCTGGGAGAGTCACATGCAGGTGTAGACGGCGTACAGGGATTTACTTTTAGCATCAGTGTCATTAGCGGTCCCAAGCTGCCAAATACAGACACTGAACCAGCAGCGTCACAGCTGATTTAACTGTTCATATCATTTGCCCCTCATTCCTCAAATACATGGGCTTTCATTTTCTGCAGCTCTTGAGATAATCTTCCGCTTGCCTGCTGGTTTGTTGCTGGCACCATCGCCTGCCAGCAGCTTCATGGCAGAGAGCACCGAGCCTGATGAGATTAGTACTCCTAATTCAAGAAGTAAAACACATTTAGATTTCCCTCAATAAAAGACAGTACTTATCCGGCCAAGTAATCTAATCTCCTCTCCTGCAAATTTAAAACACAGGAACTAAACTGGGAAAAAAATATATATTTTATGCAAGAACTCCTTTGCTTTTGGGTGTTGATCCTGTGAAAATATCATAATTAAGATAAAAATATCAGACTCACTCCAGACAGTTTTTTTTTTTCTGGCCAGCTAAGAGTGTTAATGTGTGCAGTGATGCTGCAGTTTTGCTGGCACCTTCTGTTGAAAAAGCTGTGCACTTTTACACAGCGGACATGAGGCCACTGAATTGACAGCTTCAAGACAAATTTTGTCTCCTTCATGAAAGATGCTCGCGTGTGTGAGTGCAGGCAGGAAACTTCAGCTTGGCATGCGTGAAATCAATGTTTTCACACCAAAGGTTATGTGTTCCCTGCAGCGAACGTCTTGCACTGTGTGTCTAGATGTGTGTATGTGTGTTTGTGTGTGCGTGTGTGTGTGTGTGTATGTGTGTACCTGCAAGCCTTTGGCCGTCAGAGTGCGGGGGTTGGCCACATAAGTGTGTAAGCGTCCGTCCACTCCTCTCAGCAGTGGCTCAGAGTCTCGGACATACTGCAGATCTCTGGATGTCCGCAGGTCCACCACCTCCATGGACTGACTTACATTCTGAACCTAACACACACAAAAACACACACACACACACACACACGGCTCAGATTATTGACTGATTATTGTTAATATCCTGCATCACCAGAAATGCTCATGATTGGTTTTGGCTGTTGTCTGAGGAGTGCCACCTGTTGTTTATTTCCAAACACCTGTTGTTTGTCTACTAATATGATTGCATGGTGATGTGGTGGAATATCAAAAGGTTGGTTCACCCGAATTCTGGAAAAACAAATTTTGGTACACAAACCTCTCTTGGTATTGAGCAAAGCAGATAGTTTTGGTTTCATACGCCCAGGAGAGATCAAACTGTGAGATTTTTGCTTCTGCTCCATTACAAAAGGGAGAAAAATTTGTTCTCTTGTGTGCTACTTTCAGCCTTGGAAGTTGAGAATTTTAAAAGCATTTTTGCCATGTAATTTTATTTTGCACAAATCCTACAGGGTCAATAAAGACTTGAATTTTAAGAGACTTTATTTCAGCTAAACAATGAGCCTTTTACAAGATGAAAAAAGCGTTGGAACATCTGAAAAACCTGAAGAGCACCTATAGGTGATTACCAAAAGACCCAGCAGCGCCTTCTCTCTATTGTCTTTATGGCATGTAGAAACTAGAAAGTGTCCTTCAAGTGTTGTTATCCCAGTGTTTTGGTTGATCAATGGAGCAAATAGGGACTATTTATTCTTTAGTTTAATAGTTGCTGCTTCAAACAGCCTTATTGTGTTTGTGCATCCAAAAGGTGCTGAACTAAACAAAGATTTAATTACTTAGTGACTTAATTATTAGCGGATGCTGCTTTCTGCTGTAGCTTGTTTTAAGTCCAGAATAGTTTACAGCCTTGCTAGCAGCTCTGTGTGGCTGTAATCAGCAAGCTAACGTGCTAACAATGACAATGCTAACACACTGTATTAAGCAGGTTTCATGACTATGTTCACCATTTTAGTTTAGCCTGTTAGCATGCTGACTCTTTGTAATTAGCAGGAAACCCAAGTACATCTGAGGGTAAATGATAATGTATTAGCTTGTCATTTTTGAGTTTGACCTTATGATGGGGCCAGATGGAAATTGAAAAAAATATTAACTTAAAAGTGCACTGAATATCTGTAGCAAATTTTACAGCAATCCACTGAACACTTCAAAATATTTCATTTTAAACTAATATGATCATTTTCATGAGGGAAAAAGAAAAGTTAAAGGATCCGCAAAGTCATTATGGTTCATCTTTTGAGGACCAGAAATGTGTTTTTCAGAATTGCAGCGCAATCTGCCCAGTGTGATTGATTGTTCAAGTCCAAACAAAGTGTCAAACAAATAGAAAACAAAACTTTAAATTACATCCCAATAAGATTCAACTGTTTTCATTAAGAAGATGTCTTTGGCAGAAGTTGCTCCAGTTAAAACATATTCATAATGAACTGTAGATTATCCAAAATAAGGGTGACACTGATTCTGGAAAGACAAATTGCTGCTGAATCATTTAAAGTAACCTTGTAAAGGCTGTGAGAGCAGCAGACGAAATTCATTTCACTCAAATTTTAAAGAAAAGGCAGCAGAAATCTCAGCGACAAAAGACTTAAACATGACCCTTAAATGCATCATTTTTATTTCAGCATCTATTTTTAAGTGTGAATCATCCCTTTAATTTTCCAGCAACTGTGGTTGGACCACAGTCACACATCATATTCCCCTTGAAGGTCCTCCCCATTAGATCCATTTAAACATGAAATTCTCACTGAGAATATGTTGTGCTGTGAAGAAACAAACACTCCCACGCCTTTTCTCATTAACCACCCTGAAATGCGACCAGATACTTCAAATATCTGCTGGTACTGAATGGAAAAATAAGCATGTGAAAAAAAAAAATCCATTATAAAAATGACCTAGATATCCAGAAGTGATATGCAAACAAATAAACAAATAAACATTCAGGCAAAAAAAAAAAAAAAACCCACCCACACACCTCCCGCTGTAACACATGCTGAGGAGGCCAGAGACGTAAACACACACACACACACACGTTCACACGTTCACACGAACAGTAGGCTCTAGGTCTCACTTCCAGAGAAACACTGAGCTAATTAAGATTCATAAATACAGAAGCCTCCCAACAGGAACAGAGCGAGGAGCGTTATTCCAGATAATGTTCATCCAGCTTTCTCTTTTCTCACTCTTTTTTTGTGTGTGAAGAAAGTACAAGATGTAACACCAACAGAGAATAATAATAGTAGAAAAAAAAGACTTATAATCCTCATGATGTTATCGTTATTGTGCCAGTTAGGTTCGTTTTTACTTTGGTGAGAATAGAGTCTGTATCTTCCCTGACGAGGGAGCCTTGCAGCGGCGCATGCTTTGGGAAATGTTCACTGGTCTGATGGTGGTTAATAATTCATCAACTTGTCACAAATCACTTTTATTTTTCTCTGAGAATGCACATATCCATTGGGAGGAATGTGCTTACGCAGCCAAATGCATACCATATACGTAAACACGCGCATATGTGAACACATAGACATCCATGTATACAAATACATACAGAGCTGCATCCTGCATATAGAACAATGTGTTTCGTTCCCACCCATCTGTCAGTGATCCTTTGAGTTTAAGCTCTTTTGGCATGTTGAATGACTGGAAGTCTTCAGAGGATACAGCCACTGATGTATCAGGGATACATCTGTCAGTGAAACCTGAGTGTGTGTCTGTGTGTGTGTGTGTGTGTCTCTGTTTCTGTGTGTTTCCGCAAGTGTCAAAACAAAGAGACAGTCCAGTGAATATTTTATTCCAGTACGCTGCCTCTCCTCTGTGCTGCATCACAATGTTGACCACTGAAACAAGCAGGGATGCACTCGGAGTCAGACATACACAAACAAATACACTCACACACACACACACACACACCCACACAAACACCCACACACACACCTGTTCTGTCAGCAGGCGTAGTTGTCGACTGCGAGGGTCTCGTTTGCAGAGGTTTCGTGCCGGAGCGACCACCGTGCAGACACACCTGCCGTCCGGATCTGAAGCTGTGCTGTACACCTGCCAGCCTTCCTCTGAGCCCGGGTACAAACCCTGCAGACAGAGAGGCTCTGCGTTAGCGGAGTCACTGCAGGAACACCATGTCTGTGATGTGCTTCAACCAGGGGAGAAGGTCAACAAGCCATTTTGCATTTGATGCATTTCAATTCATAATTAAATTTTCAGACTGTTGTAGTGATCCAGTGGACACAAATGGCCTGCAGGACGTGTGCCATTAAGACTGTTTTATAGAGCTTAACAATACATCGGTGAACAAATTTGTAAAAACAGTCAACAACAACACTGATGAATCATTAAATGCATAAAATGTAATCTCTGCAGCTCGACGTCTCACTATCGAATCAATGAAAACCAAAGACTTGGTTTGATGACGTGGTAAAGCAGCATGGGATCATGGGGTTTGTTTGTTTCATTGTTAAACAGCTTCAATTGAGGATGAAAATCTACCTGACTGACTTACTCAGGCAGAAATGTTCACAAGCAACATAATGTATTAAAGTTTTATTCCCTTTTTAGTCACATTTGCCAACTTCCTTCCTCACTCTTTGACTGGTGTTACATCAGAATGGGGCGATAGGCGACAAAATTAAACCCACTGTTACTTGGAAGAAAATTACAGATTTTTTATTTGTTTGTGGGAAACATTTGGGATAATGTAAATACACAGCTTGACCAAATCTATAAAACAAAGATAGTCCATAGCTTTTAAAACATTTTAGCATGGAACTATTGCTAATTATATGTCTAAGTCATTTGTTAAGCTTCTAAAATGTGATGATTTGCTACCTCTGCCTTTTCTTTTTCTTTTCTAACATTCATCTTCTGATCATATTAGACAAAATTAGGAATTTGAATTGACATTGGATTCCATGAAGAGCAGGTTTTGGACCTCTTTTACTCCCAGAGTCCTGTGTGCATATGTGGCTATATTTTTGCTCTCCAAAGGTCCTTTTTATTCTCAGGGTTGGGACTTTCACCCAAACATAACAGCGAGTCACTGGGGGACACTGATCCTTGAAAACTTAAGGACCCTGGAAACATACAGCTAATATGCTCTGCAAGTCTTTGGTATTTTATACACTGAGCGAGTCATAAACTGGTAAAATTACTCAGTATATTATAATATTTTACAAAGTGATTCATACCAAATAGAAAATATACCTATATAATCTCAGTGCATATCATAGGCAAGGTCATAATTTCCACTGCTGAACATTTTTTCATGTTCCTATTTTTTTATAACCAGCCAACTCTATTGGAGCTTGATTGAACCTATAAAACATGTCCCCTTCAATCCAGCTCCCTCATTATGAATAAATAAGATACCATACATTCATTAAATTTGCCTCTGTCATGTGCAGAGAGCACAGACTTCATTAACACAAGGTTGTTGTGGAATAACACACACTGCCTCCCATATACTCATATGTGTTCAAAGAGGACGTATATACAGTGTATATATACAGTGTATATATACAGTGTATAGGAGACGTGCAGGCGTTGTTTAAAGCATTTCAGTACTTTGATGAACCAGTGACGATGGGAAAACCTGAACAGTTTAAGCAAATCCTGCTGCTCTTTAATAAGGCAGAAGTGAAGTGAATGCAGAAGCTACATTTCAGAGTCCCTGAAGTGCATGCTTCATTATTTATTTTTTTCTGTTTGCCGTTTTTTTCTTTTTTTTTTTGTGAAGTGTTTTTCAAAGGGACCCAATGAGTCATAGTTCTGGAGCAGTTTCTTTTTGTGAATTTTTCTAACACAACAGACATTCTCTCAGCATCTCAGCATGTTATTCAGGTCAATCTGCAGTTAGAAAGATGGACAAATATTTTCCTTCAAAATGCCTCTGTCTAATTCTATCTGGACGGTGAATCTCTGCAGGATATCATGAGCTCTTTTTTATGTGTTGGCTGTTTTTAGTTTGTTTGTGTGAATCTGTTTTTATTTTTTGTGAAGTATTTTACAAAGGGACCCAATGAGTCACAGTACTGAAGTGGCTTCCTTTGTGCATTTTCTAACAACAGATATTCTCGCAGCATCTCAGCATGTTATTTAGATGTCACTGTTAGTTAGACGACTGGACACGTACTTTTCCTTTTCAAATTGTTTTTCTAATTCCATCATGTAGGAAACCAAAAGCCTTCAAATGGACTGTTGTGATTTAACTGTCTATTTAGGTTTGTGAAAAGGACACTGCATGCTTTTTGCACTTTATTGTACTTGACTGCACCATAGACATCCGTGTCTAAATAGGATATTTCTCGTCTGCAGCTAAAATCAGCTGTGACATCTCCCACATGTCTGTGTGCAGTGAAAGCTTGCAGCAGAGCTGGAGAGTTTCCACTCTCTGCATCCACAGCCGGAGCTGCTGTTCTCTCTGGCAAAGAGTCACCGGCTCCCAAGCGCCCAGAAATCTGCACAAAAGAACGATTTTCTACCATCCTCGCAGTGAACACTAATGCACAACCTCACTCCTACTACTGCTGGAAGCCTTTTATTTACATATCAAACACACATTTCATTGACTCTTGTTTTGTTGTGACAACTTATTTCAATTACAACAATTAACACAAACAAACAATAAAAAAACAAATAAATCATTTTGTTTGTTGAATACTCTTTTGGTTTAGTGTAATGTTTCTTTCCTTAAAGGTTGTTTAGGCATAAAAGACCCATGAATAACATGGAAGTAAATCAAAATTCGAGTATCTGAGTATCTTATAGTTGTACAACGTTGAATCTACTCAAAACTGAAAATACGACTGAATTTGAAACGTTAAAATCTTTAACTCAGAAACCCAAATTTATGGTGCATGATGGTGTTTTTAATTTATTTTTTACCACAGGTGAAAAAAACATTAGCAGTTATGAAACTGAACATTTCCTCCATCCTTGTAGCATCACCTGTGGCCAAGAATATTTTATTGTTCAACTGGAACGACTGAACAAAATGATCAATAAACCAACATCTCCATCTGTAATCAGACCAAACCAAGAAACGTTCACATTCATCCTACAGGACAGTCTGATCCCATTCCTTCAGACCTGGTCTTCTGTCCTGCAGTTCATCCAGAGCTGATTCCTCTCCACTCCATCTCACTCATTCAAGACCTTTTCAAACCCAGTGCGACAAAACCAAAGCGCAAAATGAACAAAATGCACTCGCCGTCCGTCATGACTGCAACCTCCACCCACACACCTTTTATCCTTTTTTGTGTCATAATGGCCTCTGGTTTCTGTGATCATTCCCCTTTTTGAATGTTATAATTTTCTAAAAATTGAAAGTTAAAATGTCCAACATCCAGACAAAATGAAAGAAAATGCTAAATTGAATGTCACCAGTTCAATTTCGGCAAGTCGTGTTTCCGACTTAACTTATATTTCTTGATAATAATTTCATTTACTCAATCTGTTCGAATTGAAAAATGGACACTTAAATTGGAATTTATGAACCCATTAAACAGAAAACCTTTTATAGTTCTAACTATTTCCTTCAGATGGATTGTTCCCAAGTGAAATATTTTATTACCATAAAGTCAGTGGAATTGAAATTTCAACATTTTGTATTTAGTAGCTTCAAAGGTATAAACTGTTAACAGACATTATTTGCCCCGGTAGAATAAACTCCAGTGCACAGAAAGACACATAATCAATGGCTGTGAAACAGCATCTTAGTTGTTATATAACAGCATGTGTTTCCTTTTGTTTTAATCTTTTGGGTTATTTGAGTCCTCGTTAGGTATGCTGAGGTGACAGCAATCGTTGCTTGGGGTCTGAACGTCAGACCCTGGAAACGAGTCCCTGGGGTCTAAACGTTGGGCCCAAGTCATACCACCTTAAATTAGAGCACGTGGGAATTCACGAGCTCATTTTTAGTGAGATATAACCAGGTCTTCGGTTTGACCTACTTAACATTTTAGAACAGTGTAAACGCAAGGCTGAGCTCAACCTGACACACAGCAGCCTGTCGCAGTAATCTCGCTCAGAAGCTGCCCTATAAACCTTTAAAAAAGGAACAACGACAGAGGAGGAAGCTGGAAGGATGGAGGCGCGAGCGGAGGTACGGGAAGAGGAGGCGGAGGGGAAATATCTGACGAATCAATCAGCTGGGTTTGGTGTGGTAACCTTGAAACCTTGTTTACAATGAAGCTGAGCTAGCTGGGTTCAAAACAGAGGGACGTGGATAAGATGTGAATATGGTCATTGTTTGTGCTGAATGCTTACAGTAATGTAGTTAAAGAGAGGAGGACATGTGGCACCTGAGGGCTCATTTCACGCAAGGAAACAATGATAAACATCTACTGAGACAGCTCATCTGATTGTGATCATTGCAAAGAGAGAGGGTGAGTGGAGAGTGAACAGAGCTTAATTCATGCAAGAGCTGAACCATGCAGAGTTAATACTGCATGCAGTGCACGAAAAAAAAAGTGTAACAGCTTCTACATACAAAAATCTAAATGTCTAAATGTTCCCTACTTGTACCCATGGGGGCACTTCTGCAGTTGCCAGGGGCTACAGGGAAAGATTGTGGAGCAGTTTAACTCATTTGTAAAACAAATGGATTTAAAAATGCATCTGCATATTGAGCCAGCTAAAAGTTAAGAATCAGCGGTTAAAATAGCTAAAAGTAATGGATAAACGTTCAAATTAATAGCTATAAATAATGGATTAATGGTTACCAACAGATAAAAGGGATAAAATGGACCAGACCTGAGCACTGACGGTCAAATTATGTAAAAAAATGTTGCACTGTATCCACTTTTATAAAGCCCAATCGATAGTGCATAATGTTCAGTTTAAATCAGTTCAAATTAATATACTTAAGCATGACAGCAGGTTTCAAAGGGAGAGTATAAGCTCCTCTGACAGATCTGTAAGGGGGAAAAAAATAGGTAGCAAACTGCTGATCTGGCTCACAACTATATTCACATGCTGTCCAACTGATTTACAGCGACACGACAGCCTCAGATTTGAAAGATCTTCTGTCTATCCTCTCCTGAAGTAGCACGAAGTGGCAACACTGCACCTCGAACACCTCCAACTGCCAGTTCTTATGTTGTGTGTGGGCGTCCGCTCGCATGACACTGCATGCACTTTGCTGAACATGCAAAGTGCTGCCACTGAGCAGCTGTGAGGGGCCTCTCGAGCTGCGGCCCTAAATCATGCAAAGCCCGAATGTGCACAAATACACACACGCACATGTATATATATATATATATATAAATACAGAGTATATAGGTAGAGTTCAGAGACCTGTATGTGCAGTAGTCAAGCAATTATGAGTCTTGGGTTTCCAGGGTGTTGCTAGGGCAACTAATTGCTGGCTGTCCCACGGGTGAGTCAGCCTCCCCCAGGAGAAATATCACCCCAGTAAGTCAGAGAGGGAGCAATCCTATTACCCCTCTCTGTGATCGTGTGTGTGTGTGTGTGTGTGTGTGTGTGTGTGTGTGTGTGTGTGTGTGTGTGTAGCAGTGGATGAGTACACATACGTCTACTGTATATGACTCATAACAACAACATAAGAGAAAACACTATATATTTGTGCTGTTTATTAATATTTTCCACGTGATGTGTTCAGTGTTCTATTTTCAGCTGGTATTTTTTTCTTTTTGTTCCTTTTTTTTTGCTATTTTCTGCGACAATAAACAGATCAAAGATGTGCTGCACTTAAGATGAAATGCTCCTCAGTGTTTTTTAAGCTTAATCTGACTCCTTTTTAAAGTGTTAGATGTTTTTCTCTGCAATTTAAAAACAGTTATTAAATGAAATATCACATTCATATCACATGCTGTGTTTACAAAAACAAATGATTGAACCAGGAGAGGATACACTTAAAAAAACACAAGATAACAAAAGCATTTTCTGTTCTGATAAACTGACTCCTACAACTTCTTGAGAATGTGAAAGATGAACATCTGGGGATTTAAAAAGCTTGTTTTATGTTTTGGAAAAAAATGTGTGTGTGTGTGTGTGTGTGTGTGTGTGTGTGTGTACAGTGTGACCACATCCACACAGAATACATACACTGACGATGCGCTCATGTGTTCCCTCGGGGGAGATGATGGTTCCATTGAGTCCAACCAGCGACGGCAGAGTCTGGGACATCCAGTTAGTGACCATGGCCATGGTGCTGAGCACCGCGCCAATCTTCAGCATTGGTACACTCATCCTGACGCGCACACATTCAAACACACACACACACAAACAGAAACTCTGGCGGCTAGCTCTCACGCGCACTCCAAACTGTTGGCAGCAGTCATGCTAAAACCATCGTGTTGCTACAGGTAAAATAAAAAAAAAAAATTAAAAATAATTAAAAAAAAAAAAAAAAAAAAGCTCAGGAGTTTTCAGCTTTAAAATCCAAAGCCCGTGTTTTTGGGATAAAAGCACAGCTGGGATCGTCCCACTGCTGGAGTCTGCGCTCCTGCACCGCCACAGCTTAGAGGACAAATCATGGAGTAAAAGCCACTTCAGATGCCTCCATGCGAAGACGCATCAAGTCCAAGCGGCTCAGGCTGCAGGAGATGCTCCTGGAAACAGCTGGTTGGTTCCTTCTGAGCCGTGCGTGTGTTTCCTGGACCGCTTCCTCCGCCTGGCAGTAAGACGCTGTGGCTGAGCCAGCACCGCTCTCTCATTTATCCACTAACTCTCTGCCTCTCCCTCCCTCCCTTCACCCTCCCTCTCTTTTTCTCAGACACACTCCTCCATCTCCCCCCTCTCACTCATGCTCTCACCTATTCTCTCAATTAATTCGTCAAATGAACACGTTTTTTTTCTTGAGCAATTACTGAATGAATTAACAAGTTAATAGTATATAAAAAAAGAAGGTAAGATGATAAAATCCCACCAAACATTGATGCTTTTTTCTTTCTTTTGTTGTCTTTTTTTCCAAACTGTACCCCTATTCTCCCAGTTTCCCTTCCTCTAATGTTCCCTTTTCATCTTTCTTGAACATATTGATTTATTGTACTCTCCGTTCATTCCCATCTACTTTCCTTTTAATCGATTAAATGCAAATGTCCCCATAAAGCACGATGCTCTGGACTGACCTATCGTTGGTCTGTGTGTGTATGTGTGTGTGTGTCTATGTGCGCGCGCGTGTGTTTGAACGTTTGCACTTGTGCTTCATGTGCACTGCAAACTGATGAAACACTGCCACCATGTGGCCCACAGCGCCACCCGTCCCCAAACTCAGTATGCAAGCTGCTTCACACGAGATTCCATCAAAACTTGAGAGGAAGGACAAGATGTTCTGAGGATATTTTATTTGATCTGCGTCTGCGGAGCAACAAACTCCCAAAATAAAATCAAGTTTCGAAGCCAATAATACATTTTGTAATGTTGTGTCAACCAGGGACTGCAGATTAAAAGGAGCCAGCTGATAAAGTGTTTATATCCCATTTCCATAATACATGTGTTTTCAAAATATGATCCATAATTTTCTTAGAGTGCCATTTTTACTAATTATTTACAAAAAAAGTGTATGATAAAAGATTTTATAATACTATGTTGCACAGTAGTCTCAAGTGTGCAGAGGCATCAAACTGCAACTGTAACAAAACTGCAGACAAAGAGACAGACATGTTTTTCCATGCACTTGTATGTCAAATGTTTTTTAAGTGTGTTGACAAGCAAGTCTGTCAACAACATCAATTCATCAACAACATTTTAAATCATCTGAGAGCCAATCTCGCTTGTGAGCAGGATACAAGAAAACTGCTGACCTTTTTTCCATGTAACTTGGTGTAAAGGTGATTATGGGCGATGTATTGACACCCAATTTTGAGGTAGGCCAAAATTCAAGACTGATACCCATTTTTTTTCACTCTCATTATTTTCTAGATGCAGCATTTGGCCTTAGCGGTGTATATCTTAGCATCCGGTCGATGGTAGTTACCTGTACTACCCACAAAACATGACCAATTAAAGCTGCAAGCAGGTAGGGCCTTCATACCCCGACCGCCCGTTGGAGCCGGCAGCAACTCACCCTAGACATGGCCGATTGTTCCCGATCAGGACGCGGCTCCACCAAGAAACACTAGTCTCGTGACCACACTGAGTTGACGAAGCCGCATACATAACCATCGTTAGACTGATGTAAAGAAAATGCAAGGTTGCCCCTCGGCAAGGTTAAATGGGTTACGTTACTAAAACTATGGATGTAGAAAAAGATAAACGTACATTTTAAGACATACTTATCTGGTTTAACGATGCACTATCTGTAGTCTATTCTCCAGTCTTGGAATAAAAAAAAATAGAACTTGTCTAAATATATAAAGATATAAAATAAAAAGGCAAAACCTTATAAAGAAATTCTTACATGTGTTGTATATAAAATTGTTAAGAGGAGAAAAAGGTCTAAATAACTGATTTGATTTTAATCATTAGGTGGAATTCTACAGTCAAAGCGCAAGAAAATATTCAGTTTAGATTTCAAATGACTTTATTTTCTTCCTTAAGCATGTGAGGAAACGCTAATGTGAAAATACATGACAACTTTTTACTGTTTTAAATAGCAGCAAGATATAAAACTAAAGCAAGCAAAGCGAAATCAGAAATACAATCATTTGACAATAAAATCGATATATGTACAAATTATTTTAAAAATTCTTTTAAAAAAGGTAGCGCAGGCGTCCCATGTGCGGAGGCTTCGTCCTCCATGCAGCAGTCGCGAGTTCTACTCCGATCATTTGCTTCGAGTTGTTGTCATTGTTGTTGTTGGGCATTCTGTGGGAAAAAAAAAAGTTGTTAAATCGTGAATTAACTGTGATTAACCACATCTTTAGAAAGCTAAGTTCAATTTCACAAGCCACACCCAGGCCTGATTACTGCTACACCTGTTAAATCAAGAAATCAGTAACATAGACAAGGTGAAGTAGGATAAAAGATCCCCAAAAGCAACACATTGTGACGCGATCTAAAGAAATTCAAGAACAGATGAGAAACAAGGTTAAGGTCAGTTTCCATGATTCAACAATAAGAAAGAGACAATAAGACAAAGACTGGGCAAAAATGGCACCCATGGCAGAGTTCCAAGGCAAAAAACACTGCTGACCAAAAACACAAAGGGCTCTATTTTCGTAGACCAGGCGCAGGCGGGGTGCACCTGCCCTGCGCCGCGCCTACGTCGC